>CAIGQQ010034599.1:3204066-3220325 GCA_903798035.1 Danio albolineatus | reverse complement strand
CTGTCTGTCTGTCTGTCTGTCTGTCTGTCTGTCTGTCTGTCATCTATCTGCTTGTCTGTCTGTTTGTCTGTCTATCTATTTGTTTTGTCACTTTTAATTAAAATTAATTGTGTTATTCGCAATGTTTTATGGAATCATAGTTAATCCGGTCATCAAAGTCTTAAAGGAACATTCATTCATTCATTCATTCATTTTCTTTTCGGCTTAGTCCCTTTATTAATCCGGGGTCGCCACAGCAGATTGAACCGCCAACTTATCCAGCATTTGTTTTACGCAGCGGATGCCCTTCCAGCCACAACCCATCTCTGGGAAACACATTCATACATTCTCATTCACACACATACACTATGGACAATTTTATTGGAAACCGGAGCACCCGGAGGACACCCACGCAACCACGGGGAGAACATGCAAACTCCACACAGAAATGCCAACTGGCCTAGCCGGGGATCGAACCAGCGACCTTCTTGCTGTGAGGCGAACGTGCTACTCACTACGCCACCGTGGCGCCGTCTTAAAGGAACAGTTCATTTAAAAATGAAAATTCTTCCATCATTTTGTTGTAAACAAAAGAACTGTAACCATATTACAAGGATTGGTTTTTGTACTGTGAATGTCAATGGTCACAGGTGTCCAACATTTTCCAAAGTATCCCTTTAAGTGTACAGTCTTGTACTTTCGACTTTCGATCATATACTTATTTGTTTTAATGTTTTTGATTCTCTTCATTGCTTATTGGTTTGGATTAATTGTTTTGACATTGATTTAATAGTTGAAAAAATCCCTATAAGAAAAAAAACTTCTGAAACCAGAGCTAAAAAAAGTTCTATAATGTTTTTTACTGTTTGGTTGACACAAAAAAGCAAGATGCATGGCAGTGGAATGCAAAAAGAAGGCGAGAAAAAATACATCATGGATTCAAATTTGAACTTCTTTTACTGCACTGGAAATGAAAACATTTCGTTACACGCAAGATGCTTCAAAGGATGCAAGAAGCAAACAAAGTGGTCAAACACGTCTGTCTAGTGCATGTCTACATACTGTATCAAAACAATGAGAAAACAGCACAGTGGAATGTAAAAACTGCCCTTATGTAGGCAATAGCAGCTCACTAAGTATTGGAACAGAACTGTCTGCCCATCTGCCCTCGGCTGTGACGCATTCACAATCTTCTGCACCTCTTTGTATCTTTTTTATTTTTCTCACTCTCTCTTCTCTCCAAACAGAAGTCCTGGATTATTACCTAACCTGCAGCAGGAAGATGAGCAGCCCTTTCCAACAGGTGCGCAATCTTGTTACATGATGCTGCAGACGATGATGTCATAGAGATTAGTGAAGGAGTAAAAAATAGAACATTGTTATGCTATCACAAGGCAGAACTCCCTAAATATAAGGAATTATGGTGATGTCACAAAGCACAGATTAAGATTAAAAAGCAATGACATTTATGTCACGGTGCAGATGAACAAAAAAAGAGGATTGTGACATTATAATCAAGAAATAGACCAACAATTTTTGGAGGAGCCCATGAATTAATGAGGGAGTTAATACGTCCATAAAATTTAAAAACAGTGAGTTAATATTAGGTAAAAAGAGGCTGGTTTAACACTGACTTCACACAAGAATACACACAAGAACTATAAAGGAAAACAATGTATATTGAATATGGCAACACAGTCTCATTAGAAATACATGCTTCAGCCTATAGACCATTTTAATGTGGTGATGTCATTGGCCCATGAACATTTCCTGCTTGTTATCAAACTATTTCATAACTGTATCAAGAGGCAATTCAATCATAACTTAATGTTAAAACAGCTACAGTATCATAACATTATTTATCAATATGTGGCTCTTTTTGGATTCTCAGAAGCTATTGGAATTAAAAATGTAGAACAGGAAATATGCAGGGACCATTGTTTTTGTTTACATCCCTCACAATGGTCTATATTTTTGTGAAACTACAAAAACATTCTTCAACTTATGTTTGACTGCAGTTTCTACATAAAATGTTAACTTCTTTTTCAAATTAACGATATTTACAGGGACATATTAGTGATGATTAGGGCCACACGGAATCTGCGCGCGCAGAATTCCGCAGATTTCTGCAGATTTTTAAATCATCATTGATTCTGTTTTTTTACTTGGGTAAATGTGTGAAAATTTATATTTATTCAGTTTTTAAATTAATTTCAGTGATATTATTGACTAATAAGAAAATATTCATATGATTTATTTACAATATAGTTTATAAAGTAATATTTTCTGTCTTTTAGTAGAGATTTTATTTGAGAGACTTGCTTTGTTTACTAAATAAAGTGGATCTAATAGGATTCGCATTATAAACATTTAATAAAAGTTAAAAAGGTATTACTTTTTATTTCATATACAGTATTAAGTTTTTAGTTATGATACTCCCAAAATCATTTAGCATAAATCAGCAGATTTTTTATCAAAATACGCTGCAGAAATAGCTAATAACGTCTGCAGAGTCCGTCTGGCCCAAGTGATGACTTTTGTGGAGTACTTAATGGTGTCTATTATTAGTAATCAAATACAAAATCAAACTATCTTTCTCCATATGCAAAACTTTTCTGGTGTGGTCGGAAACATGCAAAAAACATATGTATTTCAGATTTGTTCAAATGTAGACAGTGCCCTTTAGTGGATTTGTCAATGTAAATGTGCAATAAAATGTACCTGGAGCAAAAAAATGTAGGCTGTAGCACATATGACATGGACAAAATGGTTGGTACCCTTCCATTGAAGAAGAAAAAACACACTGTGTTATGATTAATCAAAAAGACAGGAGTGTGGTTTTAAGGGTAATGGTATCAAAGCTGTTCAGAAAAGAGGAGGTCAAAACTGGCTTTACTGTAAAGAACAATCTACAACAATTTTACTTTTCTTCTATAAATAACTTTTTGTTGAATGAAAAGGTTCTTTTGATTATAACGGTTCTTTGTGGAATGGCAAAAAAGAGATATTTTGTTCCCTACATGCTAACACCATGCTAATTAATACAGGAAAAATGCTAACAACATACTAATCCACAAGGAAACATTCTAACAACATGTTAATTCATACTGGAAACATGATAGCAACATGCTAATTCAAACCGCGAACATTCTAACATTTAGCTAATCCATTCTGTAAACATACTAAGAACATGCTATTCCATTCTGGAAACATGCTAGCAACATGCAAATGCATACTGGAAACATGCTAGCAACATGCTTATTCATACTGGAAACATGTTAACAACATGCTAATTCATACTAGAAAACATACTAACAATATGCTAATTCATACTGGAACATGCTGACAACATGCAGATCCATACTAGAAACGTGGTAGCAACCTGGTATTTCATACTAAATGCATGCTAACAACATACTAATTGATACTGGAAACATGCTAGCAACATGCTAATTTGTCAAAAATGTGAAACTGATATCGAGTTAGAATGTTTTTTTCTGAAAGCTTTAATGAAACTATTTCAAATTTATTTTGGTCAAGCCAAAAACATTTTCCTCATCTTATAAACACGTGATTTTGGGTTATTATGATAGGCATTGCTCTTTAAAAGATGCAGGTTTTATTCTAAACTTTATTTTATTACAAAGTAAATTTCATATACACAAATCCAAGTTTGCAAAAAGCAGTCCTCTCTTCATGAAAAGGAGAATAAAATATATATAAAAGTGATTTCTAAGTCTAAAAATGCAAATGCAATTAACAGGTTAATATATGCTCCTCCTTTAACATTTTTGCATAAACATGTTTGTATACATGCATTTATGTTCTAAAAGTGCATTTAATAGCTTTTGTTAAAAGATAGTATGTTTTTAGTATATGCGATTTAATAATTATGTACCTTTTTGTTATCTTTTATGTTGTCATCTGTTTTCAATTACTATTATTTTTTATTTATTTATTTTCACATTTAATTCCTCTTGTTAAGGAATGTGAAATGATTTTGTTATGATAAAACTGTATATGCTGGTTCTTGTTAATAAACCAAAAAACAAAACAAAAAAAAAAGCTAATGTATGCTGGCAACGTTAATTCCTACTAAACTTGTGCTAATAGTATGCTGATTCATACTAGAAAGATGTTTATTCATACTTAGTCTATCTATATATGCATACGTTTTCAAACTTTTTATCTGTCTATATTTTTTCTATCTATACTTATTTTAAATCATTTAAATCTAAACAAACCACTTCAAGCCACCATAAAGTTTGCCTGTGGAGAGGTAAGCATGATCGAACACTCGATGGGAGAACGTGCTCAGATCCCGGAGGCTAATCAGCAGGCCAATCAGAAATAATAAATAACACCTGGTCATTCTAGTGATTGGGCTGGAGAGACACCTTCTTAAGGAGGAGAGAAGGAGCAGTCGAGAGCACACACAAACACACGCAGATTCACGTGTGGTGGTGTTAATTTAAAAAAAATATCTACTTACCTGAATCGCAGACCCTGTCTTCTTCCCACAACAACAATGAACATTATTACATTGCCCTCAAACTTTAATGTCTAGTTAAAAGTGTGTTGCTCAAGACAAATGCATACAATGTATTCAAATGTCATTACATGTCTGTTAATCTGTTAACTTTTTCTTTGTTGAACTGGCATAAGATACTGACCCAGTCCCAGAGAGCACTTTCCAGCATCCACTCTCATCTTTCCAGCCTGGAGAGAGATGCGCTTCCACGCTTCCCAAAGGCAGAGGTACTGTACTTCAGCACTGCTAAAACTGCCCTTAGCACCAATAACATGGCCGCCGCTGACAGCACAGCTCAGTAGCAGCTGAAATGACGCTCTTCTCCACCTGCCGCTGAGCTGCTGTGTTTTCTCTCCTTCAGAGGTCACTCAGGGAGGTCCAGCAGATCCTCAACACCACCGAGGGAAACTTCCATCAGCTGGTCGCTCTTCTCAACTGTCGAGGCCTGAACAAGGTAAACACGGCAGCCTGTTTTTCACCTCAGCCAAGCGAGCTGCACTTTTTATGTCGCAACGAACAGACTCATGTGTTCATGTCACTCTCTCAGGATTACGTGGACTCTCTGAAAGGCCTGTGTTATGATGGGATGGAGGGGCTGCTCTATCTGTCTCTCTACTCTTTTCTTTCCGCTTTGGCCTTCACTGCTATTCTTTGCTCCCTCCCTGGAGCCTGGAGGAGCTTCCACAGGTTAGCTGAACTTCCTTCCTTCTCTTTGGCTAATGCCCCATCTGCTGCTGCTTTCAGAAAAAAATGATTGCATTCATGCTGCAAATTCATTTGATGACAGCAGCAAAATGGAGGTGCAAGATAAAAAGTACAGTAGGGTTGTGCTTTAAGTAAATGTGAATTTGTGTCTTGTGATTAGTTATAAAGTTTATATTAATATTGTTTTTGTTACCGATTTCTATTTTATGAAAAATCATAGAATACATTTACATCTACAGAGGTCTTAAAATCTTTGTTTCGCATTTAGTTTGTCCAAATTGTGACATTTTTTGATTTAAAAAAATGTATTATAATCTTAAAGTTCAAGCTATTTTCTTTGCATTTTGTATAGTTTGCTCTTTAAGCCATTTAGTTTTTTTTCTTTTCGCCAAACTATTTATTTTGGAAGAAATTGTACATGAATATTTATTTCATTTATCAACATATTTTCATGATTTATATCAACTCCCAAACTCCTTGCAGTTCTCTCACAAATAGATGCAGGGGTTTGTGCTATTTATCATCTTGTAATGGTTGTTGAGCTGACATTGGGTATGTCACTTAAAAAAAAAAAAAGGGTGGGAATTTAAAAAAATACATTGCAAAAACAAAAGGTGTATAATTTCTGAATTGTTAGAAAATAAAGGCTTCACATTCGTTTTCTAACATATATTGAAAATATATGTTTACATATACAATATATTTACATATTTTATAAATAAAAAATAAATAAATAATAAATATAGATAGATAGATAGATAGATAGATAGACAGACGGATTTGATGGATGGACAGACATCTCCCTTTTTAAACTCTGCTCCAACTGACTCTTTTGCGTCCCCTCCTAAACCTTCACACTCTCCTCACACCTTACACTCCCCATAATCGCAGCACTATTAAATATTTGCACATTTAAAATTGGACATATTCATTGGACTTTGTTGAAATTTAATATTAAACTAATTTCAAGAGGAGCACGGGCTCATGATTGACCCAGCTGGCCCACAGTAGCTAATCATGATCCTCCAATCATAAGATCCCAAGTCATTATATACAGCTGAAGTCATAATTAGAGCCCCCCCCCCCCCCCCCCCCCCCCCTCTCTTCACACTTATTTTCCAAATTATGTTTAAAAGAGCAAGGAAATTTTCACAGTATGTCTGATAATATTTTTTTTCTTCTGGAGAAAGTCTTATTTGTCCTATTTTGGCTAGAATAAAAGCAGTTTTCATTTTTTAAAGACCATTTTAAGGTCAAAACTATTAGCCCTTTTAAGCAATTTTTTTTTCAATAGTCTACAGAACAAACCATCGTTATACGATAACCTGCCTAGTTAACCTAATTAACCTACTTAAGCCATTCAATGTCACTTTAAGCTGTATAGAAGTGTCTTGAAAAATATCTTGTCAAATATTATTTACTGTCTTCAAGGCAAAAATAAAATAAATCAGTTATTAGAAATGAGTTATTAAAACTATTATGTTTAGAAATGTGGTGAAAAAAAATCTCTCAGTTAAACAGAAATTAGGGAGAAAAATAAACAGGGGCAAATAATTCTGACTTCAGCTGTATATATCCTCATTTCCTTTGTACAACTATCTAACCCCCCTTCCTCCCCTTCTTCCAGCTTTATCCAGAATAGGCGGCACGGCAGCTCAGTGACTAGCACTGATGCCTCACAGCGAGAATACAACTAGCTTCGGGCCCTCGCCGGGCCATCTGGTATTTTTGTGCGGAGTTTGCATGTTCTCTCCGTTCGGTGTGGGTTTCCTCCGGGTCCCCTGGTTTCCTCCCACCATACAAATATGCTCTATATTATAGACAAATGAGTCTTACTCCTTGGAGTTTACCTCAGCCGGGGGAGTTTTGAGATTGACCTGAGTTCAATCTCCCCTCGCGCTCAGAGCTCTCTCCCGGGACAGCATGCCAAACAAGCTATTTATAAATCTTGAGCTAAGTGTGAACTCTTGAATTCGTCTTGAATTGTACATACCCGCTGCACATATACATTTGTAATTATGTTCATATATAGTATATCTGCATACTTCTGATTATTAATAGCAACTTGTACATATTAATCTATTGTAAATCTCTGTTCATATAGCTAATACAGCCTGTATATAATGTTCATAGCACACCCATCTGTAAATATTACCCATAGTTTTTCTATAAATGCACTTTATAACTTATACCCATATCATGCACTTGCTGCTATTGCACTCCTGGTTAGACCTAAACTGCATTTTGTTGTTTTGTAGATGTGCGATGACAAAGTTGAATCTAATCTAAAACATATTTTTGACCCATGTATAAATGATATGGGTCAAAGATTAGTTAAAAATGTCAGATTAAATGCATATAAAATGTCTTTTGCATAAGCAAAATGTTACGATTTGGGTAAAATAATGATTCATCATAATTATAAAATTACACAGACATGTACTTAATAAAATGTTTAAAAAGAACAACAGAAACAGTTAGTTTTAGTTTTAAAACTACATTTAAACGACGTTTAATAAGTGTTTTTGAGATCCTTCAGTCGTTTTTTAAATTATGTCCTAAAAAAGATTATTGTATTAAATATACCTAACAAGAAGTTTTGATAAGTTAACTATTGTTACACTGATATTTTAATGGTGTCTTCCTGTAAATCATGGTAAAAATGTAAGATGGTCATATTTAAAGAATAAAAAAGAGATTTTAATGCAGCTTCACATAGGAAGTCTGGCCAGAAGAAATAATGGTTGTACACAACAGAGCCTGGTTTCCCTCAAGGTTTTTTTTTACCTTCACTTTGTCAATTGGTGTTTTGTTTTGTTTTGTTTTTTTTGTTTTTTTCTCTCCACTGGCTTTCTTGGATTTGTGACTTGTGGAGCTGTGCATCGCTGGATTTACTCTTCAGTGTTTGACCTTTCAGCAGTAAAACTAAAACCTCAAGGAACTGAACTTCAACCCTGAAATCTGGACTTTACTAATGTAATGTAATGTGTATTTATATAGCGCATTTATTGTGTATGGCCATACACCCAAAGCACTTTACAATCATGAGGGGGTTCTCTCCACACCACCACCAGTGTGCAGCATCCACTTGGATGATGCGATGGCAGCCACAGGACAACGGCGCCAGTGCGCTCACCGCACACTAGCTATTGGTGTAGTGGAGAGACAGTGATAGAGCCAATTCGGTTGATGGGGGTTGATTGGAAGGCCATGATCGTAAGGGCCGATTGAGGGACTTTGGCCAGGACACCGGGGTTACACCCCTACTACTTATGAGAAGTGCCATGGGATTTTTAATGACCATAGAGAGTCAGGACCTCGGTTTAACGTCTCATCCGAAAGACGGCGCCCACTGACAGTATAGTGTCCCCTTCACTTTTACTGGGGCATTAGAACTCACACAGACCACAGGTTGAGCGCCCCCTGCTGGCCTCACTAACACAGTGAGGCCTGCTTAAACTGCTTTGACACTATCCACATTTGTAAGTGCTAGAAATAACACCCACTTCCAACAGCAACCTAGTTTTTCCCAAGTGGTCTCCCATCCAGGTACTGACCAGGCTCAGCCCTGCTTAGCTTCAGTGAGTAACCGCTCTTGGGCTGCAGGGGTGATATGGCTGTGGCAACTTCTACTAGAACTTCTATGTTAAACTGCTTTGTCACTATCCACATTTGTAAGTGCTAGAAATAAACATGAATTGAATTGAATGTAAGAAAAACTACATCTGTAGATCACTTTTAACGTTTTAAACCACTTTTTTCTGACCCATATATTTTTAACAATTCAAGATTTCCAGTTTTATAACAACTCTCCATTTAGCTAAAGTACAAATTATTCATTTTCTTCTCGGCTTTGTCCCTTTATTATTCTGGGGTTGCCACAGTGGAATGAACTGCCAACTTGTTCAGCATATGTTTTACGCAGCAGATGTTATTCCACCAGCAACCCATCAAAAATCCATACACACTCATTCACACACATACACTATGGACAATTTAGCTCACCCAATTCACCTATACCACATGTCTTTGGAGCACCTGGGGGAAACCCACGTAAACATGCAAACTCCACACAGAAATGACAACTGACCCAGCTGGGGCTCAAACCAGCGACCTTCTTGCTGTGAGGCGATCATGCTACTCACTGTGCCACCGTGACACCTAAAGTGCAAGTTACAATATATACAAAATCAACAATTCTTTAAGAATAAACCAAGACATATACACATCCTTCATCTCAAGATACCATGAATTGTTTTCTAGTACCCATCTGTAGCATAAACAAACATGAATACTCCCACAGAACCGGAAAACATCATTTTAATGCAAACCAACTCACACAATCCTCTACATCAGACGCTGTTGAGTGTTAATGGAGGTGAGCTGCTGGTCTGCTCCACTCAGCGTCATATACATGTAAACCCTGACAGCCGCTCTCATCAGCAATGCACAGATGAGAGAAACATGATCTCAACTTAAAGCCATTACTGCTCAAATGCACTTCACTTCTGCTATCTGGATATGGTATTAATGTCGCCATCACCATTAGTTCACAAAGCTCAGTCACTTACTGTTGATTCTGCTCCACTTGGTATATACCCAAGAGCCTGATGCTGAAATATCCAATTTTTTTTTTAAGTCACAGAGGCGGCTGAAGTATTTAATTGCGGTAAAACTGTGCTTGAACTCCATTTGCACACCACGGGGATGAAAGATGCATACATTACTGAAATGGCAAAGCAAAGCGACACAGATTAAAGGATTATATGATGCTCTGGATTGGGATTATTTCATTTCAAGACAATGTCTGTATGTATATAGTCATGAGACGCAGCAGGCAAGAGCACAGTATTTTCACGCACTTGTCAATTTACAGATTTTGGGCTTTTTTTTTTTTATCTGAAGTTTCACTACATAACATTTTAATTGTAAATAAACCAATAATGTTTACAAAATAAAATTTTATTTTAGTACAAAGGATATGATGAATCATGACATTTTAACATCCAGAATACATTTGTGCGTATGTTTAGTGAATAAGACCCATTGTTTTAGTTCAGTGTTTCTCGACCATGTTCCTGGAGGACCACCAACACTCAAACAAAAGATTACTGCTGCTTGTTCAAACTATCTGTATAAAATGAGCTGAAACAACACAATTCTTGTAATTTCTTTGGCTAATTTCTTTGTTTTACATTCAGTCCACTTAAATTTGTAAACCATTAAGTTAACTTAAGCGTTTTGATGTGGGACAGCATGACGGAATTGTGTTAGTCCAACTACCTGGTTAAGGTAGTTCCCAGCATGCTTTGTGTGGGATTGAATTTAGCAAATTAAAATATTGACAATAAAAGTAATCTTAGATGTTTTACATTTATAGAAAGACTTGTTAGAGTTTAATATTTACTTTAGTTTGAAGATTTAGAAGATTTTCATAATCTTTTGAGTTTTGAGGTTACCGCCTAGCAGAAGCACCCATGCTTTGGGTGTTCGCAATAGCAACAATACAGTTTGTTGCTTTGCTCAGTGAGCAATAACTGTCCTAAGATGAGTTGTGAGATCAGTCTCAATCAACTGTATATGTAACTCATGAAATATGCTTAAAAATGGCTTCATTTAGGAGAACTTCAATTAAAGAGCCCCTATTATGGGTTTTTGAAAATGAGCTTGTATGCTGTGTGTTACACAGCTCTAAGTGAAGTGAAATGTCCAGCTAAGGCTTAAATCTGAAAGTGCAAAGTGTTTAAAACTATTGATTCATCTATAAAAGAGTCGACTCATAGTTCCTCAAACGAGTCGCCGTGCTTACGAGTCTTTAGCCGTTTCGGCATTACGTGAACACGAAACATAAGCCCGGCCCATTTATGCGCGCGCAGATTCGAAATCCCCAACCCCACCCACAAACAATAGCGGTGCGAAAACGTTGCCAGATCGGGCGGTTTTAAGTTTGATTGTGCAGGTAAAACCTTTTGGACAGGGTTTGGGGTGAAATCAGTGAGCTACATCTGGCAACACAGTGAGGAGCACTGTGCTTAGCTGGATATTGGAAGTGTGCAGAGAACCCAGAGATGAGACTTTGAGGAGTTAGTAGTTTCTGCAGAAATACCACAGCATTAAATCCAGCCATGAACTGTTCCCCCTCCGAGGAGTGTTTACAACGGAGGATTAGGAGCACCAGGAAATTTTCCAGGTCTGCTATCCAGCAAGTGTGAGTAAGTGCGATTAAGACGGTCGCCTCATTGTTTTCTCCAGCTTGTAAATGATGCATTTAACTGTGCTTTGTAACTTGTAACCGCTTGTAGTGTCTCTGGTTAACTTGTATTCTCATATCGCGTCTAAAAGCACGTTGTTAACGCGACGCGTGCCGCTGTGTTTACGGACTAAAATGCATTTGAGCTCGTGTTCCTCTCCTGTTTGTCGTTGCTATGGACACCATGACCTCTGCTACACACGAGCGGCCGTGCTGTTTTATAATGGTTTAGCTTTTGCCGCTGTGTGCACTAATACTGAATGTCTCTCGCTGTTTTTACTTCTGGTTAAGAATTAGATTGATATGCTGGGAGATCGGGGGTTAGTTTTCGGGGTGAGGTGTCTGAAATACGGGCGACTCCCGATAAAAACGAGTGTTAGCAGATTAGCTCACGCACACGCTATGACTCCTTCCATGTTAATAAGCCGTGGTGGGCATTCTCTCGCGCTGAGCGCTGTCGACCAATCGCAACACACTGGGTCATCGGTCCAATCAGCGCAGTTTAGCATCGCGCGAAGGAGGGGTTTTGGAACAAATGAATCCCTGAACGATTCATATAGGAGTCGCTGAGATAATGAGGTAAAAATAAATGCATATTATAAGACAATGAAAGTGTTTTTTGACCATGCATGCAGATCAGCCTGCTGTTGGAGACCCCCAAAACCAATATATGACCATTTTCAATGTATAATATGGGCTCTTTAAAACTAGGAGACTTCAAAATGTACGACACATAATAGACATAGATGATATTATCAGACCTTTGAGTTTAAGCTAAATAAAATCACAAATGTATTTAAACTTTTATTTGATAAAATCATGTTGGACCAACTCAATTGCATTTTAATGTGGAAATATAGATATTTTTAGTTGTCGCTAAACAAATTTATTGGATGGAAATCCTGCCCTCAATTAAATTGAGTTCATCCAATGAGGTTTTTTTTTTTTGAGTGAACACTGCATGTTTTTGATGTCTCCTTTGTCTGTTGCACCTATTACAAGTGTCTGCTAATGCTCTGATCATCTGAATCAGGTGTGTTTGGTTAAAGAGGCATCAAAAATGTGCAAAGATGGTGGCCCTCTTTGAAAAGTGGTTGAGAAACACTCCTTTAGTTGAAATATCTACACTGTAATACCCAATAAGTTAAGGTACCTCAAACCATCTGAGGAAACTGATTGCAACAAACCATTTAAGTTCAAAAACGAATCCTAATGAGTACTGTGAACTGAATCTGTTTGAGGAAACGAAACAATCTGAGCACAGTAAAACCCAATAAATAAAGAGAACTCAAACCAACTCAAACCAACTGAGTACTGTAAAACCCAATAAGTTTAGGCAACTCAAACTGTTTGAGAAAACCGATTGCTACAAACCATTTGAGTTAAACTAATCTATACGAGTACTGTGAACTTACTCCATTTAAGTTAAAGTCGTAAGGTATTTAATTAACTCATTACCTTCAACACTGAATTCAAAACTCTTTTCAAATGAGTAGAGTTAACTTTCAGTAAATTGAGTTCACTACACTCAATTCGTTTGATAAAGTTGGGGTTTACAGTAAATTCTCAAGTCAAGAAGAATTTTTTAGAATTATTGTATCATTTCAGAAAAAAAAAAGATTTCACAAACTAATTTCGAGAGGAACACGTGATATGATTGACCACATCTGGTCTCTCATCCACAACCATTAGTCATTAGTCAGCCAATCAGATTAATCCAAACTCACTATAATTAGCCTAGTCAAAACTACTCCCTTATCTTCGTTTTCCTCAGAAATCCCCCATCTATGCCTTCTCCCCCTTTCTGCCTTAGAAACCCCCCATTTACCAGGGGAGCTCTTGAGAACTACCTGATCTCGTACTCCCCTTACATGCTCATTCGACCAGGTGGGGACCCTGGGCTCAATTATCTCTGAGCTCAGGGTTCTCTCCCAGGACAGTATGCCAAACCTGCTTACATTTGTCAAACAATATCTAACTGTGAACTTTTGAAATCAGATTAAAATGTTTTTCCTTAAATTCTCAGTGAAGCAAAGTTTTAGGACTTTTATTTCAGTATGTTGCTGTTCTTCCAACTGAAATGGAATGTTGAGTAGGGGACCGGGCTTTCTTTTTTTAAACATTTCCTTGTTGCAAACAGTGACGTCAAGAGAGAAAGACCAACACGTGTAAGTAAACGGGCAGACTTCCACTAAATATTTCCAAAAAAACAAACTCTTTTTCTTCAGTGGATTTACATGCATGGATTAATTGTTCATCAAAAGAATAACAATGTGTGCTGGCAAAATACATTTTAATATCACAGGGATTTAAAACAAGAGCTAAACAATCTTGTTTTCAGGATATTTTGCTCACCCCACTGGCAGATTAATTTGCTTGGTTTAAAAAAAAAACACAAAATCTTGGCTTTTCATTAGGCTGCGTGTCCACCAAAGCATTTCTTACGGAGCAGTGAACACTTCTTCATGGTCAGCGCTCAGCTATGCAGCCACCATTTTAAAATCACAGCAATTCCATTGACAACAACAGAATAAAGCACTCAGCTGGTGTTTCTGCAGTGCAAAAACACTTCTGTGAACACACAGCATTAAGAACTTTTGAAAGAACATGCCGAACTCAGGTGGCATGGTGGCTCAGTGGTTAGAACTGTTGCCTCACAGCAAGAAGTTTGCTGCTTCCAGTCATGGTTGGGCCAGTTGCCGTTTCTGTGTGGAGTTAGTTTTTTCTCCCCGTGTTGGCGTGGGTTTCCTCCAGGTGCTCTGATTTTCCCCACAGTCCAAAGACATGTGCTATTGACCTTACTCTAATGCAGAAGTGTGCTCGATTTTTGCGATTGGTTTAGAACTTCCAATTCAGTCACCTATGGGTGAAATGTCTAGGAATAATATACGGCAGAAAATGGTCAAACTACTTGCTCTACAAACAAGTGTGTTTATGACTATACAGACAAAGTAGAATAACTAAATATTAGTTTGCACCATCACGCAGCAAAACAAGCTGTTTTGAATGTCTAAACATGAATGGAAGTGAATGAGAATGGAAGTCTCCAGCTAAAATGATTCAAATGGCTGCGCCCGCTCGTTTGTGGATAATAAGGTGAATAGGTGTGAGAGAGAATGAGTATGTGTAGGTGTTTCCCAGTACTGGGTTGCAGCTCGAAGGGCTTCCACTGCATAAAACATATGCTGGAATAGTTGACTGTTCATTCTGCTGTGGCGACCTCTGAAATAGAGACTAAGAGGAAGGAAAATGAATGAATGAATGCCGGACTCATGATGAGAAAGCGTGTTCCATGAAGACACTTGTGGAATTGGTGTTGCTGTCGGCTTAATGTAATTTTCAGATGGACACTCCAGGCCTGCACACACTTATTAGTCCTGCAGAATTTGCAATTACAGCTGTTCTCTGTCTGTTCACAGGATTTTTTTAAATTAAGGAGTGAAACAGTGATTTTAAATCTGACTCCAGTGTTTCGAGTTTTGTGCTGTAAGTGCATATTTCATTAAAAGTCCCCCATTTGCACAGGTAAACAACTTGAGATACAAAAGTTATCAGTCATCTGGGAGAGACAAGCAGAATTATCATAATGAGAATTATTATTATTTGTAGCCTTTTTACCCTCTTTATTTGCAGTATTTTTTGATCAAAGTTTCTAAAGCTTTTGATTTGTAAATGCACTTATTAAATACACGTTTCCTGATGTTTCTCCATTCTTTATGTTCTATGATTGTTACCGGATGGCACAGTGATTCAGAGGATTATGAAGACTCGGACAGTGAAAGCGAGGACCCCTTCACTTCTCATCAGGCACGTAGACAGACGTCCACGGGCTCCCAGCGAGGGGCTTTGCCCCCCTTCTATAGTTACCAGGGGGCCGCCTGGACTCCCCCCTTTTCTAGCGCACCTCCATTACCGTGAGTAACACATGCACAGACACACAGACAGACAGACAGAATGAGCCTTAAACACATAAACCAACAGCACAGACACACACACAAAAACCACACAGCAGCTCAACACCACACTTTGTAAGGTATAGAGGGATAGTTCACACAAACATTTGAATTCTGCCATCTTTTATTTCCACTCCACTTGTTCTAAAAATGTTTCATTCTTGCTTTTGTTGAATACAAAAGAAGATATTTTGAAAAAGGTTTTTTTTTTTGTTCCTGGTAGTCAATAATTCCAACATTCTTCAGAATATCTGTTTATACGTTTAACAGAAGAAAGAAATTCACAAAAGTTTAGTTACATGAGTGTGAGTAAAGGATTTGTTTAGATGACCTGATGACCTATCTCTTTAAGGAATCAAACGCACACACACACACACACACACACACACACATATATATATATATATATATATATATGCACATTTGATTCCTTAAAGAGATAGGTCATATATATATATATATATATATATATATATATATATATATATAATAGCTTATAGCTTAAAATGTTTACAAATAAAAATATTTATTATTTTTGTATTTAATTTCATAACCATGTATTAGTTTAGGGTCATTAACTCTTTTTTCACTAAGTGAATTGAAATGAACTCTATTCGAAACAACATTTTTAAAACAGTTAAACCAAAATCATTCTAAATATATTTATGTGTTTTGTTGATTTGTCATTTTCAGTTGTTAAACTGATCTCTTGATTTTATTTTTAAGTGACATATTTTACTGTTTCTAATGAGTTTAGTAGAAGAAACTCAGATTCTAGTTCCATGATTTGCATCTAAGTTGTGTTTGTTAAATAATCTTTGCACTATGAAAATACACACAC
>CAIGQQ010034599.1:3183943-3204056 GCA_903798035.1 Danio albolineatus | reverse complement strand
AAATAACAGACATGAGTCCAGAGGTCTGTCTGTCTGTGTGTCTGTCTATTTGTCTGTCCATCATTACAAGACAGACATAAATCCACCAATCAGAGATGATGCACAAAATAGGTAAACCCCGCCCTCTGATGTTTCTATCAGAATCGACATCAGCCTTTTCAGTTCTACTGCAGTCAGCCGTGCTGTTTCTCTCTTCTCCCTGCTTCAACGTTCCCTGTTTCTCTCTCGATTTCAATTAATTCCCTTTTTTAAAAACAGTATATTAGATCTGACATGAGGGTCAAAGACGAGATGCCACATTGTTATTTGTATTCAATTTACAAAAATATTTATTTTTTGTAAGTAGAAAGCATATTAATTAAGTTTCAAATAACTTAAAAGTAATATAAATATGAGTAAAATCATGTTACATTATTGTTTAGTCTAACCTATTTATGTGACCATAAAACAACATATTTGTCCTGACCTGTCCTTATTTGTATACATAAAGCAATGAGTGAACATTCAATTTCTAATTATTTAAACGTCTTGCTGACAAGTGGATAAACGATCGTTTTATATTAAAGATGATTTTTGGGGGTGTTTAAAAATGTTCTAAATACAAAACAAAGTTAAGGCAATGTTAATATTAATATTAACATTTAAAAAGTAAAAAATTAATAAATAAAAATCTAAATTTGATCTTGATTTGATATAGGTAAGCATGTTAACCTAATTCATAAATGTATCCATTTTCTTACGGCTTAGTCCCTTTATTCATCATTAAATCAATAATTATTCAGTTAAATATTTGTATTGTTAATGTTATGTATAATTTATATAAATGATTAATTTCAGCAGATATACTATGTAGTGTAGTGCATTTCTAATACTGTATGTGTGCTGAAAATGATGACGGTCAATTTTTACTGCAAGAAAAAAAAAGAAAAAAGTATAAATTTGGAGCGAGGAAATGGAGGTTGGATGGGGGAGTTCAAAAGACCACTGTGTGACAGGTCCAAAATTGGTCCTATACATGAGCTTATTTGTCAATTTTGACTGCTCTGCCATCATAAATTTAAGACCAAGCGGAATCCTTTGTCAATTTGGTGTGACTTCAGCTAATCAGTTTTACCCCATACAAACAATTCTTCCAACATCCACCTGCTAGAAAACATCCAGTCTGACATACTGTAAGTGACGTGACAACAGACTACAGTTTTCAATTTAAAACTTTTACCACATTCCTATTTTTTTCTGATGATAAATGCTGTCATTTGTATTTTTAAAATACTTTTTTCATATTTCTTTATTTTAAATGTTGAGGAAATACTTTTGACATCAAAAAGTGTGGTTATGAAGATCATCTGGCAAGCTTATCCAGCTAAAAATAGTGCTTAAATGTCATTAAAAGCAGTATTTAAATCCCATTATTAAACAGACACTGAAGCGAATAACTCCAAAGTCCACTTTTTGAGAAAAAAGAACCACCCCTTCACCACGCTAGCTATGGGCCTGTAAATTCTAATCTTAAGACAAATTAGCATGAGAACCCGTCTTTGACCGATAAACATCTTTTCTCATTTCAGTCCATTACCATGTGCTTTAAAATATATTAATGCAAAAATAAATCCATATTCTATACATTGGTATATTTATTTGGCATATTTGTATAGAATTCACTTCTTTATAACATCCTTCTTTTAGAAAAAGATCTGAAAAATGTCTCCTCTCTCTAACTCTCTTCCACCTTTTCTCTTCCCGTCTCCACCCCGGCTCCTGGCTCTGGCTCTTCCCTGCACGTCACTCTTTGCTGTCCGCTTCCTCTCGTCTCCATTGTCCTCTTGACCTGGTTCCTCTCTGCTCCTCTCTCTTTTTATTATGCAGGACTCCAAACGTTTCCTCCAATGGCAACCCTGGTTATGAGAACCTGCCTTTGAGTGACAGACAGTCCCCACCCCCCTCTGTGAGTCCCCTTGTCTTTGTCGCATCACTACGATCTTTGGCCTTCTCAGAAAACTCAACAAGCAAAGATTCAAACAGACCCAAAGACAGAGCAGACCTAATAACCATTCACTAAGCTCCGCCTTAAATACTACTGACCAATCGCTATTTGCCCTATTGTCATTATCCTTTGTGAAGGTTGAAAAGTACTATAAGAGGAAGACTACTGTTTAAAATATCTGAACTACTGTAAGATGAAGACTACTGTTTAAAATATCTGAACTACTGTAAGATGAAGACTACTGTTCAAAATGTCTGAACTACTGTAAGATTTGTTCATGCTTTTGAAAGAAGACTTGTATATGCAAGCATGTAAAACAATTTAAAAGGTCATTATTGTCTTACGATTGTCTTACATTACGATTGAGTTCAAATCACACAAGTCTGTCTGAACGGTGACTCCAGTTTCATTTCTAGATGGCTACCACAGAATTTATTGAGAGAGTAGCAAGGGTTGGGTCGATAGATGATATCATCGTCCATCACAGATGGCGCATAGACATCACGATACTGACCCGGTGTTCTGTCGATTTTTCCTACTTTGTCAGATTGTCCGACCTACAATTCAAAAAGTAGGTAGCACATTTTGATATGCAACCCATCAGACTTTGCTTTCAGTGTAAATTTTAATGTGAAGTAGTGTGATATGAAGCTGTAATATCATCCTAACCTACCTAATCCCAAAACCCAACCTCAGAACCAATCAAATACAGTGTTGGTAGCATGATCTGACGGGTAGGATAAAATGTCAGGACACCGGCATCTCGATCCGCCCCCCCCGTCGCAGCAGCAACCTGCTTGCAAAAAAATAAACACTCAGGCCCTGATTACACTTATATGTCTTTTGCTTTAAATTGGCATTTTAGAACAAAAATGATCCACATTCACACCCTCCGTCCACACTATACCGATGAAAATGCACATCACGTGACCACACACACACAAACATGCGCAAACACACTCTTTCATGCGCACACGTCTGAGCTCCAGGAAGTCAGTGGGTGCTTTGAGCACAAAACCCCAGAGAGCACTGCACGTCGGACAGTTGATCAAGGATGTACCGCTAGATGGCGTCTCACTACAGTTGTTAAACGTGATATTTAATTCATGTTGTCTCTATGTAACGACTCTTCGGTTTTTTGAATCTATCAGGTAACGTCACAGCGTCAGTACACTGCTTCAATCTTTCGCTTTCACGCTCGTACTTAGTAGTTTTAGGGAAAACCTCAGACACTGTTGGTTGGTTCCTGTCAGTTGTGCACCTTTTTTTACCAACAAAGTTTGTTGAAGCCATAATAACGACTGTTCATACCAGAGTCCCGCGGAAAAAGTGATAGACAGGTGGTAATTTGTGTGTAACATCTTTATTTATGATTTCCTGACCATGCGGGTCAGGTAGTTGAAATGGTAGGCTACAAATAATTAATTTGTTATGAATTATTTATTCATAAATAATTAATACTATGACCACAATGCCATCGTTCGTTGCGATGTTTCACATTAGACATCAAACGATGCCAAATTGGTCGACATTGCCCAACCTTAGGAGTAGCAGCACTTTATGTGCTTTAGCAATGCTGAAAATTGCGTAATTGAGTTCATTAGATCCTTCAGAGGCGCGTTGAGCTCTGCAAGTTCATCAGGTCCTCCAGGAGCTGCACCTGGATGACTGCCCCTTTCAGCAGTATTTACAACTAGGCTGGTCCCAGTTTGATAAACTGGTGTCCTGTGTCAGCAGGAGGATTTCCCTTTAGGACACCTACTACAGGCGCTACGTCATAATCACACCCCTACTAGAGCAAGCTCCTGATTGGTTGATGTGGCTTGAACGTCACATCAACATTCATTCTTCCACTCAAGCAATTTGCATGATTCACACGTGATGTTTAATTGCATCTTTGCATTGAGTTAACATGTAAATCAATTGCTGCTTCATCCGCGAACTGGTCTGAACGTTTCTGAGTTTAGTTCTTTACGTCTCGCAGTTTCCAGTTTACATCCTGCAGTTCCGAGTTTAAAACTTCATCTCGCAGTTTGGAGTTTGACAGTTTTAAGTTTTGCTGTTTTATGTTTCCATCTTGCAGATCCCAGTTTACGTCTCACAGTTTTGAGTTTACGCCTTAATGTCTCACACTTACATCTCGCATTTTATTCATTCATTTTCCTTCAGTTTAGTCCCTGATTTTCAGTGGTCGCCACAGCAGAAGGAACTTATTCAGCAGATGTTTTTAAACACCAGATGCCCTTCCAGTTGCAACCCAGCACTGGGAAACACCCATACAGTCCCACGCTCATACACTATGGCCAATTACCGCAAGTCTTTGGACTGCGGGGGAAACCAGAGCA
This sequence comes from Danio albolineatus, assembly GCA_903798035.1. NCBI lineage: Eukaryota > Metazoa > Chordata > Actinopteri > Cypriniformes > Danionidae > Danio > Danio albolineatus. The sequence goes on along the minus strand of CAIGQQ010034599.1, from coordinate 3,199,727 downwards.
CCCGGACGAAACCCACACCAACATGGGGAAAACATGCCAACTCCACACAGAAATGCCAACCCAGTCTGAACTCAAACCAGCAACCTTCTTGTTGTGAGGCAACATTGCTAACCACTGAGCCACCTTGCTGCTCCCCGTCTCGCATTTAGAAATTCACAGTTTGCAAGTGATGTACATGTTAAGTCAATGCAAACAAGCAATTAGACATCACATGGTGATATTTGGACGAATGCGGTGGTGCAAATGACTCGATTCAAGTGAATGACGTATCGCGACTTGAGCGTTTTGGGCGATTGATGCACTGAACATGTGATTCGTGTTAACTTTGTCTGACATTTGCACCACATCAACCAATCAGGAGCTTGCTCTAGTAGGGGGCGTGACTATGACGTAGTACCTGTTGTTGGTGTCCTAAAGGGAAATCCTTCTGTCGACACAGGACAACAGCTCCTCAAACTGGGACCAGCTCAGTTGGAAAAACTGCCATCATCCAGGCGCAGCTCTTGGAGGAGCTGATAAACTTACAGAGCTCGACGCGCCTCTGAAGACACGACACCAAATGAATCTATGCCATTTTTTAGCATACAAAGTTCAGCTACTCTTTCAATAAAATCCATGTAAGCCAAGGAGTCAGCAAGCAGACAGACGCCCTTCCATGACGCGAAACCACGTCTACTGTGAAGTGAATTTGACAGATGAATAAAGCGATTAAACCTAAATGTTCAATAGTCTAATTACGTGCAAATAGTGCGCACAAGCCACATCTGGTGTGAACGCCACATCACAGTTCCTAGTTTACGCCTCTGGATTAATGACTCTTATTTCTAAATTAAAGGTGCAGTAGGTGATCTGCCTAAATGCTAACCGGCTAGCATAATATGTTTGAAACACAGTCCCTCCCCTTGCGTCCAAAGCCATGCCTCCTGAAACACGAACGCGCACATTAAAGATGACAAAGACCCAGTAGATTATGTCATTTACCAGTTAGAAAACTTCATAGTTTTTTTTTTGTTGTTGGGAATTTTATTATTAAGAACTGTTATATCTAACACTGTTTCAGTTGTGTGGTTAGCAAGCAAAATAATGTGCAATATTTCATGCATGCAAGGATCACTGGTCTCACTTTCTCATGTGCTTTGTCTTAAAGCGACTATTGTTTGCTTAGTGCTTGACTGGCGGAGTGCAGGAATTACACTCAGTTTTAAGCCATACTTGCATGATATTTCAGACCGAATATTCTGAGTAGCATGGTAAACAATATAGGGAGCGTGTCACAGGCTGTCATTGTTCAAAAATGAACCAATGTGAATATAAAAGCAACTTCAGCTCAGTAAAGCAGGCTAGGCGGAATAGCGATATTTATTGTTTTTTTGTTGTTAAACTATATAAAAATCTACATTATGGATGCTGTAAACTGACCATATGAAACCAAAAATAGTCACATCAATCTATCGCCGGAAGATTTTAATGGCTGACCAACACTTCCCTGCATATAATCCATTCGTAATAACTCAATCTGCATCAGCTTTTCGTGACTAAAATAGTTTTAAAAACATTACCTGTCTAAAAGAGATATTTCAGCCATGCTGTGGTCCTTCCTCCTGCGTGCAATATAACTCCAACATTGATTCAGGATTTTAAAAAGGTTTGATTCAGCATGTTTTTAACGATGTCACTCGTGTCCACGTGAACGCGCAAGCGGGGGATCTGCGTGAACAGAGGTGCTCAGTTGTGCAAATCTACATTTGTTGGCAGACAGTTTGGGCTACTTATCAGAATTATGGGAATTATCGACATTTTTTAGTCTTATGCCTTACCCAGAATATAAAAATACATATAAATACATTCAGATCATTTACTTTAATCATTGCTATTGGAATGTGAAGAGACTTTTAACCAGCATAACAACCAATGTTTCTGAAGACAATCACCTACTGCACCTTTAACACCTCACAATTCTGAGTTTACGTCTCACAGTTTGAGTTTACGCCTGTACATCTGAGTTTCATCTCGCAATTTAATCTCAAATTTCACACTTTCAGGTGTACATCATGCAGTTCAGTTCAAGTCTACATCTTTTTAACATGTCCCAGGTCCAAGTTTACGTATTAAAGTTCAATTTATTTTTTATTAAAATAAGTTCAAATAAATATATGTAAAGAAAAATAAACGACATTGCTTTCTGAAACGTTAACAACAGTAACGGAGTGGAGCTTAGCGAAGGATTTAAAAATAATTCTGGGATACCTGTATGTTTTTATACATACATACATACATAGAGTATTGATTTAAAAATGAATAATAATACTCTCTTTTCTCTTTCCTTTCCCTGCTCTCCTGAACTGCGGATCTGACCGGTGACTTCACAGTACTCTCCCAGCATGCTGACTGGCTACGGCGGCAGTCAATCACACTCCAACCCCTCCCATTCAAGAAACATGTACTCGCACTAATTATTTTTCTGTATAGTAGAAAAGAAAGCTATATAGCCAGGTTTAGTTTTCATATGGATGGACACTTTATGAGATGAGAGACTAATTTAAAACATTACATGTTAAATATCCGTGCATAGCGTCAGTACCATTGAGTCTTTTGGGTGTAACAGACTTACGAAAACCCCGTCACTTCCTCTCCCTCTAGTGTCGATCTGTACATAGCTGGTGGAAACAAGATGGTATTGACGTTACAGTAGTGCTCTATTTTTAAATGTATAACCACTTTATTTTGGAGTTTTGATATTGTTATATGTAGTCACAGAAACATAGTGGCGATGGCACAATTTATTTGTATGATTATACAGTTTTTTTTCTCTTCACCTTTCTTTTTTAAATATTTGACAGAACCCTATTTTATAAGTGGCAATGCTGTACTACCTTGTATACCCTCTGGTATGATTATTTATTTATATAATAAAAATATATATGAACAATGTTTATTTATATATATATATATATATATATATATATATATATATATATATATATATATATATAAACATAATAAATTTTGATTGTTAACGCATTTTGATGATCAATTGAAAAAACAAAAGATTGTTGAGGGCTAGTGTGTGTTTCCCTGCTGGCTCTGAGCGATATAATTGCGTTTCGCCGATTGCAATGCAATGGCCACAATGTAAGCAGCAATAATCATCAGGACATCCTGCGAACACCATCTGTGTCTGTGTGTGTCAGACGTCTTCTTGACATGTTCAGTATATATCGTATATACATTTGGAATTGCATCGGTCCCTTCTCTTGGCTCTCGGCCTGTTGTTAATCCTTGAAAAATGAGTTTCTATGGTTTAATGCTCCTTTTGAATGGCATCCTTTTTCACTACAGAGTCTAATATAAATGAAATAAAAAATACAGTAACAAATGTGGGACGTCTGAATATGTTTTTGTGTATGTGTGTGTGTTTTATGTGTTTATACCTGTTCATGCTAAGTGCTACAAGCATCTTCATAATTAAACATAACGGGTTAACTATCTATCTAACCATCTATCGATCCATCTATCTGTCAATATACAGTCAGAATTATAAGCCCCCTTGAATTATTAGCCCCCCTGTTTATTAACAGAGAAGATTTTTTAAACACTTTTCTAGACATAATAGTTTTAATAACTGATTTATTTTATCTTTGCCATGATGACACTAAATAATATTTTACTAGATATTCAAGACAATTCTATACAGCTTAAAGTGACATTTAAAGGCTTAACTAGGTTAATTAGGGTAATTATGCAGGTTAGGGTAATTAGGCAAGTTATTGTATAACGATTTGTTCCGTAGACTATCGAAAACAAAATTAGCTTAAAGGGGCTAATAATTTTAGCCTTAAATGGCTTTAAAAAAATCAAAAACTGCTTTTATTCTAGCCGAAATAAAGACTTTAATAAAAATAAGAAAAAATATTATCAGACATACTGTGAAAATTTCCTTGCTCTGTTGAACATAATTTGGGAAATATTTAAAAAAAGAAAAGGGGGGGCTAATAATTATTATATATTATTATATATTAGCTTTTTTAATAAGTTGGATTATTTTACAAATACGGTACATTGTTATTTTTTTTAGTAATTGTCTTGTCTGCTTAGTCCCTTATTAATCAGGGGTCGCCACAGCGGAGTGAACCCCCAACTCATCCAGCATGTGTTTTACGCAACTAATGCCTTTCCCGCTGCAAGCCATCACTGGGAAACCCACATACACACTCATTCACTAGGGCCAATTTAGCTTACTCAATTCACCTATAGCGCATGTTTTTGGACTTGTGGGGGGAAACCGGAACACCCGGAGGAAACCCACGCCAACACGGGGAGAACATGCAAACTCCACACAGAACTATCAACCGACCCAGCCGGGACTTGAACCAGTGACATTCTTGCTGTGAGGCGACAGCACTAACCATTGAGCTACGCCCCTTCAATTATATCTGGAAAAAAAATTACATTTATAAAAACAAATGAAACCTAAATAGATATAACAAACCAAATAAATCCCACATGTACTGTATTCATATTCTTTTTATTAATTTTGTCCACTTATAGTGTCATATTTAACCCGCCATGTTCAAATTCCTCCCTCTGCCCTTCCCTCAACAAAATCCACCAGACGCAGTCAACGTCTTGATTAAATACCATTTCTATGATAATAAACCCAGCTCTGACCCCTAAACCCACATTAACAATGGACAAACATTAGTAATCAGTGAGGACGATTTCCAACATTTGCTACGCTACCGAGTAGAAATTGAAATAAATAACAGGAATCTTCTCGTTTGTTCGCTCGACGACGATGAGGTGGTTTGCAAACGAAGAGAAAAGGACGCGAGCGAGAGACAGAGCTTCCGTCTCTTGCCTCTCGTGTTTCTGCATAGTAAAAGATCTGCGCACGGACGTCTAAAAAGGCAATGAACGAGACTCTAAAGTACCATTTCTGTGCATAGTTGTAACAAAAGACACACGAATCTTTGATCTACTTCAGCAGTGGAGTGCATAGATAGAGATAAAGTGAGAGATGGAGTTCCTGAGAGGAGAGAAAGAGAAAAGAAAGAGGAGAGCGACGTCGATCCTTCCTTTTGAGGAAACACCAGGACTTCCCTTTGCTTGTGTGTGTGTGTGTGTGGATGTGATCTTGCTGTGCCTCCAGTGTTTCTCTTTCAGTATTTCATCCACACTGACAGAGAAAGAGAGAGAGAATGTTCGGTTACATCACTTCCTGGAGTCGTCAGGCTTCAGCCACGTTCCATCTTCGTCCACTTCCTTTTGGACGACCAGGAGCATCTCTGCTACATCCTGAGAGAGCTGTTCAATGAGAAATGACCTGAAAATGAGGAGGAGGAAGAGTTTTTATTATTACTATCATTTGAGAATTCATAAACACACACATGATGTGGAATTAAATATTACAGAGGAACTATTATGTAAATCAGTTGTGTGGTGACGGAGTGTGAATATAGCCAGCCGCTAATCATAAAAATTCATTCATTCATTTTGCTTTATAATCACACTCCATAATAACAGTCTGCGGAAACGGTTTGATTGACATTCTCCCATTTGTACGTGTCATCAGAAGGAGAAAGCTCCGCCTAATTGTGATGATCTCTCCCTAATTAGCATAGGACGTTACTCTTGTTTTTGAATCTGCCACTATGCTGACACATTGGCGGTTTCTCAATATGCGTTCTTCAGCGGTCTTGCGTCCTCGTGTTCTCCTGTAACGTCATCGTCCTCCGCTTTTGTGTTCTTGAGTATTGGAACTGAACTTCAGTGGACGACGATGACGTTACAGGAGAACACGAGGACGCACTGATGCAGACTTGACCACCGAACTCGCTCTAGAAGTCCCAGAAGTCATTGCGACTGGAGGTGGGAAGCGAAGCATTTGTATAGATGTATTATTAAAGTTCAGAGATGTAACTTATTTACCTCAGGAGCTTCCCTCAATGAGACGGTGAAAGTAAACATTAACGTGAAAAATCTTAAAAGGCATGAACACATTAAGGGTATTTATTTGTTGAAAATTGTATTAAAATCAGTTTTATTTGTGATGTGCAGCGTATATTTGTACAGGCTTTATGCAGAGTATATATTGTGAAACGGGGGAAAACAATAAATCGTTGTATGGATGCTGTAATTTTTAAATAATTTTCGGTTAAAGATGCGTGAGGGTCATGTGACTATCAGGAAGAACGCAGCATCTCATTTCTCACAGGACGCGTTCTCTGTCCTCACGGTCTCTCGACTTCGTTCTCCCGATGTGATCTGGTGAGACTGACAATGCCTTCTGTCTCCACAAGAACACAAGTTAGTTCTCTGCGTTCTTGGAATTGAGAAACAGCCATTGGCATTTGTTGCTCCGCCCTCTTTTGAAAAGTGCTCATTTGAATTTAAAGCGACAGTCACTGAAACGGCTAAAGGCTAAAAGGTGCGGTTTTAAAACATTATTTGTGTGGTATTTTGAGATGATTCTTCACATACACACTTCTAGCAACATCAGAGACTTGTTTTACATCTTGTAACAAAGGGTGTAATAGGTCCTCTTTAAATTACAAATATACATGTATTAAATCATGCATACATTCATATTTATTTTATCCATGTCATGTTTAAACTGATCCCCCGCTTCAAAACAAGATAAATTAAGGGTCAGATTTACTAACAGTTCTTTTTTGGTGTTAAAACAGCACTGTTGGTCTTTACTAAACACGTGCAATGAAGAATAGTGTGGAAAAAAAAATGCACACAGCTACTTGCGCACATATTGACCTTCCTGAATATGCGTTTGCATGAGTTTCCTGATAGGGCGTCACGGTGGCGCAGTGAGTAGCACGATCGTCTCACAGCAAGAAGGTTGCTGGTTCGAGCCTCGGCTGGTTCAGTTGGCATTTCTGTGTGGAGTTTGCATGTTCTCCCCGTGCTGGCGTGGGTTTCCTCCGGGTGCTCCGTTTCCCCCACAAGTACAAAGACATGCTCTATAGGTGAATTGGGTAAGCTAAATTGTCCGTAGTGTATGTGTGTGAATGAGTGTTTCCCAGTGGTGGGTTGCAGCTGGAAGGGCATCAGCTGCGTAAAACATGCTGTATGAGTTGGCGGTTCATTCCGCTGTGGCGACCCCTAATTAATAAAGAGACTAAGCCGAAAAGAAAATGAATGAATAAATGAGTTTCCTGGTCAGTAGTGGATTTTATGGCAGGTGTGTCATCTCGCATCATGATTTACTATGTTTTTGCTCCTCAAACTACATTTATTTGCGTCATTATTTAATGCCTACAGAAAGCATCTTTCACCATTGCATGTAAGCGGTTTTGACGTTGTCTTGTGGTCACTTATGGGTGATTCTATAATTGCAGGCACATTTGGTGTCCAATGCCATTATTTTTTTCAGATTTTAGTATTTTTAGTAACAAAGTATTGTTTTTGTTGTTGTTTTTTTTTTAATAAAATGTGTTTCTTATTTTCATAGATCACAAAATGTTAAATAGTTTGTAAAAAGTGTCTTATATTGCCAAAAAAATTCATGACATATTGATGTCCGAATTAGTCAGTATATTTTTTCCATCATGTATCATTGTGCAATCAAAATATTTTATTTTAGGCTTTTTTATATATTTATAAAAGCTCTTATTCAAAGCTCTCCTGATTCTACAACAATAAATTGTTTCAAAATTACCGTTATCTAACAAAAATGTGTATCTGAAAGTCTTGCATCAATTCTGTTATCACCATGCAATACTTTGCCTTTAAATTGATGCAATTACCTCTCACAGCTGTGTAAAACACACATAATGATGTCACTTTCGCCTCGCTGATAAGATGTCACGAGTTATTTTGTAACCGGCCAACACTCTTACAGTACCACAATTCCAAAAGGCAAACAGAATATTTCACTGATTACACATTAGTCCATTTAAAAATATTTGAATCCTGATTTGGTTAATGCCGTGTGCTCTTAATATTTATGCAATCTAGTAGACCTTTTGGCTAAAAAATGGTCAGTTCTTTCAGCGTCAATTCTGTTACTGTTACCAATTTAGCCTAAAACCTCAGTTACACTACCAGCTACCATTCATTTTAATGGAGAGCGAGGGACTTCTGTCTACGTGAGCGACAGCAGACGTTGGTGACCAGGTGGGCGTGTCGAGCGACTTGACAAAGTTGTGAATCTTTTTGCAAATGAAGAGCGACTTTCTTGAGCGACAGCCAATCGGAGCACCAGTAGAGCTCACATGATCATTTCTCAGCTCTCTCAGAGGCCGGTTGTATTCTCCATGCTGTAGACCTACACAGACCTACTTCTGCAGCAGACCGCCCCCCAGAGAACTTGTGTTTCTTTCTCTCTCTCTGTGTGTATGTGTGTGTTTGTGTCCGCAGGTAAAATGTCATCTTGGTTTCAAGTGTTGAAATGTCAGGAACAAAAAGCGTTTTTCTTGTTTCATTTTCAGTTTTCTTCATTGTTACTTCTATACATGACCTAATTTGTCCGTAACAAAGCTTACAAACAATACTAAACATAAATCATTTGTTCCCTAAAAGTAAAAAATAAGAAATCTTAATAATAATTTGTGTTTGGCAAGCACTGAATTGATCAAATGATTATGAATGAATATGCTTTCAATGAGATTCTGCTTAGAAAAAGTGTTTTTCTCCAACTATTTGAAATGCCAACCCGCAGTTATGGAATCACCCTTATATTAATCTTGTCTATTTGGTGAATATTCTTGTTCTTTGAACAATAAATAAATAAATAAATATATAGCCCTAAATAAAATAAAACAATACTTTATACTGTTATACAAGATGTGTACAATAGCTGATTTCATATACCTGATATCATGAATATTGATTCTTTTCTTAGCGTGCCCTCATACATGTCTAGCCCCTTTAACCCACAGTAAAGATAAAACTCATTTCAGACACATCCGCAGTCTTAGATGATATGTGCACTATATGAAGGGTAAAGAGATCATGTAATCTATCTGGACTGTATGTCTGCTGTTTCCTGTGATATTATGAAGCACCTGCCATTGTACAGTCCTATTAATGTTCTTATTGAATGACCTGTTCTGTGTCATTATAATTACACGTTTGACATGTCAAAGTACATGGGTTTTATTTACTCAGTTTTTCAGTGGGTAAACACTTTGTAAGCGCAAAACACAAGTGCAGAAAATCCTCAATATGTTCAAGGTTTTTGATTTAAAAATGTTAAAAACTATGAAAACAATTACATTATTGAAGGCCTCACCTGAGTTCTGTTTCTCCGCCTATACAGGCAGGCCCTTTTAATTTGGAGTCTAGGTTATAGAAGTGTCCGTGAACCTCTCGTACCGCCAGCCAGTGTCTCCGTCTCAGGGGGAGAGACACAATTCCCAGTGACACCCTTGACGGGACATTCAAAATGAAGCCCTGAATTTTGTCCAGGCACAAATTCTGTACTGACCTGAAGACATGAATGGAGGAAAGTTCAAGTGAACTGGAAAACACAAGTTCAAGTTTTCTGGAGAACACAAAAGATAGTTATAAGAATGTTGGCAACCGGTAAACTTCAGGTGTTTTTTTTTACTGCATGGTATGGTATGGTCTGTTTTGATTATCCTCACTTTTGGGGGCTTTTCCACTGCGTTCTGTACCTAAAACACGGTAGTCACGGTAGTTCCAAGTGGGCTGCACTATTACTAAAACATGCCGTATACAAAGATTTTCTTTCCATGGGGTGGTGGTGAAAATGTCTGTATTACTTACCATTGTAAAGCACAAAATGTTACCCTGGTAATGTGAAGCACATCTTAACCAATCACATTGTGGCTTTTGGTCTCCAATGGAGGCAGCATTAGCCATTATGCTATTTAGGCTTGCCTTCAAAAGTCTTTGACATATCCACGCTGCTAATCACAGATTAGTCCATGAGAATCACTAAACCACTAAATTTGTTATATTTAAGGAAAAAAAAACTATATATTTTTATAAAAACACTATATTTAAAACGTCAGTTGGTTTACAAGACACAAGACTAAACTGTCTTTATACCCTCACTCACTCTCCTCTGACTTAGTCCCTGCTTTATCAAAGATCACATGGAAAGAACATGCAAACTCCACAGAGAAAGGCCTTCAGGTACAGCTAGGATTCGAACCAGTGACTTTCTTGTTGTGAGGCTCCCGTTTTTATACCACTACAAGAAAAAGATGGCTAAAATAGCAGCATCAGTGTCAGTAGACGAGGTCCAGACATTCCTCCCATTGGTAGGCAGTAGAGGCAGAGCAATTATAACAATATATGATTGCCCTCCCCCCCCACTTTAAGTGGTAATAAACTGCAGTGGAAATGAAAACCGAGCAATAGTGAACTGAAGTGAGCAAAACTATACAATGCAAAAGTTAAAACTGATTTCCATAGTATTTGTTAACTGCTATGGATGTCAATGGCTATCATTTTCTGTCATTCTTCAAAATATCTTCTTTTGTGTTTAGCAAAACTAAATAAATAAAGTGTCTTCACACTCACCTGCGTTTGTCCCACCAAACAGCAGCGAGTCCTCGACTCTGCAAAGCTGCCATGATGACATTGACATCATAGTTTCCAGTGCCCAGCACTGAGCGGTGTGGATTCATTACACACTGTGGGGCAAGTCTGAAACAAGTACAACATCTTTGGTTTAGGGTAGGGCTGCACGATATTGGAAAAATCTGATATTGCAATATATTATTTCTCTGCGATAAATATTGCGATATGAATATAGTTTCACAAGATTCACAAAAAGTTTCCTGGTGGGTCGAACACACACATTAGATAGAGATATTATATATATAATATGCTGAAACTATATTTATTTGCATATACTCCGCCTCCAGTATTCAGGCTCTTCCCACTGGCATGGACTGCAGACTTTGGGAGGATCTTAGTATCAGGGACAACTGATTTGATTTGACTGTTTCGAGTTTTACACTGCACTGAACAAAATATATTCCTCACAGAAACAAAACCAACACAATCTCATAAATCATGCTGAGCATATCAGAGCGTCTAAGAATTAAAAAGTTGTTTGTCATCCTAAAGCGACCGATTCTACAGGTAAAAACAATCCGATCCCACTGGTTGGAGAAGTTTCTCTTTCATCCATTTCATGAAGTTTGTTATTTGAGTGTAGATCCCATTCTCTTTCCCATTTGTTACTGATGTATGAACAAATTGTTTGCTTTAGATCCAAAGCAGGAAGTGGACAAATTTTAGGGATTGTCAAGGGTGCTTCCACCAACTGAATGGTTTATTCCAGTGGTTCTCAAGCTTTTTTCACCAAGTACCACCTCAGAAAAACATTGTCTCTCCAAGTACCATCATAATAAACGGTATCGAAGTACAGTAGCATAGCAGGCCTAATTTAAAAGCTACAGCACTGCACAGTTCAAAAACGAGGCAGATTAATTCTTCTAATTAAGAATAATTTTCATTGTCAGCCACTTAAATAAAAGGTTTAGCCAATTAAAATCAATTTACTGATCACATCTGTTATTGTACACGTCAAAAGGTCAAAAGTGTGTTCATTTTTTAAACTTTTTTTTTATTCAGAGATTCCTCCACGTACCACTAGAAGGAAGCTTGTGTACCACTAGTTGTGTACCACAGTTTGAGAACCACTGGTTTATTCTAATGGCGTGTATTCACGTTGAAAATTTACCAAACTCTGAAAAAACATAGGTGCGCTTTAAATATCCTGATGATGCACATATTCAACCTATAAACAGAAGTTGGGAATGTTGAACAATTCATGCACTTAGTGTTCTCAGCTTGGACCAAGAAGTGGAAGGGGAGGCGCTATCAGGCACTGAGCTTACATTTATTAATTAATTTCAGATTTTGCAAGCAAAATTCTCCTACTCAAGTGATTAAGCCACCTCCTGATGGTAAACGCGGTTGTATTGTTATCTTGTACTTTGATCTTTTATTTCACTAATTTGGCAACTATTAAATGAGAAATGGTATGAATTTCCATTTAGTAAAAAACAATGGTGTTACATTTGGGGTGACACTAAACACATACACATTATGATTGAGTGTTTAAATGCATAGTTTGCAGAATGTCATTTAGGACGCAACTAAAGCCATCAGCTGTACTGGATCTGACAGCCACTGCATCCAAATATGCAAGTTAATAATTGAACAATACTTTGTCTGTGAATTACATTTTTTTATGGGTATGCTGTCTTTCACTTGCAATCATGTACAATAGCGAGGGGGTGTTTATAGTGTTTCATGTGCAATGATGTGAGCCAATCCAAACTGTGTCCATTAACCGACAGGCTTTTAAAGACCCCATGGCCTCAAAGGACTGTAACACACCAAGTTTCCACTGAGGGTGCAGTAAGTAAGTAAGTAATGTGTATTTCTAATGTTGACGCATGAAAGGAAGTGGTGTCTCTTGCGTTTTATCACACATAATTGTTGGTCCAATAACCAAGTGAGGACGCACACCCGATTCTGTTCTTGCTTCTTAGAATGTGGCTGCTTGTCTCAAGAAGATGACAAGCTTTTTCCCAGCTCAGGGCAATTACAGTATAGGGTATATGCAGAAGGACTTTTAATTGTTCAGTAACCTGGGTCAAATGCTTCCAGTGAACTTTATAGTGTTACAAAATCACGTTTAAGTTCTGTTTTCTTTAAAATCAACAATCTTCACAGCCTGATTGATATAGGATATAAAGTGGGTCTCAGAATGTACAAGAAACACTGCATTGAATTACATTTTTCTGCGCCACATCTTTAAAATATGCAAATGTGTTTTACACCAGGGCGACACAGTGGCGCAGTAGGTAGTGCTGTTGCCTCACAGCAAGAAGGTCGCTGGTTTGAGCCTCAGCTGGGTCAGTTGGCATTTCTGTGTGGAGTTTGCATGTTCTTCCCGTGGTTGCTTGGGTTTCCTCCGGGTGCTCCGGTTTCCCCCACAGTCCAAAGATATGTGGTACAGGTGAATTGGGTAAGCTAAATTGTCCGTAGTGTATGTGTGTGAATGAGAATGCATAGATGTTTGCCAGAGATGGGTTTCAGCTGGAAGGGCATCTGCTGTGTAAAACAAATGCTGGATAAGTTGGCGGTTCATTCCACTGTGGAGAAGCCAGTTTAAGAAAGGAACTAAGCTGAAAAGAAAATGAATGAATTAATTTTACACCAGTATTTTCAATGGAGTTTCTGTGCTTGCCTGCGGATCCTGACAGGTGTGTGCATGTAAACGGCTTTTTATCTCGTTTTACGAGTGAACAACTAAATGAATGCTGAAGTCTATTTCACTGATTATATTTTAATTACATTACAACATCGATGCTGTAAAAGGACCTGTATAAAATTGAAAAAAGTCACATTAACCTTTCACCGGAAGTTTATCTGCAATGCATATACGCTATTGTAATTGTAAGGTGTTGTGTTTTGGCTGAGTATTGTAAAATGCCATGTCCTGTGACATAGTAGCTTGTTGTGTTCTGCAGTGAGTCTTGCTCCTCCTTTTAGTACCGTACTGTTGTGCTAAATACACTAACAAAAGGGTCCCAACAAAGTGATATGGTGCAGTTTGCTATTTGATACTATTTGATACACTTACTCTGTAAGTGGAAATGGAAATAATGTGTAACATACTGCACTGAACCATACTACTCAATGGAAAAGAGTCAAAAGGGTCCATTACATATCTACTATAGAATTTGGACAAAATTAGTTGAGTAGGTCATCCCGGTACTTCAAAATACTTTTGAATACTATATACTTGAGCAAACTGCTCGCCTTGCAGACTGTTCTTCGCATCATACACATGCGGCGTGGGACCGTTGAAAATAATTGTTTACACGTATGTTTGTTTTGTGTGTGTGTAAACACGATATTAACACTACAACTGAACCTCAAGGGAAACGTTACAATGATTTTCAAAATCCATGCCATGACCTCTTTCAGTTAAGTTACTGTGGACGAGTCCAGTGCTCGTGCACGCGCGCGCTCACCGCTTGCAGATGTCATCGGCGGTCTCTTTAGTGAAAACTCTCTCCTGAAGCACGTTGTTCAAGGCATGGATAGCGCACAGCTCCAGTCTCTGCTTCTCATGAAACACCTCGCCCTCGCTCATGCTCACCCTGCCATCACAAACACATTCAGACCGTTTATTAGCATGAAATTACGCCCAAAAGCATGTTGTGTTCTCGCGTTCCCGTAAGCTGACAGCACATGACTGGATACATCATCATCATCGTAAACATCATCATCTCACCTTCTGGAAGACTGAATCCGCAGTGCAATTATTTATCCACTGATGCTCCTGATACGTACCGCGAAACTGATCTCTACTGGTCCATTAAACATACACTATTACGCGGTTATTAACGCAGTCTGTTGCGGTCTCTGAAAGGGAAACGCTGCCAGTTTCTTGTCCGTGAGGATCGGCCGGAAGTTGTGTTGTTGTCGCGTTGAGGGAACGCCCCGTGCGGTCATCCTGCAGTTCTCACAGCCGCTCCATAGGGGGACCATCATTTTACAAAAGAAAGGAAAAAGAAATGAATAATGAATGAATAAATAAAATATAAAATAATATTACAATTATCTTGTGTGAAAGTGGAATATTTAAATAGCAATGGAAGATATAAATGTTAAAGTCATACAGAGATCAAAATAAAAACTCTCAACCATTTTTTTATACATGACTGTAAATGGCACTGTGCTAATAAATTGTACAAATGTAAAAAAGTGTTATCATTAATGTATTATTATTATTATTATTATTATTATTATTATTATTATTATTATTAGTAGTAGTAGTAGTAGTAGTAGTAGTAGTATTTATATTAATGCTTTAAAAATCTGCAACATAAAAAAATAAGTTCTATTGAAAAAAATCAATATCCAAAGAGATTATATATGCATTCATTTTCTTGTCGGCTTAGTCCTTTATTAATCCGGGGTCGCCATAGCAGAATGAACCGCCAACTTATCCAGCATGTTTTACACAGCGGATGCCCTTCCAACTGCAACCCATCTCTGGGAAACATCCATACACACTCATACACTACGGAAAATTTTGCCTACCCAATTCACCTATACCACATGTCTTTGGACTTGTGGGGGAAACCGGAGCACCCGGAGGAAACCCACGTGACCACGGGAAGAACAAACTCCACACAGAAATGCCAACTGACCGAGCCGAGGCTCGAACCAGAGACCTTCTTGCTGTGATCGCGCTACCCAGGCACCTATGTATATATATATATATATAATTTCATATTACAGTAAACAAGCATTTTTAATGAATGAAATGTTATTTTTAAATATTATTGTTATTATTATTAATAGCAAATCACTTACAGTCAAGCTATTATGAATAATTAAATAGAGTAATATTGATAAACATGCAAAAACAGTTTTCCTGTTTGAATTTAATAAGATATACCAAAAATACAGAACACAATGATAATAATAACAACAACAATGACAGCATTTAAGCATATTTTATTATTATTATCATCATCATCGTCATTATTATTATTATTACTACTATTATTAATATAGTGATGATGATGATAATTATTATTATTAATTTCATTGTTGTTGTTGTTATTATTATTATTAGTATTGCATCAATAGACTAATATTAATAGCAAAGAAGCATGTTTCTTTTTTTTCTTTCTATTTCTATTCCGTTGTGGATTCTATATACTGGATATATATTGTGTGTGTGTGTGTGTGTATATATATATATATATATATATATATATATATATATATATATATATATATATATATATATATATAT
>CAIGQQ010034599.1:3162244-3183543 GCA_903798035.1 Danio albolineatus | reverse complement strand
ATATATATATATATATATATATATATATATATATATATATATAATAAAAACACAGTAAACACAGTAAAACTCTCTCTGTATGTGCATGTAAAGTCATGTTTTCTCTGTCTTTCAGAGGATGCATAAGATAGACCTCCTGTAGTTTTGTCTACCAAACAAGTGTGTTTATGCAAAACTTACTGAAAATTGTTACGAAAACAATATCGTTAAGATTTCAGCTCATATATTCTCTAAATAATTATTCATAAGTGAAAACAGACCCTGGTAATTGGTAACAAGCTATAGATTAGTTTATACTGCAAATAAAGATTACAAATAATAAATGAAGTATACTCTTTTATTTTGCATTAACGATATTTTTGTGCTGCACAGCAACACTGACACGACTTAAAAATTATCATAACGCACGAATTGAAATGTAGTTTTGTGTCTATTTATCATATATACATCCATATATTTTCAAATATACTGATTTAAGTTTATTAACAAATTTACTGGACATTTTCTGAAACACTAAACAATTTTTTTAAATGACTGAAATCAGTTTTTCTTACATTTATTTCTGCGTTTTTCATTGGATGTCGATTCGAAGCCACGCATCAGTCCTGCCTCTGGGAGGGCACGAGTTTTTCAAACGCACCTATTAGCAAGCAGCATCTTTCACATTCTCAACTTTCTCTGGTAGAAGAGGTTTCCAAGGCCAGCTACGTCTACACAACCCGTGCTTCTGATTGGTCAGAGGGCTTTCATTGTTGAGCACGTGTAGTCCTTCTCACATTCTGATTGGTTAAATATATTTCGAACTGCTCCTTAGACGAATTGTATTTTTGTTCCGTGTCAAAGACTGCTAGCTGATAACAGGCTACAGTAGCCGTCAGCAGTAGCAGACTAGCTATCAAACAAATTAACTTTACCGCAATTGAAATTAACACCAAGTTGGACTTAGAAAACGTTTACATGAAATATCTGATCTGAAGATAACGTCGGATTGAAGTTTCACAACGGGCAGCTCTGGAGAATAGTTAGCTATCCCACCGTTAGCTTAGCCTGGTTTGATAGCCGCACTAGCAAGCCAACCGTCATTATAGTGAAAATTGGTTTTGGTCATTTATTTAATCTTCAGGCGTCTTATAATACTTTGCAATCCTGATTGGTTGCAACTTTTAGATTCGTTATCGTTGTGTTCCGTCAGTCCCGTTGTAGATCACCGAATCCGTCAAATCGGCCGGTTGAGTGTCAGTTTTGCTAAGTTTCTCCTTTGAGACAAATTTGCTGCCGATTAGAGAATCCAACACGCCTCGAAAATGGTAGGTTTCTTTCTTTCTTTGTTGTTTGCGAGTGATGCATCAAACTGATTACAACAACAACACACCTTTTCTGTTTATTCGTCTTACTTTTTAGTCGTTCAGCTTGTTGGAGAGACACTTTACAGTAAGATGGTTTATTGTGAAACTGACAGTAATGATAAGCACTGTATTTTACAGCAATTATATTTTTGGCCAACGTTAGTTAATAAAAAGCAGTTCACGTTTTGCTCGTGTTAATGCATAACTAACGTTATAGGCAGAATATCTGGTAAGCGTCTCAATTTTTTTAGTAATTTATTGGTAAATGTATATAATAAAGTGAAACTGGGTAAATATTACTTTATTCTATCTAAAGTTTCCAAAATATAATAATAATTTATTGGAAAATGTTACCTGCTTGATTACCAGACGTTACAACTCAGTCTAACCTATTCTAACACGATTGTTCCACTTCTTTGTGTTTTGCTTATTAAAATAAATCAGTATTTTATTACGGTTAAATTAACAAAATTCCACCTACTTTTGTTGTTTGGTGAAGCGCTTGGGCCGGGTTCTTGTTTTTTTTCTTTATATTGTTTATTATGATTTATTAAATTTGTTTATTTATTTTAGTAGGCATGTGCTAAGATACACTACAGGTCAAAAGTTTTGGGTCAGTTTTATTTATTTATTCCATCATTTTTTTTAAGGAGATGATTCTGTTCATCAAAGCGGCATTTATTAAATGTAACCAAATACTCAATATTAAATTGTTAAATATTAATTAAAATTAAATAACTGCTTTATTGTATGTAGTTTTAAAGGAAATTATTACTCCAGTCGTTAGTGCATTTATTACTATTACCATTAAGAGTAATATTAATTATAATAAAAGTAACAACTAATAATAATGTGATTTCTAAAGAATCATGTGACTCTGAAGACTGGAGTATTTAAAAAAATCGTACTCACCCCAAACTTTAGACCTGTATTGTATGTATTATGTATCAAATATATAAACTTGTATAGGCTAAAGTTTATTAAAATTAGTAATATTTTAATACAAAGGTTTTTTTCCATGATTTAAAAAAAAATCCGATTTAATGTTACATTTGAGACGTTTTTATTGTGTACAGAATTCAAATGTGGAGAACTTGCCGCCTCAAGTGTTGAGACTTGTCTATAAAGAAGTTTCGGCTTTAGCAGCAGATCCTCCTGAGGGGATCAAAATCTACCCCAGTGAAGAGGACATCACAGAGCTGCACACTTCCATTGAGGGCCCAGGTAAGTAGTGCTTATGATTACAGTTTCCTCTTCTTAATTAGAGCCGTGACCTAATCATTGCACTTGATTGTTTTTCCCCTGTCTTCTGCACAACAGAAGGAACTCCATATGCAGGTGGGGTGTTCCGGATGCGTTTGGTGCTTGGGAAGGACTTTCCTGCTGTTCCTCCCAGAGGCTATTTCCTCACAAAGATTTTCCATCCTAATGTCGGGCACAAGGGTGAGATCTGTGTCAATGTACTGAAGAGAGACTGGAAGGCAGAGCTGGGCTTGAGACACGTATTGTTGGTAAGTAATATTTTATTTTTTTCTACAGGTTTTTTTTTTTTTTTTTTTACATTGACTAAGTTTTTTTTTCCCTTTTCATGGTCAGATATACCCTAAAATATAACCTTCTGCAATGTCTTGGATTTACCAGTTAAATTTATCATTTTAAACCGTATTAAAATAAGGACATACAGTGCCCAGCATATGCGTACACCCCTCACAAATCTCTTTAAATTAATGTTTTTTATAAGATGCTATACTATATAGTATATATGCATATACATTTGATTTAGTCAGTACTAAAGCAATATCTGGAGCTAATCTAACAAAATATCTGGTGATAACAGTCCAAAAATTTAAAAGCCCAAAGTTGTATGTTCAGGATAAAATCTAAAATCTAAATTTTAGAAAGGGGAAAATCAAAAGCAACAAAAATATATTATAAATTGTGTAGTTTGTAATTTTGTATATATATTTTTTCCGATTATTTTGCATGAATTTAATCTAATTTGTTTGTTTATTTCTAAAGATGTTCGGTCACTAAAATATTATTTAATGAATAAATCTGTTTTGTTGAAATTAAATCACTTCTAAAACCCCTTTCCCCATCTTTCTAAATGAAATGTCTACTTAAGTACATCCATTCAGCTCACAGCAGAAGAAACAAGCCACGTCCACTGTTTTCTCGTTTATTATTCTGTTTCTCTAGCAGGGTGTCTGCAGGGTCTTAAAGTATTAAAAATTGATAAACCAATTCAGAGAAATGTTAATGCCCTTTCAAAAGTATTACAATGTCTTAAAGGGCACCTATGGTGAAAAATCTACCTTTCAAGCTGTTTGGACAGACATAAGTGTAGGTGTAGTGTATAGGCCGTCATATTGGGGTGATATAAACACACCCAGTTCTTTTTTTATTATTTAAAAAAAAAAAAAATGTAACAACATAAATACTGTGGACCAATTGGAGCGGCAACAAGCTGTTTAGAGCTATATTACACAAACTACTGAAAGCTATAATAAATGGGTCTGATGGGTGTTTTGAGCTGAAACTTTAGAAACATTCTGGGGACACAAAAGACTTGTATTAAATCTAGAAATTAGGGTAAAATGGGTAAAATAGGTGCCCTTTAAATGCTGTTTTACATGGTCTTTTTGGATTATACAATGTTGGATATTTTGGATCATACAATGTCAAGTTGTATGGTAAAGTTTGCCTTTAATATGCCAGTTCTCTGGTGCTGTGTAGTTTATGAAATCAATAAAATTCTGCTAGATTTAACATGTTGCTTTGTTTACTGTAGTAATTAAGGAAACGCTGCTATTCTTGCTATTCTAAAGTCCCTTTAGGGCAAGTGACTTTATGCGGCCATCTTTGAAATGCCTCTCAGGCAGTATGAGCGGGTATTCTGTTTGAATGGGAAAACATCAAATTCTCAAACTCTTTGCCAAGCTTACAGTTCAATTTCATATTAAGAATCATTTAATAAAATTCAATTAAACAACTTTAGTTTCCTTTCTAAATGTTTAAATCACACAAAATCTGCAGAAACTGTCTTCTGGACCGAGCCATCATACAATCAGTAGTCATCATCAGAATCATCAGTCTATTAGTGATCGATGATTGACTCCTGTACATGAAGACGGGGCTTCATTCGCCATATTAACATTACACTTCTCCCACATTCAAACTGTTGGTGTGATGTGTATTCTATAGTCTTTGTCTATAGGTGCCACCTACTGGATTAGCATTTTTATTCATTATACTATATGAATAAGGTTTCTTACAATCAGTATATTTACTAAATACTGAAAGTTAAAATGTCACCGTTGTTTCTTGTTGAAGCCTAAAGTGAGGTCTTAATGTATGGAAAGAGTCTTAAAAGGTATTGATTTTCATTTTCTGATTCCTGTATATACCCTGTCTAGGAACTGCGTCACAAAAAAAAACAAAAAACAGTCACAGCTTCTGATTTAAGTGAATTTTATTAGTCCATAATCTAATTCGGTTCAGTTTAGCGGGACCATTTGATTCCAGATCTGTTGTCTATCACTAGCTAAACTTTATACAGCTTCAATTATAAATAATTAAGTAGGTTACTATTTAAACAGTCAGCTGTTACAGTACAATAAAATCTAGTGTATTACTATACTCAAATTAAGTTGCTTTGCTTTTAAAAGTCTTTTATGTCCTCCTAAATTTTTAAACCAAGGAGCACACATGCTCCTGAAAAAAGTGTCAAGCCCTAATTGGAAACTGGTATTGAATCGACTAATTTGCTATTAAAAATAAATCTGAATTGGTCATGTTAAAACAAGATCGGTGCATTACTAATTCATATAGTCATTTATGCAATAAACTGTGTTTTTAAGTATCTGGGTGAAAAAAACAAAACATTTTTCACCTTTGAACACAATATATTTTATTTTGAGAAACATTTAAAGTATTTTGTGGCAGTAAACATGTCAGGCTAAATAATTGAAGCGAATCATTGACTTCTGCTGTCTTGATTTGTTTCAAAAACACAGATGTCTTTACAATTTACACCTAAAAAACATGTGAATAAAAAATCGTACACATACCTTAGGAACGGTATTACAGAGAATGTTGGTGGTATGAAAACCTTGCCTTTTCCAAACCGTGGTATACCTTGAAAACGGTTATCGTCCCATGCCTAATGAATGAATTCTTTTCAAATAGAACTTTCCAAGTCATCTGGTGAAACTGTAGTGTAGTCGCAATTTATATCGCAGAAAGAAAATGTGTACTATATCGCAACCCTAACTGTCACTCCTATTGAGAAACTCTTACTTTAGATTACTATACATTTTTACTATACATTTTATAATGTATCACATAATTTAGTTATATTAGTTAGTTAGGCACTGTCTTTATATGCCTGTTTGGTTTAAAATCTGGGGTTAGGGTTAGTTTTATCCATAAAGACACAATTTGTTCAAACTATTAATATTGTTGCGTTGGTTCTATTATTTAGCTTTGATGGGATAATTCTGTCATTTACTCTCCATTCGCTTGATTTAAACCCGTTTGAGTTTCTCACATTTAAACACTAAAGAAGATATTTTTAAGAAAGCTGGAAACCTGTAACCATTAACTGTAATCCTACTTTAGATTTCAGCTTTCATCAAAATACCCTTGAGTGTTCAACAGAATAAAGCCTTTGTGTGGTCTATTATAAACCTTATTCTGTCATATAAAAAGCATGTATTTTCATATCTGTTTTAGTTCATTGAGATTTTGCCCTTACTTGGAGAACTAAAACTTAAAATCACAGCACAGTTCACCCTTCTATCCCATTTCAGTGCGGTTATAACAGACCTTGAATCTATTGATCAATGTAAATGTATTAAACAAGTATTGATATCACAGCAATAACGTTCATATGTTCAAACAAGGCTAGACGTGGGCATGGAAACAAGACATTTATGAGGGTCAGATCTATATAATATTCTAAACTTTTGAACTTGTGAAAGCAAAACCGTTTTGTAAACCATATACTATATTCTAACTCGTTTACCCTCCAAAATCTCTCTCTTAGACTATCAAGTGCCTTCTGATCCACCCAAACCCAGAGTCGGCTCTGAATGAAGAGGCTGGGAAGTTACTTTTGGAGGACTATAAGGAGTACGCGTCCCGTGCTCATCTTCTCACAGAGATTCATGCTATGGGAGGCACTTCAGGGGCCCCTCAGGAACCTGCAGACGGACCCCAACCCAAGAAACACGCAGGGGACCCAAACAAACGTGTAGCCGGGGCAGGTTTGCCAACAACGGGTACTGGCACCAACAACTCCAACAATAGCAATACTAATATAGTCGCAAAGAAAAAAACAGATAAGAAACGAGCACTGAGGCGGCTATAAAAGAGGATGAATCTGTGCTTTTCTGTGTATATATAAATATTGAAGTGTGCAGACCACCTTTTCTCCTCCTCCAACTGTCCTAGCGTTTTAGGATGGGATGGCACATTGGTTTTGTCATGTTCCTCTCGTTTTCGTTCCATTCGTCTCTTTCCACTTTACTCTCAGGACTTGAACTGTCCTTGTGGCAATTCTCTCTTTGTTTCATTCACAAATAGAGTTTTTCATCCGTGTTTTGAACGTTTTATGATTGTTTGGATTATGAAAGCGATAGTAAAAGATTTTGTCCATTTATGTGTGGCCTCTAGCGTTACATAATGACCATCAGCTGGATTTTAGTATATGTTGTCGGCACAGAATTTATAATATATTTAGATAGATCGCAGATGTGATAGGATATTCTGTCTTGTTATATATTTTTAGGGGGTTTGAAGAAGAATAGTACATTGCACAGGATATGACCATTGTATGTGTGTTTGTGGTGAGAAACAAAATCAGGAATTACAGAGGGGGGAGGGGTCAAATGTGGTCTGAAACTCATGAATTTTTGTTTTGTTGTTTGTGTGCGTATTTGTGTGGTATTATTTTTGTTTCCAATTTGTACTAAAATTTTGTTTTTCTATTTCATAGTCTCTTTCCAAAAATCCTTTTGTTCCCTTTTTTTTTAAAAGTGAACAGCTACATTTACCCAACACTGATGTTTAAGATGGATTCCTTAAAGCCTCGAGGCCAGTTAGGGCAGAGCAATATGGGCAAATGGTTGAAATGTAAACCTTGAAGAGCAGCCATGAAAGTAGTCATCTTTTGAGTACTTTGGTTGTCAAAAACAGAATTTTTCTTTTTTTTTTTTTTTTTAAATGTCCATTGCTGCATTTTTCTCTCACTCTGCTGGTCGCTATCAAAGGCTCTTTCAGGAACACTCCACTTTTTAGTGGATGAAATAGGCTCATTTTACATCTCCCCCACAATTAAACTGAGTTTTACCATTTTTGATTCCACTTAACCCATTTCCAGGTCTGTACAGGAGCACCTTTAGCTTATCCATTAGCATCTTAATCAAGTTTCAAAAAAAGAGTGTTGATAGTTTTCCTATTCTTACATTGTGTACTCAGACAAGTGGAAAATTAAATTGCTGTTAGTTCAATATGGCTATGAACTAACAAAATGATCAACTCCTTTTAAAATTTTTTTAATCAAGATGCTAATGGTCTAATCTTATTTAATGATCTATGCTAAGATAAAAGCGTTACCACCTGACCTGGAGATCAGCTGAATGGATTAAAAAAATGGTAGGACTCCACTGTTTAACTCCTAAGGGAGTTGTAAAATGAGCCTGTTCCCAAAAGTGGAGTGTCTCTTTTAAGGAATCGCGTCTTGTAGTTTGTTGTTGCCTGTTGTTATACTGTGGTGGACCTTCAGTTCCAAAAGATCCTCTCTAACAACATACAAACTTTGGGCAGGATGTGATTTGCAGAAACTGTTTACCCCTATTTAAAAGCTTGTGGATAAACAATAGGGCATTTTGTGGCCGTTTAAGTTATTTAAATTAATAAGAAATAAAGACATTTTAGGGAGCAGTTTGATTCATCTTTTTATTTGATTTAAAGTGTTTTTTAGGGGTGCACAGATTTTTTAATTATTATTTATTTTTGCCAATACTGATTTGAATAAACTATTATCCAATTCAACACTAATTTGAGCTTTTCTAATTCAAATACTTCACTGTATTGATCGCGTGTTAAGTTAGCGAAGTTCAGAAATGCATGCATTAAAGGATTCTAGCTTTGTTGCTGTGTAAATTTATTTTATAGAACATGGATTGTATCTGTTTAACTGTAATGTTGATGTCTGAGAAAACAAGCTTTCATTATTAGGAAGTTTTCATTTAACTAGAGAAATTATGCTGTTTGGTTGGGTCGATAGATGATCCGATGGCCGATACACATCACGATGCTGAGCTGGCATCGTGATCTGCCCCCATCGCAGCAGCAACCCGCTCGTTACAAAAATACACACTTAGGCCCCTACACTAATATATCTTTGTTTTAAAAAGGCATTTTAGAATGAAAACGATCCACATCCACACTGATGTTTCATCCTGCATTTCTGAACAGCCCTCCGTCCACACTATAGCGATGAAAACGCACATCACGTGACCACATACACACACTCACTCTGTCATGTGCTTTATGCCAGTGGTTCTCAAGCTTTTTTCACCAAGTACCACCTCAGGTAAAAATGGTCTCTCCAAGTACCACCATAAGAACCGGTATTGAAGTACAGAAGCATAGTAGGCCTAATTAAGCAGCTACAGCACTGCACAGTTTAAAAACGAGGCAGATTAATTCTTCTAATTAACAGCCACTTAAATAAAAGGTTTAGCCTATTAAAATTAATTTACTGATCACATCGATGTTTTCGTGAGTGTCAAAGAGTTAAAAGTGTGTTCATTTTATTTTATTTTTTAACTTATTCATTGATTCCTCCACGTACCACTAGTAGGAAGCTTGTGTACCACTATTGGTGCACGTACCACAGTTTGAGAACCACTACTCTGAACGTCTGAGCTCCAGGCAGTCAGCGGGTGCTTTGAGCACAAAACCCCAGAGAACAGTGCTTGTCGGACAGTTTATCAAGGATGTACCGCTGGATCACTTCTCACTATAGTTGTAAACATGATATTTAATTCATCTTGTCTCTATTGGATGACTCTTCATACTGTGTCACAGTGTCAGTACACTGCTTCAATCTTTCGCTTTCATGCTCGTACTTAGTAATTTTTGCTAAAAACCTCAGATACTGTTGGTTGGGCTTTTTTTTTTTTTTTAAACCTACCAAGTTTGTCGACTGGCCAGGTCTGACTACTAATCATTATAGCCTCCTAACCATCCCCATATCATAATTGACTTGATCACTCCTCTCCACCAATCAGCTGGTGTGTGGTGTGCGGTCTGGTGCAATATGGCTGCCATCGCGTCATCCAGGTGGATGCTGCACACTGGTGGTGGATGAGGAGATCCCCTCATTGTGTAAGTTGCTTTGAGTGTCTAGAAAAGCACTGTATAAATGCAAGGATTTATTATTATTATCTTTATTTATGATTTGGTTATGGGTAAAACAAAGACCATGCGGGTCAGGTGAAACTGTAGGCTACAAATAATTAATTAGTTATGAATTCATTATAAATAATTAACTCACCACCGTCTATGATGACGATACCATCGTCCATCGCAATGTTTCAAATTAGACATCGTACAATGCCAAATTGGTCGACGTCGCCCAACCCTATTATGCAGCAGACATCAACATCTTCATGCATGCATTTGAACACTTTTGGGTTGTATTTCTGAATTGTTTTCTTTTATCATGTAATATCTGATATTCAAGTGGTTTTGAGTGAAGCAAATAACAGCTGATAGGTTGGTGCATCTCTTGTATTGGGGCATGTTTACATAACAATGGTGAACTAGAAAGAAAAAGGTTTTGGTGTTGTCAAAAGGATCCCCTTCGCAGAGTCGTCAAAGTGAGTAATATGATGCAAAAGCACTACCATTGTATTATGCATGCCAAACCAGTAGTTGGCGAAGTCACAAAGGAGCACTTTGTGTCTGTGCAAATACAGTCCAGTCTGTTCTTCATGCTGTGCTTGAAATATCTGAGATGATTCGATAGATACTGGATATTCTAGTCATTATAAATGATCTCTGGCTGATTTGGTTCTTCAAACAACCAGATGAAAAGATTTGTATGAGGCTTTCTAAGATTACTGTTTGTACTCGTGTTCATTGGCAAGGACATATTTATTGATCCTAGCAACCAATCAGCCATGCAACGACAGCAGTGCAATGACATCATCAAAATTACATCCAGTTATCAAATGACTCCAATAAAATGATGCCATTATTCCTTAAGAAATGAATCTCAGTGAGAATAATGACCGTTCATATTATCACACACTTTCAGAAATGGATACAAAAGCGGTCAGTGGGGAGGTATCTGTTCTAATTGTATACATCTGTCCTGAGCAGCTTTAATCTTATAGACCTGTTGTTAGAACAGCAACTCCAAGATGAGCTTCAAAGAACCCAACAGTCCTGGGTCGTGTCAAATCATCAATAATCAAATGAAAGCTAATTGACAAAGCCACATATGAAGAATGGAGGTTGTCATCTTCTTACGCTCCAATAGGTGTAACGTGATACACATGGTTTGATTTTAGCATTTTCACAAAGGTTTTTGTATTTTGGTTTAGACAAGAGATTGTGTCTTTTAAAAATTTGCTTTAAAATTTCAAACCAATTTGGTTTTTTCATGCAAATGAACCAACAAACCTTTCCATTGTCATTGAAAACAACGTCATGTCAGTACACAATTTTAATTTACAGGAAGAAAAATATCTACAATAAGTGTCCAAAGTACCCACCCCATAATAATGATTTTTATTAAAATGGCTCTGTTTTGTCATCATCTGATTTCTCACGAAAACAATATTCGCTTTGTTAGAACTTAATGCTGTTTTTGAGGTGTCAAGTTATTCCAAAGGGGAAAAAAGGTCTGAAATTTGCTTTCTCTGCAAAGGCAGTCCTTCCCCGGTAACCTCAGTCTGACGGCTTGGACGGGACATCCTTTCCCCTTATACTGCAAGACGGAGATGGTAAGCATGAGCAATATTATAAAACTCTATGTAATGTTCCATTTCTGTTAGCAATGTGACAAACTCATGATTTGTGCTTTAAATGTTAAGTCTTTATGGCAAGATGTATTCTGATTGGTAATAAATTGTCCATTTGTTGACATTTTTTCACTAATAAATATTCCATGGTCAACTGTTAGCGGCATTACAACAACAGCAGCAACTCGGCCACAAAGTGGTAGGCCACGTAAAAATCAAAGCGGGGTCATTGTGGGGGGATTGTGGTGTGGGCTTGTTTTTCAGGGGTTGGGATTGGCCCCAAATGGTGGCCCCCAACATTTAATTGATAAAAACTGCATAATTTATGCCCCCAAAAAGTTTACAACCGTTTTGGAGTTATCCATTTCTGTTCCAACATGACTGCAAAAAGCAAGATCCATAAAGACTTGGATGAGCAAGTTTGGTGTGGTGAGGAACTTAACTGCCTGAAAAGAGTCCTGACCTTAACCCAACTGAACACCTTTAGAATGAAGACTGAGCGAGGCCTTCTCATCCAACATCAATGCCTGACCTATAGCAAATGCACCAAAAATTCAAATCACACAGAAACTGTTGAAAGCTGTTCCAAAAGATCTAAGCCGTTATATCTGCAAATGGTGGGCCAATTCCATATTATACCACACACATTAAGATTGAGCTCTCATTAAATATATACTTTACCTGACAAAAGACTTGTTGCCTATCCAGGTTTTAGGAACAACAAATAAAAACTTGACTACTAGTTGATCATTTGGTATCAGAAGTGGCTAATATGAAAGGAAAAGACCTCTAGATTATGCTTATTTTATCAAAAAAAAATATAATCATGCCTTAATTTTTAATGATTTAATTAGAACAGTATGGTCTGACTTAGACTAAATTTTGTCACTGAACAGAAATAATGTACAGTATAGAATATAAAGTCATAGTGTGGTGGAAAAAGAATTTATATTGTGTATGACTCCCATGAGCTTAGACGACTGCATCCAGACATCTCTGCAATGACTCAAATAACTTTTTAATAAAGTCAATTGGAATGGCAAACAAAGAGTTCTTGCAGGG
Source organism: Danio albolineatus (assembly GCA_903798035.1). Classification (NCBI taxonomy): domain Eukaryota; kingdom Metazoa; phylum Chordata; class Actinopteri; order Cypriniformes; family Danionidae; genus Danio; species Danio albolineatus. Next base: position 3,171,095 of record CAIGQQ010034599.1, on the reverse strand, counting down.
CTCACAGAGTTCATCAAGATTATTTGGATTCATCTTTTTAGAATTTTTAGCCCCCCTTTGATTTTTTTATTTCTTTTTAAAAATATTTTCCAAAAGATGTTTACCAGAGCAAGGAAATTTTCACAGTATGTCTGATAATAATTTTTCTTCTGGAGAAAGTCTTATTTGTTTTATTTCGGAATAAAATAGAATAAAAGCAGTTTTTAATTTTTAAAGACCATTTTAAGGTCAAAATTATTAGCCCCTTTAAGCTAATTTTTTTTTTCGATAGTCTACAGAACAAACCTTCCTTATATAATAACTTGCCCTAACCTGCCTAGTTACCCTAATGAACCTAGTTAAGCCTTTAAATGTCACTTTAAGCTGTTGAGAAGTGTCTTAAAACATATCTAGTAAAACATTTACTGTCATCATGGCAAAAAATAAATAAATCAGTAATTAGAAATGAGTTAGTAAAACTATTATGTTTAGAAATGTGATGGAAAAATCTTTTCTTTGATAAACAGAAAATGGGAAGAAAAATAAACAGGGGGGCTAATAACTCAGGGCGGCTAATAATTCTGACTTCAACTGTCTGTATAATATATATATATATATATATATATATATATATACTACCTAACAAAAAACAAAAGTTTCCATGCTCATTTATGAGTAATATCACATGAGTAGCAGTTCGATAAGGCTGTATAGCGGCACTGGTGGGAGATGTGTGTTGGCTCGCAGCCACAGGCCAAGTGTCTTAGTGTCTCACCAGTGACGATATACAGACATATTGCACTGCTATGAGAGTGAGATTACATTTATACAACAGTTTACGGCATAATCATGTGTATAAAATGAAAATTAAACACAGAGTCTCAAAATCCTTCTGTACGAGAAGCTACTCTGCAGCTGACAGTTAAAACAGCAGAAACATTTACTACTTCACAAACATCACTTTAGAGCTATTTGAAGGATTCTGTAGTGTAATGTCTAGAGTGATGACATACCAGGTGATTTTGCTCACATTTTAAGATTATAAGGCTGAATGACATAAAATGCCATCAGTTTACAGAGATGTCCCAGTATTTATCTGTTGCAACAGGGAGATCACAATAATTAACCCAGAAAAAGCTAAAGCAAAGCAAGCACTACAACACCGACTTAGAGAGTCCCTTACCTTTTTTATAATGATTCATTCATCTGTCGTTTGAAATTTATGCTGAGTTTTTCCACCATAAGGTCTTATCATATGGTCTTTGTCGCCATCTTGTGGCAGAATGTGCTCTGCTGATGGCCGCCAAAGTGCTGAATCCGAAATTCTACAAATTTAAGGCACTATACTTAAAAATAGGCACTATCCTTAAAAATGAACTGCACAAGTGCAATCCACTCTAAATAAAGGTGCTAAATTGCACCAAAACTGGTTCTTTGGCTCGTAATGAGGGGGGAACCTTTTTGGTGCTATACAGCACCTTAAAAAATAAGTGTTATATAGTACTTTTGTCAAAACCTATATTTGAAGGTGCTCTTAATGTTAGTAGTGGTGCTATTTAAGCACTACCCAGACCCAAACCCCCCCAACCCCCGCCCCCCGTTATTGAGCTTTAAAGGTTCTTTACACAGTAAAAGTGCTATATAACACCTTAACCACCTTAAAGAACCACTGAAGAACCACTGAAGAACCTTTATGGTGCTTTAAAAGTTTTTTACACAGTAAAAGTGCTAAATAGCACCTCAGCCATCGTATAGAACTGAATAACCTTTTTTTTAAAGAGTGAATAATCAACTACATCCTCGCCTAAAAAACCCTCAAAAGTACAGTATGTTGTCCAACAGCTGCAACATTTGTATTTGTAATTTATATGTATTTACATATGTTTGTGAGCCTATTCCTCTGCTTGTCATGTGGGCAGAGTAATACACAAGGGTTCATGAGTGCTGATATTGCAGAATATCATACGGCTATCGGCTAATCAGATTTGAGAACCAGACAGACCTGTTATGTGTATCTATATTGGATGGTTGAAGCCTGGAATGATGGTTTATAAAGTATCCTTTCATGTGTGTTGGGAAATAATTACATCATGTTCAATAGAAATATCCAGATACGTTTTCTGCAAATGATCTGCTGTTCAGGTGTGGAGTTTATTTGACGTCTTACCTTGCAGGCTGTTCTGGATTTAATCAGCTTTTAAACCGTAATGATGGATATACGAACTGTTTTTAAACCAGTATATTTAGTGCATTTCTTCCCTTGAATCGTTTATGAAATACTCCGTATTCTCCCCATATTCAGAGGGCGCATTGCGGGCTGTAATTTGTGCGGGTTATGAACGGATGATCGGTTTCCGTCGCAGGTTTCCTGAGCGGCCGAATCAGCGGCCCACCCACCTGGATAGGAATAGCTAAGTGCACACCGGTTAATTGCTGTCTGTAGGAAGAGAAGCCGATGAGGGGGAAGATGTGAGCATTTACAATATAGTCGAGAAAAAAATAAATAAATCTGTGGGCCTAGACTGCAAAACACCTCGCACTTTTCACCTGTGCAAATCCTTGTGCCAGGAGAGAAACCCCCCTAAATGAATTGCTGTTCCAGCAAGGAGTGGTTAATATTTGATGCTCTCGGTGGATTATGTGCTCTGAGCTGATTGCATCGCTCTCCATGGTGCTGAAATGGCGAATGACGGCTGTCGATTAGCCAGAGGCGCCGGTCGAGGATCAGCATTTGATTGCACGATTCTGCTCTAGATGATTTGAGAATATTAACTCCAACTCATTTGTTAGATATTAGATTAGGCGCAGATTAATTAATGGAAATAGCTGGAGATTTAATTATGCATTAATTTGGCCATGATTCATCTTTGATAACAAAAAAAAAACACTTCTTAAAACAAAGTTGCATTGATTGCAGAGGAAACCACTCATAAATATTTTTACCAATTTAAATTATTGTTTATATATATATGCTAGCATTCGGTTTAAATCTATAGACAGTGTTGTAATATTTCGAAATATTACATTTTCATGATTAAATATTAGACATTTTCATTTTTTTATTGTTATTAGGTGAAGGTTAGCTTTCATCATATGCTGTGGCAAAAGCGACGATTGTCATTATGCGGGTTGGCTCTCTCTCTCTCTCTCTCTCTCTGTGTGTGTGTGTTTGCGTATCTTTTATGTGCATTTTGTTTTTAAATCCATATTGGGTTGCCACATTTACCAAACGCTATAGCCTACCTTTTTATGTCCCCGAGCCATTCCTTCTATCTTTAAGGGAACGGAATCAAGATTATTAGAGTCACAAACAAAATGACATCGTTGTCATGGCAACCGATCTGTGTGTCTCCCATCACCACACACACACACACACACAGACACACCATATTGCTTAGCCAGCCATAATCGTGGCAAGGATGAGAAGTAGTTTGAGAAACGAAACACTTGCAGCGGTCGGGAATCAGCGTATCAAACCCTCATCAACGCCGTCTCGCGAAACCAATAAACGCACTATTCAGCGCAGCGGACCTGTGTGAGAACACCCGCCTCATTCCACCGGTGTTTCGTGACAGGGTCGGAATGTTCTTGTGTGCACACTTTGCAGGCGGCGTCGATTAACGGCAACGTTGAGGAGCAACAATTCATGGCATCGGTCAATCTGAGCGTCATTAAAAATACACGAGGGACTTAGACAAAGGTGATCTCACCTGGAATACTTTCACAGCACATAACGTTAACACGCAAATAAGTTGCACTGAAGGGGCAAAAAACGACGGTCTAATCTGTAATACGAACATGGAAACGAGCGGGGTTGCTGAGAGAATATCCCGGGAAGAAATTAGTGACTATAACAGTTGTTTTGTTACCAAAAGACGAGGCTGTCATCAGTAGGGGAGCGCTGCAACAGTTTGTGGGAATAATTTCTCAGCCATCATCGTCGCTCAGGTTGAATAAGATGCGAGACTGCTGCTGTTGTTTGTCGTGAGGATCAGTGCAATTCAGTTCAGGTGAGTCTCTTAAGTTCAGCCACACAGCTGCATGTCATCTAATTGTCTTTGTCGATCGTCCACATGCGTGTTTTTTGCTCTATGCTTCTGTTCTTACGGAAGTTTCTTGGCTTACGCGTGTAAATGTGTTAGGCGAGACTATGTTCGTGTCACATCTTGTGTTTTGAGTGAGTTTCGAGCGTCCAGAGGAAGATGTTCACACATATGTAAGTGTAAGGTGGCTCAACATCAGCCTTCGTGCAAACATGCATTCACGCCTACGCAGACGGCCATTCATTGCGCTCGCGCTGCTTGTCATGTCCACCTACTCACCCTCGTGCGAAGTACAGCTCCACAATCCGCAAGAGACGCGTCGATACACGATACTTTCACCTTCGACTATCAGAAATGTATCAAAAGCTGTTATTAGTGGGGAACATGAGTGTAGCGCGAGCGTCAAAAGTCAGCTTTGCGCAGAGGAGTTTCCGCACGGTGTGTTTCTCCACAGGTATGACGCTCGCTCGTTCTGCATGTGTTAAATTGACAGAATCACAGATTAGTGGGATTTTTGCGGCCTACACATAATTAACTTTTCAAATAACTGGCGATTTTTTTCCCTACATGACATCTAACTGTAAGGGCAGATGTGTTCAAGATGGCATCTCTGTAAAAAATGATGACAAATCTGACTTAACTTGACAACACTTGAAGAAAGCACCTGCAATATTTGTCGTGTGTTATTATTTCTATATTCTAACTGGTATCATTATTACAGCTCACACAAATAAAGCAGTTTTTCCTGTTTAAAAATCTGTGAATTCAGCTGTCAAGGAGAACCAAGCAGAATTTGTTCTTGTTAAATGGCACATTTTTATATTTTCCAACACATTTTCCTCTGAAGTCAGATTTGTATTGGGGGAGGGGGGAGGGAACTGTCCATTAATGTAATAATTCCTCATCTTATTGCTTTAGTTCTGCAAAGCTGCACAAAAAGTGTTTTTTAACCCATTCATTTAACGGAAAATAAAAGTATTGTGACATTATTCCAGCTCAGGTAAATAGAGCTGGATTTCTTGGGTGCAATTTCAGATCATACAACACATTTTGCAGCTCAACAACTTTAACTTTTACTCATGAAATGATTTTCATGGGCCGTCTGCACCAACCTGATCTGATAAAAACATTACAAAAAAGAAACAAGATTTGTATAATCTCATTTGTACAGAAATATACATTTCTAAAAGGAAGGCACATCCCTCAAAAGTAATAAAATACGTGCCACTGGGACCTGAACAGATCATCCCCAAAATACAAATGATTAATTCATGCCAATAATGCATTTCATTGCTGTGAGATTGTATTTATCTTCACCATTGACAAAAGACTATGAATTTGAACTTACAAAATAATTGATTTGTGATGCTTTGCAAAACAATTTACCCATTCAACCAACATGAATAATTATTTTAAAATAATTATTTCCACGCTTTGGAAAATTAGTGGATAATTCATATGAATTCAGTCTCAGAAACTCCGATTTCTAAAAAGAAGGCCCATCCCTAAACATATGCGTCACTATGACGTGAGCAGATTATTCCAAAACACACAAATTAATACAAATATTACAATGACGTCAAATTATTACAAACTGCCGTGAGACCATGTTGGTTTGCACCTCTGACAGAAATGCTTCACGATGCACACAAAGTGGATTTCTTTGGTCTCTTTCACTTTTCATTTTGCACATTTTGTACATTCTAACAAATTTTCTTTCATGCAGATTGGTGAAGTATTTGAAGCCCCAAGGAGAATTTCGTTTTTGGGACATTTTGACAATTCAAACCCACCACCATTTACAGTAGATCCTTTAGAGCCTAAGATTGCCCACGATGCAAACAAAGTGGCTTTTTAAGTCTCTTTCACTTCCTATTTCATTTGTTTGGCAGCTGAACCTTTTAACAACGTCAAGAACAAGGCGATCCATTTGATAAATATGCATTTTTAATAGGAGTCGATGTTATGTTTTAGGACAATGGACTGCTAGTCAAGTCCACAAATAGCCCGAAGCATCACAGGGGTGTGAAGCGAAAAGGACAAACTCTTTGTCTTTCAAGAGGAGGGCAGGTTTGGAGGGGAGAAGAAGGTCTATTCATCCCATCTATCATTCTCTTTCTCCTTCTCTCCTTCTATACAAGTCTGAACTACTGCAGTGCTATTCTGAGAGAGAGTGAGCTGCCTCAACCCACGCACTGAATATCACAGAGAGAGAGAGAGAGAGATAAAGAGAAGTCGACAGAATGGCCAAAACAGACATGTTTTGCAACAGGAATATAATATAATCGAAGGAGAACACCACGATTTCCTAAGATCAGATTAGAGGCAGGTGAAGCGTCCACGATTTTCTCAGCGAACTCACATTTCCGTCGGATTTTGAAGCTGTTTGTGAATGCGCCACATCTTCAGTGGCACATCTCTTTAGAAGTCGCCCACAGTGCCTTGCTGATTGGGCGCCGCGTTCAGAAAAAAAAAAAGAAGAAGCTAATCCAGTTTGTAGAGGCGCATACTGTTTCGCATAGACAAGAAGGTGTCGAAATGGCCTACGCTTTATTATAGATATGCAAATGAGAGGTTACTGTTTTTAATGCTGAAGGCTGGAAACTGTAAACAGCCCACACGGATCACCTGTTCAGATCAAAGTTGCTGGTTTAAAATGTCTTCTCTGGTTGCTTTCAGCAGAACTTCATGACAAGTGTGAGGAAAATACAAAAAACAACAACAATAACATGAAAAAAAAAGCCCTAGACTTCCCACGTAGGTCTCGCTGGTTGCTCTGTATGTGCAAAATCGGTAATTGAATCTGTCCTGTTTAAAAACTTGGCTTTTAAATGCATCCATAATTATATCCTAAACGAGGGGCAAACCCATCAGCAGGTCCTGTTCTGCTAATCACGAAGATTCGTTAGGAGGGGCAGTTCACGTTTCCAGCGTTACACTAATAAGTCAGTATATGAGTATACAATGATATGTATTCATATAATTCCTATTGGTTAAGTCGGAATTATTAGCCCTCCTATATTTTTCCCCCCAATTTCCATGTAACAGAAAATACATTTCAGAAAGCACATTTCTAAACATAATAGTTTTTTGATAATTCATTTCTAATAACTGATTTATTTTATCTTTGCCATGATGACAGCACATAATATTATAATAATTAGTGATTTGTTCTGTAGACAGTCAAAAAATAATTGCTGAAAGGTGCTAATTTTGACCTCAAAATGTTTTAAAAAAAAATTTAAACTGCTTTTATTTTAGCTGAAGTAAAACAAATTGGAGACTTTGGAAAAGCAAATTGGAAACTGAATACGAGTATACTGCAAAATAACTAGTAAAGTATTCAGTACTGAAACCTTGGCAAAGACAAAAAAATGAGTTATGCAAGCAAGCATTTGTTTATATAGCACTACTCAAACAAATTGATGCAGTTCAAAAATGTTTTACAAGCGAGGCATAGCAAAAATGTTAAATTCCATAATGCACAATGACACATTTTAAAATTAATTTCATAAAACATCCAGTTTATGTACAAATAAGACATACAAAATACTAAAAATGTATACATTACAAAAAGTCAGACTGAAAAATTGAGTTTTTAATCTAGACCAGAGATGCCCAAAGTAGAGCCCGTGGGCCAAAGTTGGCCCTTGGTAACCTTTGATTTGGCATGCCATCCCATCTGAAAAGAGAGGGAGGATGATGGGCAGGTGGTTGGGGCGAATGTATTTGACAGAGATGGTCATTTCCAGTTTAACGTATCCTTTTATTTTATTGCTGAGCTAGAAAAAAATCAGACTGAACTTAAATGATTCAATTAAATGCTGTAAATGAATCAGACTTTTTAAATGTAAATACTGTCAGATAGAGGACAATGCGTGAGATATCTGTGAGCAAATCATAATAATAATAATAATTCCTTACATTTATATAGCGCTTTTCTGGGCACTCAAAGCGCTTTACACAACGGGAGGATCTCCTCATCCACCACCAGTGTGCAGCATCCACCTAGATGACGCGACGGCAGGGTGCCGGGGTTAAACCTCTACTCTTTTACGAAGAACATCCTGGGATTTTTAAATTGACCACAGAGAGTCAGGACCTCGGTTTAATGTCTCATCTGAAAGACGGCGCTCACTGAGCTGTATAGAGTCCCCGTCGCTATACTGGGGCATTAGGACCCACACAGACTGCAGGTTGGGCACCCCCTGCTGGCCTCACTAATACCGGCAGCAACCTAGCTTTCCCATGTTGTCTCCCATCCAGGTACTGACCGGGCGCAGCCCTGCTTAGCTTCAGTGGGCGACCATGTGAGAGTTGCAGAGAGCTAGCTGTCAGCCCAAATCATGGCGAAGGCAGGAGCAGCTCAGCTATTCCGCATTGTGTTAGAAATGGGATTGTTGATGTTTTAATCAGCAGGTTCATTATTAAATGTTACATAAGATACTGCATTAGTTAATGATTTAAAGCAGCATTTTTAGTTATTTTTAAATATTACTCAAAAAATTAGGAAGTTATGCATGGCAAATTGAATATATACAGTTTGATATATATTTTTGGCCCACAGCCCACAATCAAGTTTTTTTGCCCCTTTATTGGAAGAAGTTTGGGAAACTCTGATCTAGACCATTCCAGAGACTGTGCATATCGGCTAAAAGCAGTGTGTGCAGCGAAGCAGCAGCATCAGAAATTGATTATTAAAACTATAATGTTAAATATGCATTAAAAATTCTCTGTTACACAGCACTTGTCAAATGACTAATAATATAATATAATATAATATAATATAATATAATATAATATAATATAATATAATATAATATAATATA
>CAIGQQ010034599.1:3132085-3162234 GCA_903798035.1 Danio albolineatus | reverse complement strand
TAATATAATATAATATAATATAATATAATATAATATAATATAATATATTTCCCAGAGATGGGTTGTGGCTGGAAGGGCATCCGCTGCGTAAAACAAATGCTGGATAAGTTGGCGGTTCATTCCGCTGTGGCGACCCCGGATTAATAAAGGGACTAAGCCGAAGAGAAAATGAATGAATATAATATAATATAATATAATATAATATAATATAATATAATATAATATAATATTTTTATGTTTTTAAACTTTTGGCTTTTACAAATGTAATATATTATATAATATAATATTTAATTTTAGACAATATTAATATGATATTTTCTACATTAAATCGATTTGTAAGCGTTAGTTTTTTTAATGGTATAATATATAATATAATATAATGTAATATAATGTAATATATCATTTTAATGCATTATTTGCATGAATTTTTTACAAATAATTGGATTTTACAAATGTCAACACTTTGAATAATAACATTTCTAATTTTATACAATATTAATGTAACATTTTTTGCATTAAATAGATGTGTAAGTGTTATTATTTTAAAGATATAATAATATAATATAATATAATATAATATAATATAATATAATATAATATAATATAATATAATATAATTAATATAATATGAAATCATTTAAAATATTCATTCAGTTGCTAGATTTATGGTCTTATATTAGATGTATTCCTTTTAATAAGAATAATTATGCTGTTAATAATATTTTCATTTAACATTTCAGTTAAATTATTGAAATGATTTCCACCTATACATTAAATGTAATTTCTTTCTGCTATTATTACATCATTTGTGTTTGCGTACCTGTATCTCCTTTGCATGTGAATATATTTTGTATTATTAAAGATAGCAACGGCTTTTGCCACAACGTCACAGTAAACACGACGCACAACCATTATAGCTACGATGACTCCGCAGCAAGCAGATTTTCTTTTGACCATCCCTGTGTTCCCTGCACATTCTGATGGTCAGTTTCCTTTGGTTACATCCGTGCCTCATTACATGAAAGACATGCCGTCAGCCTCTCTCACGCCATTAACCTGTTGATCTGCCACAACAGACATTTCGAGGGCTGCACGCATTTTATAAGTGTAAAAAAAAGGCACATTTGGTCAGCGTTTGCCGTCTGCATGCATTGCAGTTTGGTGTTAGCACTGTATGTTCCTGCTGTTGTGTATTGTGTGTACTGTGCGCGCGTGTGTGTTAGTAAGTGGTGTCACTGAACGCTCTCCATTCTCTTCCACCCACACACTGCACTCCCACATACACACACACACAGCACCTCTCCGCTGTCATACCTCTGGCTCTGTGCACTTCTGCTTTGCTGTGCTCATATTTAAATCTCTACCCTGCATTTATCTCGCTTTTCTCTCGCGCTTCTTTCATCTGCTCCATGGTTTTCCACAGGCCCCTGCAATTGTGAAAAATCAAAGCGTGTAGGTATTTATTAGAGAATATGTGTTTTTTTTTTCTACAACATGGTCTCTTTCACTTCCTGTGACACATAGACCTACTGTGTCAGGAAAGCAGGATTTTCACTCTCTCTCTTTCGTTCCCCCCCTCCTCCGTGTCGTACATCGTGCTACGCTCTCTGAAAAGGACTGATCACTATTTGTTCAGATCATTGCTACTATTCACTTTTCTCAATGCTTCTGATTCATAGTGACTTGTTGTAACACAGTAGACAAACGGTCATCACATCATCTCTCTCAACGCCATGAGTGGGAATTTTGCAGCTGTACTGCATGTAATGAGTACAAATGACAGACTTAAAGGGATAGTTCTTGCAGAAATGACAATTTGCAGTTTACTTACCTCCAGGCCGTCCAAGATAAAATCGAGTTTTTGTTTTTTTTTCGTCGTGAGGACATTATAGAAGATTGAAAATGCTTAAATTTGAATGTAGTGTTTGAAAAGTGCTTGGATTTTGAAGAAAACGCAAAAACTGGATGAAAATGTAATTGAGTTGCTTTCATAATAGCCAGTTTTACTAAGTGGGAAATAATGATTATTCAGTCATTCATTTTCCTTCGACTTATTCCCTTATTTATCAGGGATCGCCACTGTGGAATGAACCACCAACTATTCCAGCATGCGTTTTATGCAGCAGATGCCCTTCCAGCCACAACCCAGTACTGGAAAGCACCCATACACTCTTGCATTCACACACACACACATACACTGCGGCTAATTTTGTTTATCCAGTTCATTTTTAGGCCTCGTTTACACTACTGCATTTTAGTTTAAAAACGTCGTTTTAGCATGAAAGCGATCCGCGTCTCTAGCGTTTCACCCAGCGTTTCTGAACACATCTCTGTATACACTACTCCACCATAAATATATATCCCGTGACCATTCGCGCACTCTGGGCATGCGCGTTCAAGTATAAACAGAAAGCATGTGTCTTGCTCGGCATTCTAAATAGGGCTTACGCTGCTTGAAACGCGAGTGATTAGCGGGTGCTCGAATAATAGCTTGCCACTTGCGAATATATGCAGCTGTTGCAATAAAAAAGGCAGAGTTTAACTGCACAATGGTGCCTAAAACGCACAATAGTGCAAACAAAGCTCCCATTTCTGTTCATGTTTGTTTACAGTGAAGGCTGGTCTGTGGCGTTATAGTCATGTGATAGGGGCTTGACGAATAAGGGAAGGATACGCAATGACCCAAAAGCGAATCTCAGTAGCGAATCTCTCCAGCCATGTCTCGGTTTTCAGACGTCTCTGTTTCCCTCCATCCACACTGAGACGGAGCAGCAGCGCTTTAGAATGAAAACGGCCTCTCCAGCGTTTCCAAAACGCTCCGTTTTCGGGGCTCGAAAACTCCAGCGTAGTGTAGACGGATGGCGTAAACGTAGCAAAACTTATGCGATTTAAACAAAAACGCATTAGTGTAAACAGGGCCTTACTGCATGTCTTTGGACTGTGGGAGAAACCAGAACACATGCGGGAGAACGTGCAAACTCCTCACTGAAATGCCAACTGGCCTAACCGGGACTCGAAACAGCGACCTTCTTGCTGTAAGGCGACAGTGCTAACCACTGAGCCATCGTGCCTATTAACTATTTGAAATTAAGTCAATATTGTTGCATAAAATTAAAGGCTTTTTATGGTCTGTGCCCTTTACTTAAACAGTGGGAGAAAACAAATTGCTCGGAGAATACCAGTTCATGGGTGAACAATGCATTAAATGAAAATAAATATTAATTTAAAGGGAAACTATTGTCCAACAATCACTTTTATAAGGGGTTTGAACACTGTTGTGTGGTGACAGTGTGTGGCTGTAATCAGCCACTAATGGTAAAAAATAATTAGTTTTATTATTTTTAATCACACTTCAGTCTGCAGAAAGACTTTGACATCCTCCTGTTGTATGTGTCATCAAAGGAGGAAAGCCCTGCCTATTACTAACGATCTATTAGCATCGTCAGTCCTGAGTGAGAAGCAGCCTTCCGCTATTAGGGTTTTTGTGACATACCTGCCAAAGATAATGTCAACTACCTAGAGGCTTTTTAAAATGTGATTTATAAAATGCACAGATGAACATCATAAGCTATTTTTCCATCCAAAAATGTGAATTCAATTTATGCGCAAAACTGGAATATTGCATAAAAGACATGCGAATAAAGCAGCGTTTTCATCCAACGAGTCAAAGAGAACAAAATCGTCACTTTCTGATCAACTGGTGCCAAATATCAACAGTAAAAACAGAATTTGCTGCAGTAGAAGCTGCATGAATCTTTTTTTATTTAATCAATGACTTGCACTTCTGAAGACGATGCCGACACGTAATGAATGCGTGGTGGCATTTGAAACCAGGAGTCGCAGAGCGCAGACGCTCTTGACAATTCTGGAGGTAATTAATAATACTGTATACTGAAATGACTAAGGCGTTTTAGAATGACCAAAACAAAATTTCAGATGTTTAACAATGTGCTCAGCCTGCTGGTTTGTGCATTCTCACACATTTTTATCATCACATGATATCTTATAACAAAATCACATGACTTTTTTAATGCGTATGATTGTTTAAGTGAATGTCCAAAATGCTCATAAAAAAGGTGAATGGAAACATAGCTACAGTGATCTTCCGAGACACTTTCAGTTTTTCACAGAGATAACATTAGTCCTGTATTGAATCAGTCGCTATGCTGACGCATGGGCATCTAAATTTAAAGCGACAGTCACCAAAACGGCACAATTTGGATCAAAACCCTTAAGAGGCAAATTCAAAGAGTTGTAAAAGAATATCCATGTTGTATCCATATTTTTACATCTTGTAGAAAGGGGCATAATAGTTCCCTTTTTAGGTAAGATGTGAGTAAATTACATTTAATAGAGCAAACGATTGAATGTAATTCAATGTTGGGCTTTGGGCAAAAATGCCATTAAATCTTCCTAATGATATTCTATAGTATAGTATATAAATCTAACTAATAGCATGTGATTTAAATGATCACAATTTTAAAGTGTTGTAAATATTTGAAAATGTACCTGGAAATTGCTTACATTTTGAAATATGTGTAAGAACTCTGAAGGTTTTTAGCTGAAACTCTGGTCCTTGGTGATTCATAAATTCCAGCTCATTCAGATTTTTAATTAGTAGAGTTAGATGATAGTTTGGATGAGGTTTTCTGAAATAAAACAAATGGCATCAGCTCATGCGTGAGTTTGTCTGCTCAAAACAAACCAGTCTCATTTAAAATAAATACTTCAGCCTACATTTTTGTGAAACGTAAAATATATTGCACCAGGTACAATTTGTTGCACATTTCAGATGACAAATCCACTTGAGGGCCCGGTGTACACTTGTGCAAATCTGAAACGTGTTACTTAGGGTACATTTTGTTATATGTTTCAGAAACACTGACCTAAACCCAACCAATAGTGTTTTTAAAAGTAAAAAGAGAAAAGTGCACTGCGAATACATGGATTTACCTTGATTTCACATTGCTTTTATTTCTCTTGTGGAACTGTGTTTCACCAGACTTGAATCCAGGCATTCTGCATCACAAGTACAACATCATATAAACACGTCTGCAAAGTTATAATATATGGAGATAGATATGTGAGGCAAATGGATTAAATAACAAATTATGGACATTGTTAAAATGTTTGGTGGTATTCATTTAGCATTGTGCAAAGAACTGAAGAAGATAATGCTTTTATAATGCTGATAATATGTCCCTGTCGTTTTTATTAGTGTGTAAAGGAACAAACCTTGCTGGCTTCATACAGCCTGATAGCTTTAATATCACCTAAAAACTGCAGTCAAACATTTGTATTTGCAGTTTCACAATATCTTAGGCTAAAGCCTGTATTTCCAATGAGCCTCTGTTGGCACGTCATTATACAAGAAGAAGATTGGGCTCCAGACTGTCATGAACAAGCTTATTTGCATACAGACAAAGTTGGACACTGTTAATGCACAATCACTGTTGTAGGTGGATTAACTGTAATCTTGTGTAAGATGTTCATCTGAATAAAAAACATTTTTAGGCTTTGTGTTGTTGGTTTCAGAGCAAAGTGAATATAGCCACAGTTTATTTACTCATGCTTCACTCTAAAACTGGCAGAGCATTGCTAGCAAGTATTAAAATGATCACAATTGGAATATTTTTTTAAGGTAAATTAACAATAATGTAAATATTAATATTGTAATATTTTAGTAAATAAAGGAAGATAATATTAATATTAATGCAATATTACAATTTGAAATAATAATATCAAACATTATATTTTTGTTCACTTCTAGGCCATATGATGTGCACCAAAGCAAATCTGCTCAGATGAACAAGGCGGATAAATATATCTACACCCAAAGTGTAATGTTGTAAATAATGCTCAGGTTTTTTTTTTTTCTACACAGACCAATCGTTACATTTCATAAGACAATTTCAGGAGACCAGGGTATTTATTTAGTTTCACTGAAAAGACTGATAATCACTGACTTTTGAATTCCCAAGGAGCCCAGCTTCAGCTCAAACTCCTTTTTAAATATTACAGAAGAGAAAAAGCCACCTACATCTTAAATTGCCTGAGGGGGTAAATTAACAGCACATTTGCATTATGGAGTGAATATTACCTTTTAATCTCAGATCTTGAGGGATAAACATTAAATTATATTTTCATTTTGCTCTGTAATAATGTAGATAATGTTGCATTTATTTGTAACTGTAACCTCACTTTATTTTAGTGCATAAGTAGATTACCTTTTTATTGATTATAACTACACAAACCGGCCACTTTTACTAGTACTGGGTTGGACTTTTGGCTTCAGAACTGCCTTAATCCTTCATGGCATAGATTCAACAAGCTATTGGAAATATTCCTCAGAGATGTTAATCCATAATGACATGAGAGCATCATGCAGTTGCTGCAGATTTGTCAGCTCCACATGCATGATGCGAATCTCCCGTTCCACCACATCCCAAAGGTGCTCGATTGGATTGAGTTCTGGTGACTGTGGAGGCCATTTAAGTACAGTGAACTCATTGTCATGTTCAAGAAACCAGTCTAAGATGATTCGCACTTTATGACATGGCACGTTATCCTGCTGGAAGTAGACATCAGAATGGTCAGCGACAATACCCAGGTAGGCTGTGGCGTTGACACGATGCTCAATTTTTACCAATGGGTCCAAAGTGTGCCAAGAAAATATCTCCCACACCATTGCACCACCACCACCAACCAGAACCATTGATACAAGGCAGGATGGATCCGTCCTTTCATGTTCCCTCATTCATTCATTTTCTTGTCAGCTTAGTCCCTTTATTAATCCGGGATCGCCACAGCGGAATGATCCGCAAACTTATCCAGCATTTGTTTGACGCAGCGGATGCCCTTCCAGCCGCAACCCATCTCTGGGAAAGCTTTCATGTTTTTGACGCCAAATTTTGACCCTACAATCCAAATGTTGCAGCAGAAATCGAGACACATCAGACCAGGCAACGTTTTTCCAATCTTCTATTGTCCAATTTTAGTGAGCCTGTGTGAATCGTAGTTCTATGCTGACAGGAGTGGCACCCGGTGTGGTCTTCTGCTGCTGTAGCCCATCCGCCTCAAGGTTCAACGTGTTGTGCTTTCAGAGATGCTCTTCTAGATACCTTAGTTGTAACGAGTGGTCATTTGGGTTACTGTTGCCTTTCCATCAGCTCAAAGTCTGGCCATTCTCCTCTGACCTCTGCATCAACAAGGCATTTGTGCACACAGAACTGCCGCTCACTGGATAGTTTATCTTTTTTAGACCATTCTCGGTAAACCCTAGAGATGGTTGTGCGAGAAAATCCCAGTAGATCAGCAGTTTCTGAAAAACTCAGACCAGCCCTTCTGGCACCAACAACTATGCTACATTCGAAGTCACTTATACCACCTTTCCTCCCTATTTTGGTGCTCGGTTTGAACTGCAGCAGATCGTCTTGGCCATGTCTACGTACCTAAATGAGTGAGAAAATTTACTTTAACGAGCAGTTGGACAGGTATACCTAATAAAGTGGAGTGTATTTTGTCATAAAGAAATAACTTGTACTCTGAAACAGTGCGAAAAGTCTGATTAGTGATGAATCATTCATTTAAATGATATTTTACTTCTCAATTAATCTTTAAAACTATTTCAAGAATAGCAGGGAAGTTTTTCCAGAATTTGTGAGTCGGAACAGATCCGACTGTAGTCGTTCTGAAATCTCACAGATTCAATGTTCCATTCATATTCATATTCATAATGAATCAAAGAACCAGAACTAATATGGCCCTCGAGGCATGTGTGGGTGTTATTGAACTGTAACGGCGAGTTTTGCTGTTGTTTATTGGAATGCACATCACATTAAGCAATTTTTTAAATGTTGATTTATGTGAGTTTGGTTTTGCAATGTTATCACATACTTTTTAGTAACTCTTATTGATTTTGAACATTGTTAAAACAGAATGATTGCTTTTTGCAGATATGCTTATTTAATGTGTTCATACACTAATATTTCTCATGAACTGGCTAGTTCTGGGATGGTTTCTTTGAATTTAAATATATTCTTGCTGTAGCTTTAGTGTTTAAACATGCAGTCATAAAAAAGTCTCTTTTGTGCTGAAATCTATATTGATCGCATTAGTTGCTGCATACCTTATTTGTCTGTCACATCACATGCCATATGTGTCACAATGAAAATAATAGGCTGCCATGCAGATGACAAGCTAACTATGATCTTTCAAAAACTTTCACAGATGTCTCTCTCTCTGTGTGTGTGTGTGTGTGTGTGTGTGTGTGTGTGTATATGTAGGCAGTAACATCAGTGTGTTGATTTCTTTTCAGAGACACATCGCTTGATAACCGCCAACAGATTCCAAGATCAACCCTGCAAAAAACCTGAGGAAACAGCCATGTCCACATCATGGGACTTTAAAGTATTTCTCCAAGTGCTTCAGCAAATGGTTTCGAATGTTTCTCCATTTCAATGAAAAGTGGGCTCATCTTAAAAGCAAATCTGCTGCCTGAATCTTAAGAAACTGGAAAGAGACTGGCAGGTTTACACACGTCGTTCTTTATCGTGAAGACAATCAGCCTTTGAAAAGGTGTACGTCTTTACTGCCAACATCATTTATTTAGCGTATGTCTGTCATCACTTTATTGAACATTTTTTAATAGACGTCTTAAATCTGTATAGGCAGGGCATATCTTTGTTTTTATTCAACATGACAGATGAATCAATTCAGACCTGATTTCTTTGAACTATTGTAAATTTGCACACAGAATTATCTTGGTAATTCTTCCCATGCCGAATGAGGAAATGCACATTCATATCAGTTCAGTAATGTAGAGGTTTATCAGACCAGGATGCTGAACGAAATCAAAATGATTCCTCATCATACTACCCTCAAACCCTTACAGGAGTCCACCGTCCTGAGTAGTCCTGTTAACACGTAAACGAGATTAGATCGATTTCTGTTTCACCAAGTGTACGGACGTTGTTTATACTAGTTAATAATAGTAAACTTTCAGGGAGCATCACAGGTCAGGGAAATCTGCTTAAAGACTAAGTGCCATTGCTGAATGTAAGGAGTGCCCAAATAAAACAAACAAAAAAACATTAGCAAAACATTAGTTTGCATATTTAAAGATGTTTACAGTTGCCCCTATCTCTTAGACGAATCTTTCATCCTGATAAGTGCCAAAACAAGGAGTTAAACCTGAATACTTTTAATGTACACAGCTGTACTACTTAATTGCCTTGATGTGTCTGTGAAATCACAGGATATTGAATTAATAGGACAGAAACGAGAAGCCATTTTGTTTGTCAGTTGCTATGAAAATGTCTATTTTTGAAGAAAGCCACAAAAGGGAACATTTGCCTTGTTAATATCTGACACTTTTTTTAATTTCCTGTTTACACAATTGTATGTTGCCTGCATTGTCAGCATTTGGATTGTTTGACGTATTGTTCAGGTTTTCCAGCTGTATGCTGGACAGAAGCGCTGCATGATAAGAAAACATGTGTTGTATAACTCACCTTGAAGCTGAAAGCACATCAAGATAGTTATTTCCCCTCCTCTCTCTCTCTCTCTCTCTCACGCCATCTCAGAGTGTGACCGTTTACTTTTAACAGACTTTGTAAACAGATTTCACTTTCGAGACTGTTTTGATATAGACTCAGATTTCATACGTCGGAGGGCTGCTACAAGAGTATTTGACAGCGCTAAGCAAGCTGCTTTTACAAAATTCGGCATTGTGCGGTGAGTTGAGTCAGCGAGAGAAAATAGCAGCGTTAGTCATGTAAAGATGATGCCCACCTTGGAAGCTCGAGTCCGTGTCATCATTCTCTTCCTGCTAATCGCTGTCCCACTTAACGCTTCCTCTGCGAGCGTCCCGGGCCCCTCTAGAAATGGGCCCATCACTATCACCCCGACGCCCAACCCCAGATCTCAGGGCAGAAGCTTTATGTACCCCCTTGCTAAAAACGGTGGGAGCATGCGAGGGAAGTCCATGAATCGTCGGCCAAAGCAGCCAGCTGGAGTGGCAGAAATGCCCCTCAGGCCGCTGCCTCAAATAATGCTGCCAAAGAATGTAACGACTGATGCACTGAAGGCCCCTTTTGGAGCGGCTCAGGTAGCCCCGCCTCCTCGCAAGCTGGTGGAAGTGGATGTGTGTCGAGGTTATTATGATGTCATGGGGCAGTATGACCTCACCTTTAACTGCTCCAAGGATGACTTCATCTACTGCTGTGGGACCTGCCATTATCGATTCTGCTGTCCCGACCGCTCCCGAAGGCTGGACCAGAGCATCTGCCACAACTACCAATCCCCGGTGTGGGCCAATACAGCGCCGCCTGTGACCAGGTCCCCAGCGCCAGGCCTGCCCGACCAGAGTCGCATTGAACAGAGCAACAACACAGTCTACGTCATTGGTGGAGTCATCTCGTTTACAGTGGCGGTGGCGGTTGCCATTAAAGTGGCATTTCACAAGGCATCGCGCCAGCCCAGGAACAGAGAACTGAACATGCCCAGGTGAGATGTTTCATCAAAAAAGAATATCACTCCTTAGAAGAGATAGTTGACCCTAAATATAAAAATGTTCCTGGACCCTCTAAATCTCCAGCACCCTCAAATCCAAGGTGCAAATTACAGGTTTACTACCCTGGGGGCACCTTAGTCATCCACTTCGAATGTTATCACACAATTAAATGGCTGTTATCAGTGGTTATCAGCTGATAGATACGGGCCAGTAGAGGCCTTCTGCACCTGGTAGGCTCAGAAGGCTGTTATCATCCATTGACATGGTTTATCAGCTATACTAATAGAGAAGACTCCAGATCCAGATCTGTTTTTACATTACTGTGGTGGTTGGGTTTAGGGTAGGGGTAGACAATATTAAAATACAATTAATGGGAAATGTAATAAATAATTTGAATAATTCTTGTTAACTTCCAGCCTCAGCCGTATGTGATCTATAGCCGATTAACAATGTGGATGGATGATAACAGCCTTCTGAGCCAACCAGGAGGCCCCTACTGTTCCACATCTATCAGCTGATAACCACTGATTGCGCCCATTAATTCGAGTGACAACATTCAAATCGGCTGCCTTAGTTATGTTAAAACAAGATATGTGGGAGGAATTAGTTCAAAATACTTTAATACGCAAATTAAATAATACGAATAATTAAAATAATAGATCCTTTAAATATATGTTTACCACTTCTATGTTGGTTCGTACCATTGTGAATGCATGATCGTTCCCAGCAGGCTATGCTTGAAAATATTTAGTCGGTGACCTAAAATCAGCAGATCTTACTCATGAGAAACTTTTCTTGTAAAGTAGGTGTTTGTACCTACCTATAGTCTAAAAGTCAGGTAAAATTAGATGCATATTTTGTAATTTAATACACGCCTTCCCGTACATGGAAGTTATATAATGCAACAGTAATATAGTAAGTGCAATATTTCATGGTCAACCATTTATTGGTGCAGGAATGCAAACATGTCACTTTTATATAAAACATATATATATATAATTCATATAAAAGTGTTGTATGTATAACTCACACACTGCTCGAAACATCATGTACTATGTCCCAGCTATTGGCTAATTTAAAGAAAGTAGAGGGGCAAACATGTCATGCATTATGTAAACACATCGAACAAAGCTGCACAGATTCTTGCAGAAGCTCTGTCGTGTTTTGTGACCAACAAGAATGAATTGCTTTATTTCTCACAGATCAAGTTTATATGCAAATAAAAATGCAAATGAAATCTGTTCACCAGAGGTCTTGGGTTAACCTCCCAATTCATACGGATGTTTTTTTTTTTAAATCTCTATGAATGTTGAATGGTGAATGAACTTTCAATGGAGGGACAAAATCTCTCAGATTTAATTAAAAATCTTCATGTGTGTTCAAAGGATGAATTCATTTCCTAAGGCTCTGGAATGACATGACGGTGAATAATAATATAGTGTGAAGTGATTTTCATTTTGAGGTGAACTAGCACTTTTTAAACTGTATTCTCGACTAATGTCTACATGCTACCCTGCAGGGCTCTTGTGGAAATGTTGCGTCACCAGTCCAGTCCAGTTCAGGAAGGAGAGAGAAACAACAGTGTAGCTTTGGGAACTGGAGGAGGAGAAGGGACACTTGGACGACCCCCGAAAAATCTCTATCCCACACTACAGAAAGATAACCGACGTAAGTTGGAAACTCATTCGCGATGATCCACATAAGAGTAAGATGAGTTAAGCATATTTAGGATTATGATGTGTCATCCAATGTACGGTTATAGGCTAAATTAATGGAAACATTTAAAAAATGAATTTCATCCATTATATGGGACCATTTAGTGTCACAAGTCAAATACTCATGAATATTGAATGACATTATGAATCTGAAATAATGTTCATGGACCTGGTTTCAGTTGGCAGATATTGCTGCATTGTATGTCATACAGAGATCCTTTCATGTTCCCTTCTCAGCTTGAGTCTTGTGAACGACCAACTGTATAAATTCAGGACAAGAAAGAAACACAGGGAAGAAGCAATAGCCAAATGATGACAGGGCATTTGTGAATTATTTAGCACAGAGCTGTATGTGATGGCATTAGAATGAACAGACGGTGTAAAATTCTCAGCACAGAAAGAGTGCAACATTTATAGCAGAAGATGGGATACATTCACTTTCTGAATTCACTGCATGTAAAATATCCTTAAAGACATCCTTTAAAATCACACCTTATGTTCTGCTTAACAGTGGGGAATCTGCAGCATAACTTCATCCACACCACAGGCTCCAGTCCCAAACATACTGCCACAATCGGTAGGTAAAACCGCCAGCTTTTGACCTTTTTTACACCTGGGATTGAGATGTTTTTTTGTGAATATGATCACCAATAGACATTAAAAACAGGGGTAGATGGGGTTTGGAACATATTGCAATTGTCCACATTTGACCACTTTCAGAGGTAGTTTGATTGCATTTGCTTTCACAGTGTAAACGTTCATGCGGTTGAACAGCCACACCTGCCTTCTGACCTAATACTTAAACATTATATGACATATTTGAAGCACGCTAGCCAGAGGAGATGCTAGGATTTTTTAATAGGATGGCACAGCTTTCAAAAATGCCTTTTTTCCTGGGCCCTTTGACTGGTTCCCTCCCACAAAACCAGTTAAAGTGTCCCATGGGAATAAAAAAAATATATATATATTTAATAGGCTTATTATCAAATAACAAAATCATTTAAATGTAATACTGTTCTTAAACATTGCAAACAAAAGCAGAAATACATAAGACTACCACGAAAAAAACTGTATTAAATACATTTACTATTCTACACGTTAAAAGTGTCAAAACATTATTAAAACCTCACATTTTAGCTTTACCCATGTGACCGCGGACTATTTGGTAAGTCAGTGTGCCTTTAATCTTTTAAACAACAGAAAGAAACGTAACTATTTTTATTTTAAAAGGTTCTGATGCATCACGGCTAAAAATTAAGCACAATCTGGAACTTTCAACATACAATACATAACGTATTTATTTCAATATTTATAGGCCTATAATTATAATTAATTACTTGGTGGTCTGCAGCTTCTACTGTGTTAGATCTGTGCAACTGACAGTGCTCTACTCCAATGGCGCTGTACCAGATAAAGGAATTGACAGCGAGACAGTGACATCAGTTTACATGGACTTCAGTAATCAAATTATTTGCCTGAATCTGAATAAGACAATAATATGATTAAGGCGTTTACATGAGTTGCTTTTTGAATGTTCCTTTCATGTTCCCGTTTACATGTTATAGCACATAGTTTGATTAACGTCATTGCGCCACTAAGTTTTCTACAATTCCTCTGGAGTTTCATGTCATTTCAGGTGTTTCATTTTTGATTTGTCGATTTTAACTGCAGTTTGGCTCTTTCACTTTCATTCAGGAACATTTTATGCATGCCCGCACTGTGACAAACGAACTATTGGATGCGAGTATGAACTGCTGAATAAGTGTTGTTTTCATGGAAATTAATATTGTACACAGTATGGGAAAAAAACCTCTGCATTTCACGGTATGTGTGTGTGTGTGTATGTTCTTTTACTGACTCGGTCAAACATGTGTTTATAGACTACCCTGTCGCAAAATGCAGTGAAAATCCTACACGGCAGTAAAAGTTAGATTACGGTGTTTACATGTCTGTACTGCACTTTAATAATGCGACTATAACAGGAATACTCCACATCTTAATTCGATTTCTGTTTAGTTCGATTATGACCTTAATCAGATTAAATAAAAAATCACTGTTTACATGGTAAACTCTTAATCAGAATATTGTCTTAATCATATTAAAATCGGATTATAGGTGTCCATGTAAATGTATTCAGTGAGTAGGTGTGTTCAACTGGCACTAGGTTGTAACTAAGATGTTAAACGCACCTGAACTGCTCATTTACAACAGATATACTCTGTGGTCAGGACAGATTTGCCCCTAATGCTATCCAGATGGGAAATACATTTTGAAGTTTTGTTTAAAGGTAAAAAATGTAAAAGCAAACGTTCTCCTCAAAAGTCCTAATAGGTAAAGAAAACCATCTGGCATAGTTTTGTGGCTGTCAGAGCAGAAATGAAAGCTGCTGCACTGTATCATTTTCTGCTGTGTTTTCCCCATTCATATGTAAATTTCGCAACACTAGATTGAAAGATCAGAGATAGACCATCCCCTCAGAAAGTGGCCAAAAGTGCACAAAGGAGACGGATTAAAACCCCAGATATAAGCAGGAATCTGCCTACTTGTGATCTCATCAACCAAAACATGTTAATAACAGGTAAAAAGGGCCCTACAATGTTGAAGTAGTTTGAAATAACCATTCATTTGACATGTGTCCTTAAAGAGCGTGCACCACGTATGAACAACATGCAGCTGGCCATGGGTGGCACACTGAAGCCCAGTAAGCATACTAACGCCATGAAGCCCCAGCCGTCCTTCCATCAATCCCTACATAACCTGGCTCAGCTGCCGCCCTCATATGAAGCCGCCATGAAGCCTGAAATCAACAGATACTCGTCTCTCAAGCGTCTCGGTGAGTGCTTTATTACCTGTGGAGAGGAAGATTCTTATCTTGAGAAAAGCACGTTTTGTAAGAATTACATAAAAGCTTGGCATGATTGCTTTCTAATTTTAGCCTTTGTCATTTCAAAGAATAATTCAAATTTATAAGCAAGAAAAGATGGACAAATATGAAAAGCAGTGTGACATTTGGTATAGTTGTGTTTTGAAGGAGAAATTACCTGCTCTGTGATGAGGACATGGTCCCATGCGGAGTTCAGAACATTGCGTAAAAATATCTGTTTGCTTGCTTTTTTTTATTTAAAGCATTGTCAGTGTTTCACTGGAACGCTTGGGATATATAAATGTTTGCGAAGGTCATTTTAATGAGGGCAAACCATTGCAAAGCGCCTGCAATCTTGCAAAGACGCATACAGCCGTAAGGCCTTTCTCTCAGCTAGACATCAAACCTCCTGGGAAGTGTGAGTTACAGTTGGAGGACAAGAAAGGCACAGGCGAAGGTTATACAGGCTGATATAATGACTCAGACTTAATCAGCCGAAAGATGAAACAATTCTGGGTTCAGATGAAATAGGATTGGATTAATATTGTTAAATTAATGAAATCAGGTTTCACACATAATCCTGGGACATAAAGGTTGATGAATTTTGAGCTAAGCAGCAAGTTGTGGTGAAGGTTTGAATTTGAAGCTGAAAGCATGTAAACATTGACTCAAAAACAGAAAATGTGTTGTCAATTACTAAAAAATTATAACGCATAGTTGACACATAATTGGAAACAGTCATAATTTAAGTGAATTTCACTTGATAACTGAAGATAAAATATGAAAATTTGGAAAATATTTAAAACTGTCTATATTAAGAAATACCAATAATGAGAAAAAAAGTCAGGAACCCCTTTATCCTCTTTATATTTGTTTAATTTTAAGATAAAATCTTATTGGTTTTGTACAAAAATCTGATTTAGATCTTTTATTGGTAATTTGCCATTACAGTACGTGAAAACTGATTAGTTGTTGAATTTCTATATAAAAATGACACTGATTGCATAAAAAATTTAATTTACAATTATCAACGTATGATCAAATTGGACAGATTTTATAATTGGAGAATTCCTAATGTGTTTGTGTCTGATTTCTTCAAACATGTTTTCCTGCACCTACAGAAAAAGGAGGATTGGAGGAATATTCAGGTTACTGTACCACCAAACGAAGGCCCAACAACGCCCGTCCTGACTTTCATTCCTCTCAACATCACCTTCCCTGGGGTGGTGACTACACATTGGGTGGGAGAGGCACGCTTCCTACCCATGCCCCCCGCCCTCGAATACCTCACCCACAGTCAGCTCCAAGCCATACCCCCAATCCTTACCCTCTTGATCCACCAGAGTCAAAGAAAAACCCGAATTATGATACGCTGTCCAAACCGCCACGACGCGTCAAGTCAACGGACCAACTTCTTGCCCTTGCTGATGGCAGCACCTTATCAAGGGTCCCAAAGAACCAGCAGCACCAGTACTACAAAGGCACATCATCCAAGAACTCCAACAATCAGAACACCCTGAAGAAGTCCAAGGAGAGGCTACTCATGTCGCCAGAACACCTCGAGGAAGAGATTGGCGGGGTTGATTATGACGGAAGCGGGATGGGTATGGGAATGGGCGACTACCCGGGTGGAGGAGGCGGCGGAATGGTGCCCACCCTTCCCCGCGTTAGCCATCAGAAAGCTCAGTCACAGCAGAATGTTTGTGCTACGCCATCACTCGACCGTCACCACATGATCAAGATGAACTCGCACCCAACATCGGGGCGAGAGCAAGAGCGGAATTCGGCGGCAATGTCAGGCCACCTGGGTGGAGGAGGGGCTGGAGGAGTGGGATGGGGCGACATGCCAGGAACGGGGGTTGTTATGGGAACAGGGACTCTTGGTGGACACAGTGCCAGGAGGCTTGCATTTGCAGCTAAAAGGCAAAATACCATTGAACAACTTCACTTCATTCCCGGCGGAGGGGGAAGTGGAGGAGTGGCATCGAATCAAGGGGTTAGAACAGGAAGCAAGAATGAGGTTACTGTGTGAGCAAGAGGAGGGAATGGAGAAGATGGCTGAGGGATAGACTGTGTGAAGAGTTGGAGGATGGTAGAGGAACTGTGGGAGAGAGAGAGTTAAGAGTGGGCGGAAGAGGGAGAGGAATAACGAGAGAAGAGAGAAAAGGAGTAGGAGGATGGTAAAGGAATCAGAGAAACAGATTTTGAAGTCGGGGGCCATGAAGTGGGAGAAACTAAACAGAGAGCGAAGTGGCGCCATATTTTTACAGATATATATTGTATATAGTGGCAAATGCTCAAGATAAGATTAGATAACAACAGTTATAAGTCAGGTTTGATAGAGCTTCAACGTTGTTGTGCTTTTTATGTTAATGAAATTGCCGCTACAATTATGATCAAAGCTGCCATATTATACAACTATTTATTTGTGTAAAGTTTGCCTATAAACCTACCGCATAGAATATCAATAGTGTAATATAAATTCCACATGATGTGACTGACATTTTTCATATCTTTATGTCATATGTTTTTAATCAGATATTTCACATTATTACATATATATATAGCTGCTATGGAGCCATATATTTCAGAGAACGGCTTTCATCTTCTTACTATGGGACCCAATAATTAGAGGAACTAGTTGAAGGAGGAGCGCTCATCCCAATTGAAGAAGTGTAAAGCTACTTACGGTTGGACAAATGTAATGCTGGATCTTATCTCTTTTTAAACCCTAATCCACTTCGACATAATGAGGAAGTGCAGCAGGGTTTTTACAAAACACGTCAAAACGAACAATGATGGAACTACTTGAGGAGCACGTTCATGAACTCGAAAGAATTCGATGAACTCATTTTGTACGCTGCGAGACAGAAAGCAAGCCTTATCATATGTTTATTCGCCTGCATCTTATTCTGTGTGAATTTAACACGGATGTACCAAGTGAGTATCTGTTCAGTTTGTTTTGTTGGAAAATATTACACAATGAGTTTTAAATCCTCAATTTTGCCCTTCAGTACATAACTGGAGATCGCTTTGAACTATCGATGAAAGCCATTCTGGGACACAATCGGACAGAAAAGCCCAAATGAAAACCAAGAGATATGTCTGACAATCATCTTTCTTCTCCATCTTAAAAAGACTCATTAATGATCAATGGCACCTTGTTTGGATTCTGAGCCACCACTTTCTACAATGTCCAAGTGCTAGGATTTGTAAGGGAGATTCGACATGAGGGACGCTGGACTACCAAAAGCACAAAAAAAAAAATTGATTCCAGTAACGCAGGGTATTTTTGCCCCTAGGTATACTGTGTAGACAAACGCTTCACCTTAAGCTATTAAATATGGATCTGAGATGAAGAAACTAATTCAAGAGTAAGGGCACTCATCAATATATTTATACATAATGATATTCTGGCATAAAATTTGTGCATAACATGGCAGTATCATTATCTCGCTCAGGTGTGGGTTGGCATTTGCATAAAGACAAACCTCCTGGACTGCTTTTTGAATCTCCATGATGAAGCCATGTGTATATGCTGTTAAAACTGAGACTCTCTCTGCGAACGGTCTTGAGGATACGAGCATGCCAAAACAGCTAACCTATATGTTTTGAATCTGCTGTTACCCAGATATGAACACCCCACTTCATACCTGATATCTTCATAACCAATAACGCTTATCAATATTAAGGGCTATACAACACACATGCGTTAGTGGTGCAGACGTTACAGACAGCTTACACATTATTCAATGATAATAACATCATTATTTACAACAACAACAAAAAGATGTTAATGTAGTAAGTGAATATTACAATTAAAAGTGTGAGATTGTTCGCAAAAGAGCCAGATATATAATTTAGTCTATGGTTCTGACCTCTGGAAAATAACGCAGTTGTCAGGAACTCATTTTACCAATGAAAAAGAATCTTATTTACATTGTAAAACCACCAACTGCTTTTTTTTTTGGTCATATACTTTATACCTCTTGGTTGATTTTTCAGTGTAATGAACTTGAATAGTATACATTACGGACTATTTATGCCTCCCAGTTAAAGTGTAAAGGAGTAGTTTATATCACATCAGCATCCGGAGGATTGGTGGTAACACATTCATTTACCTTTTCACTGGAACTAGTGTGTATCTTAATGAATTATGAATACAACTTAAAGACAATCTTCCTAACAGCTCTGTAATACATTGGTGTTTGTTATTGTCATTACTATGACAGTTAATATTATGGTTATTGGTGAAATTTCTTGTTGTTGTTATGGTTCTCTTATGATTATGATGGTGATTTTTTCCTCTGTGGTTTTAGTGTTAACTTGTTTTAGATATCTTTCTCATGAAATTCTTTTGGAAATTATGAGTAGAAAAATAGAAGCACAAACTTTAAAGCCACTCATTGTGTGCCGATTCTTCATGCATTCCTAATGATGAGGAGTGCCTTTGAAAAAAAATCTCAGTGTGATGTCACATTGTAATCGTTTTAAGCCTGCAAATGTCATTACTCATTGCAGATACATCACAATGGGTTTATAAATGATGATGTCATAGGATGTATGTTGTATGTGTGTAACCGAATGTCTTCTTCTTCTTCTTTTTTTTTTTTTGTTGGCTAAGTGAAATTTCAACTTAATGTTTCTTTCAGGGACAATTAGAACAGATGAATCGATTTAGTATTTTCTTTGTCATAAAAAGTCTGTAGCAATGTCTGTTTTGTATCCACAAGCCATAATTATGAAAATGTTTATAAAATCTATTCACAAGGCATATTACTGCAGAAAATAACAAACATTGGATGTGCAAATAAAGCCCTGAAGCATTTTAAAAGTTTGGTAGCTTACAATGGAACGTGCAATTGTTGCACAAGCAAAGCGGGACGATGAAGACTGAAACCCTTTGGGAAAACAGCAGAGCTGCATGTCTCGAAAAGTTCAAGCACAGAAGCAGAGCGGATGTTTGGGTAAATCGCTTCAGATCAAGCATTACCCCCATGATGTTTACATACACTTTCTATTATATCAAATCCCCTCAAGTCAGAAATATTTAAATACTGCATCCTTCACATAATTTCACCTTTGTAAAATAAAGTCAACTGATGAAACTGATATGCCTCGAATGTCTGATGACATACACTGCAGAAAACACACAGTTTAAATTGTGTTATAATGTTAGCACTTGGCACCTTACTAATACTATTTTACACTAAGGCTGGAAAAGATTCCAGGCAGCCATTTTGATAAGGACCTGCCTTTGAATTTGAGCTGTCAGTATGTAATAAAATGGCCACTATAAGAGCTTCTTAGGCACAAACGTGATGCTAAATGCGTCTTAAAATAAAGGAATAGCGACTTTAGGACATTATGTCAGATTTACATTGGCCGATTTGTAATTCGGATTTTACCTCATAAATTGCTCGTTTTACGAACTTGCAAACTTATAAATTCGACAACACAACAACGCTTACTTGAAAGCTAAACGCAGCTAAAAGCCAGCCGAACGCTGTCTTAATACTAGCGGTATATTTACGGATATTCGCATTAGAAGTGCACTCGCTTCACCCGAACGCTACCATAATAAATACAGAAACATAACGGACGGGGTAGCCGGAAGTGTTCCAAGGTCCGGAAACGACCAATGTTAAAATCTCACACGTCACTCGTTCCTCTCTAAAACATCAACATAGACCGTGCAAAATATTATAGCCGACAAATAAGCAAACGCAAAATACAAAAAAAGACAATCGGTCGTAATGCCGTTTGATGCATTTTCCACAGGACATAAAAGTGCATCTGTCTTGCAATATAAGGGACACTCGGTCTCATGCTATCAGCTCGGTTGCAATGGAAACAAGAGTCTGCTAACTAGCTGTAGCTAGAAGGCTAACCACTGGAAAACAGCGCAGAGCTGCTGGGGTACATGAACGAGGGGGGCAGGGTGGGAGAGAGAATAGCAGGCCCTGTTCATCTTGACCAGGCTAAAAGATGGATGCGTAGGTAAAAAAGGCCTATTTTATTATCTCGACTTTGATTTCAGTATGATTCATCTACTTGCAAAATGAAACAGATTTGCTCCCGGTTTGCTTTTGTTTGGTCGCGCATCATGCTAGGCTGCGTCCATTTGCTGAATATGTAGTATTAGCCAGCTGTTTTGCATGCTAACATGTTACTCGTAGCCGCAGCGCTAAATATTTCGTGTCCGTTAATACCTTTAATGCACTATTGATATTCGGGGTGCATTTTCCAGTCGTTAACTATTTTGCAGACACTCCCTGGAGTCTGTCGACATGGATTTTTCTCTCTCTTTTCTTTAGCGATACGCGATGCAATCGGAAGATAATAATTGCATAAAATTCACCCCTAGCCCTGACGATTCACTCTGCACTCAGCATCTTTTCTGCACAATGCCAACTGCATAGAATGTAAGATAAAGTCGTAGAAAGCACTCTCTTATATTGAGAAATGAGAAAACTGTATAAATATCCTGATATGAGTCTTATCTTGCTGTTTTTCATTTCGCATATCACACGAGAACGTATTTTACGATACTTTTGGTTAGTGTCGTGTTGTGACTGTATAATGACATTCGGGAAATCAGTACTGCACAGAGAGTATCGGTTGAATATGCATGTTTATAATTTAGATGATGCTGATGGATACGTCAAATGTGATTAGTCTTAATGCTACCTGTTATTTCAGATTACATTAAGAATGTTGTAGTGAGGCTATTAGGGTTCACTAGAAATAAATAGGCATTCAGGTTTTGTTGTTTTTACTGGTCACGCCGTTAGAATATGCATTATTCTTGCTGCTGAAGAATACAAATGCACAACAATTACAGTTTGGTGCCAAACATATGTGCATTATGTACACACGTGTTTTCTTCTTCTTCTGTGTATTAAATATAAACAAACATTAAATGCTTACTGTCTCTCTGTTGTAGTTTTAAATCAGTTATGTTTCAGGTTGTTTGATGAAATGCGTATATTTTCTTTAAAAATAAATTTAACATGTTGCTCATTTTGTCCTCTTACAGTGAGAAGAACACTTTTACAGACCCCAAGAATGGTAGTGGAGGATTTTGCTTCCAACTGTGGAAAAAAGAAGAATATATTAATGGAAACTTGGAAACGGAGATGTAAGCCACTTATATCAGAGTGGATTAAGAATCAATAGATATTCAATTCAATGAAATCAGCCCATGGGATTTGGAGGGATCCATCTTGCTGTGGGACTGTCACGAAATGAAAAATGTAACCAAGCAAAGGTTTACATGAATTTGAACCACATTGATCGCGTTTTACTGCACTTTCCAAAATGTGAACGCATAATTGCATCAAGCGCAATTGTCACACTTTTTTTCTGCCAGTTCATACGTCTGTGAACTGTGATGGAACATTCAAACTGAAATTAAAATATCAGAGGTGAACAAAAAATATGATTACGTGGAATCCAGTGTGCAGCCAAAAGGGACTTGATTCTTATAATCTCATGAATGGAACTTCCATGGGAAATGACTTTTTTTTTGTTTGTTGCAGAAATCAAAAATTCAAGTTACAATCAAGGCAAAATGTCCTCCTCAAATATTCACCAGAATATTAAAAAAGGTGGTGCCTGTTAAAGTGAAACAACTTAAGAACATAAACATGTTAGAAAGCACCATTTAGCACTGGAATTGCTTCTGGTTCTTCTGACCACAAATCAGTTGGAAAACCTCACAGAAACATTGTTGCTGCTCATAGAGCAGAAGGTGTTGCCACTGCGCACCCATGTTTCAGTAACAGGGAGATGTTCCAGTTTGGAAAATACAATGTGGACATCATAGAGATGCTGAGTGGACACCAGTCCCATCAGCTCAAAAGTCTTGGATTAGAGCGACAACTTCAACACCAGCAACAAGTGCAGCTTCACCAACACCAGTTACAGCAGCAGCAACAGCAGCAGCAGAGTGAAACATCTGGGTCAATTTTGTCTGGACTAGGCTTAGGCCCACTACAAGGATCTAGAGGCAGTGCCTTTTCAGATTCCACATCAATTTTTGCAAAAATGAGTGCACCTCCCCCACCTCTGCAACAACAGTCCCTGTCTTCATCTCAAAGTTTGAGGAAGTCAAGCAAAATGTCTGGAAGCAGTAGCAGTGGTGGAAGTCATGTGAGTGGGTACCCTCAGTTTTTGCGCTCGTTCCACCCAACTGAGGCCACCCTTGCACAAGAGCAGTTGCATCCAGGAGTAGGGCGATTTGATCATTTTGCCAGCAGTAGTGGAAGTGGAGGATTAGTTTCATCTGTTCCACCACCACCACCACCCCCATTGCATCCTGGCCTGTCAGTACCCCAGGCCGCCCCTGGTCCATCAACCTCCTCTCCGTCTTCCAGTTCGGTTTCAACGTCCAATAACCCTCCCAGCAGTAGTGCAGTAACCACCTTGAGCCATCAGTTAGCAGGATCTCAGTCTGATGCCCGAAGCCTACATCAACAGTTTAGCTGCATGTTGGCAGCAAATCAGTATTTTCTGTCTGGAGTACCAGCCAATTCCAGTCTAGAACAATTTTTAGTTCAGCAAGGAAGTCATAACCACCTTGGTCTTGGACTGGGCCAAGCTGCAGGAGAGGCAAGTTCAGCCCTTGCTCCTCCCCCCGCTCTCCATTCTTCACACACTCATAGTCACCCCACTACTCTATCACAGCCTCAACAGCCACCAACACAACAGCAGCAGCTACCACCACACACTTTGTCTCACCCTCACCCACATTCACACCATCCATTGCACTCCTCCTCACAGCCTTCCTCACTCGGGGGCTTTGACTTTCAAGGAATCCCAGTTCTTTCATCCAACCAGCTAGCATCTCTAATGCAGCAGGAAGCTGGTCTGCCACTTCCTCTTCCACTACATCTTTCTTTATCAAAAGAGGAGGGAAAGGGTGATGGCGCTGCTGGAGGAAGTGGCTCCTCTGGTGGTAGGAGAAAGAAAGCGATGGCTGGCTACCTGCCACAGAGAAAGACTGAAAACAACAACAATAACAGCAGCAACAATCATAGCTCTACAAACCCTAACAGTAGCACTTTGAGGGCACTGAACCAAGAGAACACAGCAGGCTTGGATGGAGGTGGGGGTGTTGGTTTGTCAGGTATTGCTGGAGACCCTTCTTCGCACTTAACCTCTTCATCCTCTACTTCTGTTGTGTCATCTTCTGTAGCCTCTTCCACATCAGTCTTAGTGACAAACAGCTCGAAAACGGGCAGTCATGGTACCATGCCACCACAATCTGAGACAGAACAAGAAGCTCTTTATCATTGTGGTGAGTGTGGCAAAACCTTTACACAGCTCTCTAGTCTGCGCAGACACCTGCGTAGTCATGAATTAACCACAGCTGGCACAAGTGGCACAAGAAGTAACATTTTAAACCCAGTTTTGCATCCTTCTGATCCATGCATTCCCCACTCTACTCAAGAGAGCTCAGCCTCATCCTCATGTGGCAGTCCTGACAAGACTTTTCATTGTTCTGACTGTGGCAAATGTTTCAAGAAAAAAGGACATCTCCTTCAACATGGTGTCATTCACTCAGGGGCTCGGCCCTATGCCTGCAGTACATGTAGTCGTGCTTTCAATCGGCGTGAGTCACTCACCCGCCATGAAAAAATTCATGAAGAGAAACCTTTCCGCTGTCCAGCTTGTGGCCGCTGTTTTCGTGAAAGTACGTCCCTATTGAACCATGCAGCCTCGGGCACCTGTGGCAAGTCGGGACGTACACCAAGATCAAAGCATGAAAGTAATATAGTTCAAGGCAAGAGCAATAAAGCTGGGGGCTCCCAAGATGGAATAGCGGCTAATGCAGCGGGTGAGTAACGTCTAGAGTAGTTTTTTTAGTAAAGCCAATCAAGTCAAAATTTTTCATAGGCACTGTGAAAATGTGTGTGCATAGCATTATTACTGTTTAGTCTGTTGTGCAGGTTCTTACCGGGCTGATGGTTTCAATGATGACTACAAGGACCAGCGCTCTCAAAGTAACATGTATTCTGGAACAACCCCATGTGTTGGCAACCTGACAGGGACTGCACTTAGGAAGGCACCATTAGCTCCAACTCTGCATCCACACTCACAAAACCAAGGCCAGCAGCATCACCAACAACCACACCTCCCGCTTTCATCCCTGTTAGACGATTCTGAAGATGATGTCACTAGCTCTGTCAACAATGCCATTTCTGCTATCACTGCTGCAGCTGCAAATTGTATGAGTGGTGATCTTGCCCATGGTGGAGGTAGGGGGGATGATCGAAGGGATATCATTGGTGGGTTGCTTGGAGGTCTGGGTCTAGGGCCTCTTGCTCCGCATAGCGGTCCTTTATCAACATCTGGACTGGATAAGTCCTATAGGGGTAGTGCTGTGGCCCATAACCAGCAACCAAATCAGCTGACACCTGGTGGAAAGCCTAAGCGCCCTCGTAAGCCGCGCAAAAAAAAGGAACCTGGAGAGGTTGGTGCTGAGCCTCCTAAAAGAAGGCCATCCTTGAACAGACCAGGAATGCCTGGTGGGGATATCAGACCATATTTGTGCAGCGTCTGTGGTCGAGGATTTGCACGAAGAGAAACTTTGCGCAGGCATGACAGAATACACACTGGGGAAAAGCCTCACCATTGTAGTGTATGTGGCAAGTACTTCAGAGAGGCATTTCATCTTAGCAAGCACCACACAGTGCATTCTGGAGAGAAGAACTACAAATGTATTCTGTGTGGAAAGGACTTTGGATATGCCCAGAGTCTTAAAAGACATGGCAAACTACACCAGAAAGGAGAACTGGAGGAAGTGCCAACAACACCAGGCATAGAAAACCTTAACAGCTATCCATCCTCTGGTGGCAACTTGATTCAAGGGGGCCAAAGCAGCACTTCTTCTTTCTATCCATACACTCAAGATGTCAAACCACACGCATCAAACGCACAGCCCCCTCCTAGACTGTACACTTGCGCTATATGCTGGAAATCATTTCGCCATCACTTTCATTTGACTGCGCATCACCAAACGGTTCACGAGGGTGGTGGAGAAAAACTGTTTTCCTGTGAAGTCTGTGGAAAGGCTTTTGCATACTCAAACAGCCTTACACGACACAGGCTTTCTCAGCATGGATTAACACGAACTGGTCAACCAGTTGCTCAAAGGAGCACAGGTGAAGATAATAGTGTTGGAGGTGGAATATCAGAGAGCGAAGCTGCTACAAATGCTTTGCTTCAGCTAGCGCCACCCAGTGGCACACATAGCGAACAGCATGGAGTTCTTCACAGCCACCATGCACCTCCCCAACCACAAGGTGGCTACTCCCCTCTGTTTTATATACCAGATGCCAATGCTACACACCCGTCTTCATCTAATGCCTCCTCTTATTCTCATTCTCTGCCGTCAACTTCCTCAGGGCCTCTTCTTTGTAACCATCAGCACTCTGGGATAAAGGGTGAACCCATTTATCACATTGGTCACAGGCACACGCTTGCTCCAAACATACCTGTCCAGTCCCTTGCTTTGCCCCCATCAGAGCCACATCATCAACATCACAATCCCCAGCAGCATCAAGCTGAGATTCAATCTACACAGCACCACACTTTTCATAGCCAAGAAGAGTTGAGGCGGCGCAAAAAAAAAAAAAAAAGACAGCAAGAGAGAAAGGAGATAGGCTACAAATGGACCCCGGCTGCAAAAGTACAGAGAGAGCAGCCGGAGGTCCCTCATGGGGAAAGGCAGAGAAATGAGAAAAGAACATTTCTCAAGAGAAAAAGCAGAGCAATTCACAGGACTCAACATAAAATTAAGAAAGGCATGGCTGTTCTTGTGAGAATCAGGCGTGGAAGTGGAGGAAGTGCTGTTTATGAACTGGGCCTTCCAGGTGGACTTAAGGCAAACAGGCTTCGATCTCTCAAAGTACCGCTGAAACGAAGGCCTTGTCCCCTTTGCCTTGGTGCTACCTTTTCACAACAGGTTGCACTAAAAGTTCACATAGCAGCTAGACATTGCCCCAAAGTGAGAGGCCTTCAGCATCGTTTGAAATGTCCAGTTTGTGGAAAACAGTCTCGCAAATTCCTCTCAGCTCTCATTCACCGAAGCTCCCATTTAGCCAACAGAGCATTTTCCTGTAGACATTGTCCCTGTCGTTTCTGGAATTCAATGCTCCTCACACGGCACAAGAAGGTGTGTCGAGGGACGTTGGCTAGGTTTCAACAAGAGAGGGCGCTTTGTGTTAAATTAGTCATGGGATCAACATACAGAAGGTTCGAGTGCAAAGGGAACTCTTCGTCCTTAACTTTCTAATGCACTCGATTTTGTCATTAAATTCATTTTCATATGCACTTTGAGAATAGAAATGTCGGGATTTTAATGACAAAAACTAAGATATGTGACTGAATACACCCTTTGCTCATCTAGACATTGACTTGTGTCATGAGAGCTTTTTTGTTACTCTCTCAATCATTTCAATTGCATTTCCTCTCATTACTCGGAGCCCTGAAAACGAACACCTTCAACAAACTCACAGATGTATTAAACGGCATTTATTTTAAAGAAATGCTTAGGCTCCCCATCTGTGCTGTACCACACCAGTCTTCTAAGAGGAAACTCTTGTTTATATCGAAATGATCCTTGGCTGGCAATAGATGAAGTTTCACTGATTTGGCTAAACATGTACTGTGCCCTTAACAGTATGCAGTATGCTCACTATTCCTCAACCAATGCTCTGTAGAATTATTCTGTCCCTGATATATAATACATTGTTGGTGTTCACTTAGAGCAAGTGTGGAGGTGTGGTTTTGTTAATGTAAAAAGTGCGATCAGTATGCGAAGGAGAAAAAAGGGTCCTGTTAGGAAGATGAGTGTTTTATTTAAAGAGTATTTAAATTACTGCATGTTGGACATTGCTGCCCTTGTATTGACAGGTCGGGGTGAATGATGACTGGCGACAAATCCAATTAAAAATGTACCTTAAATCTTAATAGAGGAACCAAAAGAAACTAATGCATAATATCACATGCTGATTAACAATGTGTAATATCAAATGTGAGTCCCATTTTGCTTTATTTACTGTTTGGGAAAAAAAAAACTAGCATTAAAGTAACGTCAGCACTTAAACAGGAAAAATATGATTTTCCCGATAACCAGTCAAAAGACAAAAAGAATTAAAAAATGAATTTACAGATTCTTGCCCTTAGGCAAAGCCTTACCAAATTGTGACAATTAATTCAACATATTACGGCTAGTACAATGTAGCGTTTATGTATAGAGTTTAAGGGTGGAATGGAAAGAGTGTACTGTAATGTAAATTGTGTCAATATTTTATGATGTTTTTTAAGGAAATGTCAGTTATCTTTTTATCATAGCTACACTTCAGGTAGTTGAAAGAGTGATTGTACGAGTTATCACTTTAGATCAGGTCTTGATTAAGTGTATTAATGTGTGACAGTCTGTCCACTTGCCAACTATGAACGTATCCCATGTACTTTTTTCACCTTTTATGTAGAGATGCCATACTTCTTATAGCCTCTTTTTTTCTTTAAAAGAAGAAAATAAGTACGTTTCTATCACTTTATTTACACATTATAAGCTGGTTGTTGATGATACCCAAGCATTTAATAAAATTTTAAAATGTTATATTCTCATTATTACATGTACACATTTATGTTTTATATTTATTTGTTTATATTAAAATACCAGAAAAAATGTATTTGCATGCACCTGTATTTCATGGTATATTTTATAATGTTTATTATTCTTCATTACTGCTTTTTAATATCTTTATTATGCCGTTTAAATATGTATAATCTGTTTCTTTAAGGTTATTATTTGACTGTGTATTAATGTGTTATTACCTGTTTTTTTATTTATATACCAAAAAGCAGGGTTCAACACTAAGGATTTTATCTACTGGCCAGTTGGACCAGTGGTTCAGATTTTTACTTGTCCTGCCAAAAATTTTCACTGGACCCACCAAAAAAAAAAAGTTAGTTGCTATTTCTTAGCCACATGTTTTAAATAATGTGTCAAAAATAATTTCAAAAATGTTAAAGAAAAAGTGCAGGTATTTTATTGCAAAACAAAACCTGGCTGACTAAAAATGACAGCAAAACATCACAAAACAGACATTTTCTTTTAGCCTCATAATTTAATGTTGCCGTCATTTTGTCGTCTCTTCGCTGTTCTGGTTTTTACGGAAAAAATAACATGCTCACAACATCCAATCAGATAAGAGGAACCAAAAAAGCAATATGGTATTTACGACTTCACAGAGAAGGTAGCATTCAAATACTTGAAAGCACAAACAATTTTTTTATTTTAAGACTATATATGCATGCTATTGACAAATAGCCGCAGGCAAATTAAAATTTAGTGACAAGGCAGCACTGGCCTGATCGGGCCAGTAACCATTCTGTCTACTGTCCCGAGCATCTGTTACACTGTCCCCGGGCCATCGGGCAGTCCTTATTGTTGAGCCATGCCAAAAAGGAACTGTTGTGTGATTAATATTCACACAAGAATCCATAACAAGATTCCTAGTTGCACATTTAATCTCCTGCAGTGTAAGAACTAGTGTATGATTTAAGACAGTTTTATTTTAGAGTTGTAATGTTTAGGAACTAATTTCATGCAGTTTGCTTTTTTTTTTCGCCTGAAAAATACACAAGAGGCTGTAAAGTTGATTAACAGGTTTTGGGGTTGTAAAATTGCCTTCTTAAAAAGAATTGGGAGTTCTACAGCTCTGGGAAAATAACAATACATCAGTCTAAATGTTTTTGGTTTATTTAGACGTGTCACTCTTAGGTATGGGTTTTTAGTTAAAAATGATCATTTGCGTTTTCTTTTATAAATAACAATTTGTTGATGACGTGTCTTCAAATTTTCAAATAAGAATATTATCAGTTAAAGTATTTATGTGCAAATATTCCATAGGCCTTAAATATGGTTAGAAGGTGGCATGTGTTTTACCTAAACACATAGGCCTAATTATAAACATATACATATACACACATGTATATATACATATACATGTGTGTGTATATATACACACACATGTATATG
>CAIGQQ010034599.1:3088589-3122085 GCA_903798035.1 Danio albolineatus | reverse complement strand
ATATATATCTATCAAGAGGGTTTTGAACGTATAACTGAAAATATTAACTTTGAAATCTGAAAGAAGTGCATGACCTTATGGGAACTGCCTGATTCATGAGAATGCATTTAGTGTTTTTAGAAGACTTGTATCTGGTTTTCTCGTGACCACTAATTTACTGTTGGTCACTGCAGTGGTGTGAACCACAGGCCTGTGTGTGGCACTTTGAGGACATTCAGAGAGCACCACAGATTCATGTGCAGTCAGACCTCATGCTATCTGCTTCTTGTAAGATGTTTCTCACTGGAATGTCAGCTCTAAAATAGATCTTTTATTTTTTTCTTTCCAGGATGAGAAGTACTGGAGTCGGCGTTGTAAGAACAATGAGGCAGCGAAACGCTCTCGCGACGCTCGCCGGCTGAAGGAGAACCAGATCTCAGTGAGGGCCGCGTTCCTGGAGC
Organism: Danio albolineatus; assembly: GCA_903798035.1. Lineage (NCBI taxonomy): Eukaryota > Metazoa > Chordata > Actinopteri > Cypriniformes > Danionidae > Danio > Danio albolineatus. The sequence goes on along the minus strand of CAIGQQ010034599.1, from coordinate 3,121,645 downwards.
GTGAAAACGCTGCCCTCAGACAGGAGGTGGCCGACATGCGCAAAGAGCTCGGCCGCTGCCGTAACATCCTCAACAAATACGAGAGCCACCATCTGGATCAGTAAATGGAGAGGAGGAAAATGTGATAAATGCGATGATGGATGGAGAACGCAATGAATGTCCAGTGATAGACAAGCTAAGAGACAGAGGAAAGTGCATCGATTATATTGAAAGATGTAAGAAGACCGCACAAGCTCAAGTTGTAAACTGGAGAGAGAGAGAGAGAGCGAGCGAGCGAGAGAGAGCATGTCACCTCTCTTAATTGTTTTTTCTTTTTCTTTCTTTATTTCCAGTAAGGTACAATGGTAAGATTTTAATTATGGAGAGAATTGTATATTTTTATATGATAGAACGGGAAAAGGAAATTTTTGAAATTAATTTTTTGTATATTTTCTATATCTTCGTGAGGGCTGTAAAGTAGTGATGGATGGAACGGGTCGAGGTATCACTGTAATATAAAATCAGATTTATGTGGTATTTTTGAAGCAATCAACGCTTAATCCCAAAGTATACTTGAGTTTTTACACGTACGCACGGGTCTTTGTACAGTAACACAAATTTTGTCATCAGGATGGTATACTGTACACACGATGCTCAATTTTTGTAAACACGCATACAACGTACATGTCGCTAGCACATGCTTTTGGACGTTTTTTGTAACGTTTTTCCACAAGGTGTCAACACTGAACCAGGCCACTGTTAAAAACAGTAGACGCCAACTGTGAGGGAATTTTTATCGCTCCTAAAGAGAAAAGATCCAGACAGTGGTTGACACTGGCTCTGTTTAGTGTGCGCATGTAGAACCTGGGTGCTAGTGCTCACCATCAAGTGGATTATACTCTGAACGATTGACTGCGCTACATGCTAACGTATGCAAACAAAACAAAGTATACTTGGGGCTTTAGCAGTTGAAGACTTTTTGTCGTCGTGAAGGAGAAGAGCGAGCAGCAGAATTTTAACCTTTTAGAGATTTAGAAAAGAACTTTCTAGAGAACTTAAACTGTAAAATACTGAGAAAAAGATATACATTTAAATTTGTATAGAAATGTTAATATAGATTTATTCGAAAGCACTTAACTTGTGATAAACCTGTTCATAATATTTTGGTAAAGGTGAACAACAATAGATGATGGGAAATGATTTGGGTGGAAAAAAACAGTTCATCAGTTGACTGCTTAGAGGTGTGTGATATTTATCATATACGATGCTCGCGCAGTTGTTTTAGTTATTTGTGAGATGTCATTATTGGTAATGCAAGAGTCCGAAAGCATTGTCCACAGGTAGAAAGAGCCTCAGGTTACCAATAAGATATGCCACAAGCAAGACTTTATTTCATAAAAAAATTCAACAAGAAATACGATTATATTCTATTTTACTCCTTTGAGGGCAAAAATGTTGTAAATTTAAATTCCTAAATGAACAGTTTTTGAACGAATCATCTGAGCCAATATTTCCAAATGAATCAGCCTTTTTGAACAAATCAATTGAATTAACAGTTGAATCAGTCCCTCATTAAACTTTTCACCACACTGTAAAAAATGTATGATCAATTAGTTCTAACTACATGTGTTTTTAGGTCATTGCAACTTATCAAACTAAATTAATCATGGTCTAACTTACAGTGGTCAGCATAACTGAGTGCACCCCATTTTGAAAATGAATATTTTTATCCATTTCCCAGTGAATATAGGCAGTGTACTTTGGTGCATGTAAACAAAATAGATTTATTAAACAGATATATTTATTGAAATAATATTTTAGTCACTAAACATCCTTACAAAAAATAGATAATACAAATAAATTCAAGCTAAATATTGCAAAAAACATTACAACCAAAAATGTTTTTTTTTCCTCTTTTTTTTTATATAAAATTTGTATGTAATATTTTTCTATAACGTATAAATTTGGCTGTCCTAGTTTTTGGACCATTATAGTAGGTTATTTTGTTAGATAAGCTACAGATTCAGCTTCAGTACTAACTAATCTAATGTATATGCTCAAAAATAATGTTGTATAGCTTCCTATTAAAAAAATATGAATTTAAAAGATAGATTTGTGAGGGATGTACTTACATATGCTGAGCACTGTAATTTTATAAGTTACACAAGCAGTTTTTGTCAGTTTAACATGGTTCAATGGACTCGTAAGTAGGACCAGACGGAATCTGTGGACATTTTTTGCTATTTCTGCACAGAATTTTATTAAAAATCTGCAGATTTATCCAGAATTATTTTGAGAGCATCATAAGTAAAACTTTAATATATGGAATAAAAAGGAATACCTTTTTAATTTTCATTTAATGTTTACCATGCAAATCCAATTAGTTCCACTTAATTTGGTAAACAAAGCAAGTCTCTCATAAAAAATATCTACTAAAAGACAGAAAATATTACTTAACAAACTGAATTGTAAATAAATCATATGAACATTTTCATATTAGTCATAAATATTACTGAAATTAATTTAAAAAACTGAGTAAATCTTAATATACACAGTAAATTATTATTAAAAAGTAAATAAACAGAATCAATGATGGGATAAAAATCTGTGGGATTCTGCGCGTGCAGATTCCGTGTGGACCTACTCATGAGGTTAATTTAAATCAGCTTAAAAATTTAAGGCAACCAGGATTATTTACAGTGCACCTATAGGTGATTTAACAGGCCTAAACAAGAAGTACCAGCACAAAAATAAGCTAACAGGTAATATTGTTCAAATATTATCTGAAAAAAAGAAAGAAATATCACACACCCCTATTTACTGCTGATATTTATTTGCCATTCTCAACACACAACTGAACGTGTAACGATGGTTTAGGAAGATAGAGAAGAAAGACTTGCATTAAGTATCACATTTTATCGGCATTTTTGTCTTGATTTTCTTAAACGGTGAACTCGGTTGCATATTTTTTTTCCTCTCTTCCTCAAGTTGCTATCTCCTGTCTACAGTGTACTCCTCTTTTTATAGGAATCTGACTCATGGTCGAGTACTAAAAAAACGCTTTTTAGCAGCAGCAGCAGCAGCAGCAGCACACATCCACAACATGCAGATCTTAAGAGTGAACTTTCAGAGGCCGTTCTTGCTGTGCAAAAACACAATTTGAGCCTCTACGGATTGAATATATATATTTGGGACGTGACTCTCATCTGATTGTATGAAAAGATATTGGATGCACATTTCAGAACAGGCTGACATTGAGACATTTGTGCTATTGCTGGTTTCGCACCTGTATATGCAAAGACATTGAAGCGCTTTTATTTGAACGATATTGAATTTTTACAACCTGATGACTGGTGTCAGTACGAAATCTGTTAGTTTTGTGGTTCCTCATTTTTTTTCTTCTCCAGTCATGTCTGTCTGTTTCTTTCCTTAATGACCATTAAAGTAACTTCACTTATTATGAATTATTATTGATCTGATTGTTGTTATTACTATAAATGAATTATTTTTTCTTGTTTTATTTTCTCGATGCTTTCAATGTTCCTTTTAAAGACTAACGCTGTGGAGATTTTGTCACGTTCTGTTTATCGCGTTCATCTTCCACATCGGTCAGAGGAAGTGTTGACGTGACTGCAGATCAATTTGAAGAACGCTGGAAAAAAAAACTCAAACTCTGTTTCCCCAAAATGGATTTCTTTTCCTGTACACTAGCATTATAAAGACCCATCATCATACTGTTGGCTCCGTCTTTCTCTTTTTTCGTGCATGTAGGTGTTTGAGCGAACTGCCTTTTTTGCCCAGTAATTTGCCGCCTGTTTTTCCATCAGTGACAATATACTTTTTTCATATGGATTATGGGTAATGTAGTCCTTTTCTGCACTTCCACATGTGGATGACTATGAACATTTTGTGTTGTGACTCTCGTTTTTTTTCTTTTGTTTATTTTTTTTGATGTACAAATGCCCTAATGCATCAGTGTTACCCACACTGCACCTAGCCAAAGTAATGCAGGGGAATGTAGTCTTTTTCTCCAAGACCACAAATAAAGTATTGTTCTTACTCACTAAACGCTCTCTGGAGTATGATTTTGTTGCATCTCATGATAGGCATATTATGTGTATCACAAAAAAAAGATATCCAGTCAGTCAGCAGCCATTGCACCATACAGACCGGTTACTTTATGAAGCCAAGCAGGGCTGATCCTGGTCAGTACCTGGATGGGAGTCCACATGGGAAAACTAGGTTGCTGTTGGAAGTGGTGTTAGTAAGGCCAGCAGGTGGCACTCAACTTGCAGTCTGTGAGTCTGAATGCCCAGGTAAAGTGAAGGACACTATGCTGTCAGTGAGTGCCGTCTTTTGGATGACAAGTTAAACTGAGGTCACGACAAAGGCCAGACGGAATCTGCAGACATTTTTAGCTATTTCTGCAAATATTTGTTAAAAATCTGTGGATTTATGAGGAATGACTTTGGGAGTATCATACCTAAAACCTTAATATATGAAGAAAAATAATACCTTTTTAACTTTTATTTCATGTTTACAATGCGAATCCAATTAGATACACTTTATTTGGTAAACAAAGCAAGTCTCTGATATAAAATCTCTGCTAAAAGACAGAAAATAGTACTTCACAAAATGTGTTGTAAATAAATCATATCAATATTTTCATATTAATCAATATTTTTACTAAAATTAATTTAAAAACTGAATAAATATGAATTCACAGACATCAACAGAATCAGTTATGGGCTAAAAATCTGCAGAAATCTGCGCGCGCAGATTCCGTGTGGCCCTAGTCATGACTCTTTTGGACATTAAAAATTCCATGGTGTAACCTTGCCCACAAAGCTAAATTTCTCTGGCCCACATAGTCAGCTTTTGCTTTGCCCACATGTCGCAGTGAATTACGGTACATGACTGGACCAAGTCTGGCTTCCTGACAAGGGCCAAACATGGACCATATCTGAACCAATGCTGCGTCCGAAACTGCATACTTCCATACTATACAGTACGTTAAAAACAGTATGCAAGCCGAGTAGTGTGTCCAAATTCATAGAATTCGAAAATCAGTATGCGAGAAGTACCCAGATGACTTACTACTTTCGGCGAAGAGTGCATCACGTGACCATGACAAAAATGGCGGATGTAGGACGTCCGAATTCCATTCATATTTCTCACTATCATACTGTATAGAACGTACTTTTCTAACGGCCGAGCAGTACGTCTAAATTCAAATGCAGTACCTACTAAGTAGCAGGCGGTTTTGGACGCAGCCCAAGTCTTGGCCAAGTAAATAACCAATAACAGGGCCTGAATTGGGCCAGATATACCCCATGTTTGGTCATTGTCTGGAAGCCAGACTTGGTGTCATGACTGCAGTGAACTGGATAAACTCATGAAGCATTATGCATTAGGTGCATTAATAATGGTAGTGGTTAGTTAGTAAAATTTGTAAAATAATAATTTGGTTAATAAAGTATACATAATGTAGGTAAAATTTAGTTATTTTACAACATACAGGGGAAAAATAGATTAATTAATTCAAACAAGTCAATCTTGATTATGAATTATGAAGGCATTAGAACAGTGGTTCTCAAACTGTGGTACGCGTACACAATTGGTACACAAGCTTTCTTCTAGTGGTACACGGAGGAATCGATGAATTATTAAAGTAAAAAAATAAACACACCTTTAACCCTTTACGATAACACAGGTGTGATCAGTAACTTGATTTAATAGGCTAAACCTTTTATTTAAGTGGCTGACAATAATACATATTCTTAATTAGAAGAATTAATCTGCCTCGTTTTTGAACTGTGCTGTGATGTATCTGCTTAATTAGGCCTACTATGCTATTGTACTTCAATACCGGTTATTATGATAATACTTGGAGGGACAATTTTTTTCTGAGGTGGTACTTGGAGAAAAAAGCTTGATAACCACTGCATTAGAAGATACAAACAGGAAGATGGAGAGGACTTTGTGTATTAAACAATTTTTTTACTCAAAAGTATTTTTTATGTCTTTTAAATGCGGGTCAGGAATCTTGAGTGGCCCTCAGATCAATGTTTAACATCTGGGCCAAATACTACATTTGACATGCCAGTGCCGAATGAATGCCTGCTGTGCCAGCTTTTTACCAAATCTGGGCCAGAATTCTTTACAACAGTCTTTACAGGACTGGGTGGTGTCCTGGCCTAATTCCCTCTATCTGCCTTTACCGATCATGGCCTCCCAATCATCCATCGAACTGGCTCTATCCCTGTCTCTCCACTCCACCAACACTTGGTGTGTGAGCACACTGGCGCCGTTGTCCTGTGGCTGCCTTCGCATCATCCAAGTGGATGCTGCACGCTGGTGGTGGTGTGGAGAGACCCTCCTCATGATTGTGAAGCGCTTTGGGTGTTTGGCCATACACGATAAATGCGCTATATAAATACACGTTACATTACATAATACTGTCATTGGTTGTTTATATGGATATATATATATATATCCATCATCATTATATAACTTGCCTAATTACCCAAACCTGCCTAGTAAACCTAATTAACCCAGTTAAGCCTTTAAAAGTCACTTCAAGCTGTATAGAAGTGTCTTAACAATATCTAGTAAAATATTATTTACTGTCATCATGGCAAAGATAAAATAAAGCAGTTATTAGAGATGAGTTAGTAAAACTATTATGTTTAGAAACGTATTGAATAAATAAAGTTGAAAAATAGTTGCCGTTTTGATTACTCTTGTATAGACTCATTTATGGAAGCCTTAAAGGGGTGGTTCACTATGATATCGTATTTTAAACTTTAGTTGATGTATAATGTAGCTGTGTGAACATAAACAACATCTCTGAATGTAGGACGCTCAAAGTATAATGCAAAGGGAGACATTAGCTTTTACAGAGTTGGCTTAGCAAAGCCTACAGCGAATGGAGTTTGGGGACTAGAAAAAAATACATCCTGGTTAATGATGTCATAAACCCTTCAGATTACAAGCATACACCCTGCGTAGCAAAGGGACGTCACCAGATGTGCTGTAATGTTACAGCAGGACGCTTCTTGGTGACATGGAGCTGATCCACGAATCTCAGCACATTATGTTAGCTGACCAATCAGAGCCTCTTGAGGGCGGGTCTTTTTGATGAACTACGAAATATGACAGTCATTTTCATGTTAGCTGAGCGGCTGTATATAATCAAAGTAAGATATATGAAAAAATAATGTGGATTTTCACAAATGAAGCATGAGAACACATAGCTTTACACCCCATAAACTCAATCAAGCTTTAAAAACACACTCTGGATCACCAGAGAAGGGGTTAAACCAACAGGTTTAGTAAGCGAGTATTTGTAGCTTGTCACAAAACACCTTTTAAATGTATCTGTTCCCATCTCTGGCTGAGAGAAATAAAGAGATTGTGTTTCTCTCAAGGTGTGACATTCATCAAAAGAGTGAGATGTAGAATTAAATCAGCGGACTTAACCTGAATGCGCCTGTTTGTTGGCTTAGCTGTTCGCTCTGTGTGGGAGCGCGTCACGTTTAACTGTCAAAGCGCGTGTGTGCGCGCGAGTGTGTGTTTTTACTCTTGTTAAAAAGGAAGTCGTTTCCCTGCCGTCTGTGGATGCTGAGTTTAACGGCGGTGTGCTGAGATGAGTCAGTGTCAGTCAGGTCACTCACACTAATACACACGCTGATAAAGTCAGCGTTCAACTTGGCATGGTGTGTGTGTGTGAATGTGGATAAGAGTGTATCTACGAGGCCTGTCATTTGAGTGTTTGAGCTCATTTGGCATCAGAGGAATTGGGTGAAAGGTCTTTCTCAACGCGGCGTTCAAAACACTCCAGATACAATCCAGATGTGTGTGTGTGTGTGTTCTTGCTTGTACGACGGCTCCACTCCTCCCTCGCCATCACACCATCAGAAACCCCCCTCCTCCAGACTCTCTACATCTTTAAATCCCCTCTCCCGTGTCACCAGCTTTTTCATAACCTCTGCATTGTGAGTCCAGGAAAGATGGAGAGATCTCTGCTCGTGGCTCTTCTGTGTGTGTGGGCCCTCAGCAGCCTGTCTGCAGCATCAGGTGAGTGTGTGCGGAGGTGTCTGGGAGAAAATGCTGAAAAAATGATGGGTAGATTTTGTTTAAATCAATTTTTATTTATTTTTTGATAATGAATAGTGAATGAATGACAGCTTTTATGACTTGTGGGAAAACAGACTCAATTTTAATGCTCAGAATTTATTATTCATATTTTATCATATTTCTATCCTAATATAGTCACACTTTACCATAAGTTATCATAATGGCGAATGCATTTACTAACATGAACTAATAGCCTAATGAACAATGCTTGTGCAGCAATCATAGTTCAACACTTCTGCCTACTAATGTATTATTAACCCTTTAACTGCCCCACAAGGAAACATTTTTGGACTGTAATTCTTAACGTTCTAATGTCGCTAGTTAACACACTCAATAATAGTTTTCTTCAACACATCCCATAACTTCTAAAATATTAACCTCTACCAAATGGTTGATATGTCAGTTTATGGCAAAAGTACTCAATTAATTAGGGATTAATACATATACAATGAAAAATCTGAAAATATGAAGTGTAAGACCAATTTATTTAAAAAACGTAATCAAAATAAAACATTTTTGAACTCTTTATTTTTTGAAGTATGCCATAAAATATATCAGATTCTCATCTAACAATAACAATTTTACAATAAAACCAAGTGCAACAAAATCGAGTGCAACAGGATTACGTTTGTTTGATTATGTTCAGTCATTCTTTAAATGATTTCAACAGTTATTATTTAAAACAGTCAAAATTTGGTAAAGCAGGCAATTAAAGGGTTAAAATACGAAATATTGCTTGTTAACATTAGTTAATGCATCATGAGTTAACATGAACTAACAGTGAAGCAATTTATTCTTAAGCAATTTATTTCTATTACCTAACATTAACAAAGATGAGAGTAAATACTAGAAATACAACCTTACTGTAAAGTGTTGCCCATATATTTTTTTTAAAACACATTTCGGTCTCTATCATATTTTTATAAAATTCCTGTTCACATAAAATTGAAAATACTATCATCATTTACTTCATATTGCTCCATATCCTTTTTTGAATTCATATTTTGAAGAACTTTTAGCCAGTATGGAAGTCAATGGGGTCCAAAATGATTCTGGATTCCAATGGCTTTTATTGTGGGAACAAAAAAACAAGAGAGACATTTAAAACAAATTTATTTTCACAAAAGTATGATATAGGAAGTGTTGCAATAACGTTGGCAAGTAAACAAGATTTAAAATTTTTGCTTTTCAAAAATGTTGAATTTTAAAATGTTTACCACCATACCCTTGCAAAATTGCCTTGTACCTGTTTTTTTGATAGCTTTAAAAATCTTTTTTAAAGTCATGTGTTTTGCATGAATTTTGCATATATACTGAATAATCTGCAGTTTTGATCTAAAATGCATATGTTTAAAAGGGAGAGTTCACGCAAAAATAAAATCTTACTCATTATTTTGAGTGATTCCAAACCTTTATAAGTTTCTTTATTCTACTGAACATTAAAGATACTTGAAAACCTGTAACCATTGACTTCCATTGTAGGAAAAACTAATATTACGGAAGTCAATGGTTACATGTTTCCAACGTTTTTCAAAATATCTGCTTTTGTTTTAAATAGAGAAAGAAACCCAAACAGGTTTGAAACAAGTAAAAGCTGAGTAAATGATGACAGAATTTCCATCATTGGGTGAACTATCCCTTTAAGCTCTTTGTTTTGCTACGAGCGTTCTGTTTTGTTATGGGCTTGTAACATTTAATTGCTGCATCCTGTTTATGGGTGGGCTACATTCATCACCGTCTGCTTTATGTGGATATATTGTGTTAAACACCTGGTTTCAGTTCGGTGAACAGTGTCTTGGGCAGATGGCCAGACATTTAAGAGCATGATATTTTATGGCACAGAGTAAATAGTTAGACAGACAAATCGTATTTGAACATTGTATTTCAAGTGTGAGGAGTCGCCTGCGTGCAGATTACTCCACTGGTCTAAAAGATATATATATATATGTGTGTGTGTCTTTGGAAGTATTCTCTTATGCAACAAATTCAAAATGCTAAAGTACTCCTTTTTATGCTTTTTCAAATAACACCTCTCATGTCATGTGATATTTGTTAATCTAAAAGGTTCACTTCCGTAACTGATCTAAGTGTATTTTATAGGCTGCCTATGAACAATGTCCACTTTAAAGAAGCATTTACTGATGAGTGATTTATTCAACTTCAAGAAACACTCCTGTTAATGCTGGGTTATTTCAACCCATTTGGGTAAAATATGAATAAAACCAGCAGATGTGTTAAAGTTGAGCTCTCATTTAATAAAAAAATTATAATCTCAGCTTTTGGGTTTGCCCATATTTAAAATTTGGGTTGGAATAATGCAGCGTTTATGCAAATATTAATTTGTTCATGTTTATGATAAGAGAACTGACCAGCCCAGTCAATTCCGGTGATCTTTCATGCCATTGTAAACTCACTTTATTTAAAATCTGCCTTGCTCAAAATCAATGATATACACAATCCAATTTAAAGTGGGTCAAACACCAGACAAGATGTGCAGCATCACACCATTAAAACATGAAAACTTATTATAAAAAGCCTTAATTTGCATTATAAAGGGTCATATTTTGTCTATGGCAACATGCTGATATCCATGCAAGGTCAAAAAACACTTTCATTGTCTTATAATATGCGTTCATTTTTATCTAATTATACCAATGACTCCCATGTGATTTGTTCAGCAAATCAGGCAGTTGTGTTAATCATCAGAAAAATGACAGGAATAAACTCAGCACAAGGTTAGCTTGGCTATACAGGGGTATTGTGATAATGAACTTTAACCATTTATTCTCCATAGCCGCACCTTTAACCATCTCAGTGATCATTCATCGTCATGATTAATCCCTCCCTTCACACTGTATGAAGGCTGGTTTAAGTTTTACCAGATCTAACACATTTTTATATGGGAATGTTTCGTGAAATGGCAAAAGAATCAAGATGATTCCTATAATCCACTATAAGTCGACTCTTTTTTTGGGGAATCAATAGTTTGAAACACGGTGCACTTTCAGGTTTAAACCTCAGCTGGATGTTTTCATTCAGTTAGAGCTGTAATACACACTGCATGGAAGGTCATTTTCAAAAACCCATAATAAGGGCTTTTTAACACAGTATTTTCTATGAATACACACAGCGCTCAGCTTTTGTCCCCTTATGGTACTTAAATTTAAATGTAATTTCATCTCATTTCACAGTCGAATAACTAAATGAATGCTTAGGTCTAGATCACTGACTATATTCTGATCATTAACTGGGGTTACACTGCTGTTAAAAGAAGCCCGTTCACATCAACCGTTCACCAGGGCTTTTATCGCTGGTTTTAAAATATTCTTTGCATATGGTCACTTTAAGAGAGCATAAAAATCAGGCCCTGATTGGCCATTGTATTTAGAAAAGCTCAACAGAATCATATGATTGGTCACTTTGGTAAATCAATACCAACAGAATGGTCACAGGACTAATCAGTGAATGTAAACTCTTTAAGAAAGTAAGGATTTAGAAAGAATGAATCTACGAATTAATTTCAAAAGTAAATCATGATGAAGTCATTAATGGAGTCATTTTTATTCCAAAATTACATAAATATTTTAAGAAATAATTAAACTAAACTTTGGGTCAAATAAGGACAAACTTTTTTTATTATACATTTTTTTTACCCAGGCCATTTTTTTACCATTTGTCCATCTTTGATGCACATTTTGGCTAAAACAACTTTACACTTTTTAACCAACACTTCAAAAGTCATATTTGACCCAAACTGTAGCCAAAATTTGGGTCAAACGTGGACAAACCTTTTTTATTATTAAGAATTTACCCAACACCTGGGTTTGTTTATGTTTGACTCTGTTTGGCTAAAACATCCCAACATTTTTAAAACCAATGCTAAACTTTCTATTGTGTTTTTGTACAATTGTAATATTTCTACACACTTTATCTTTAAGAAGATGCAGCGGAGCAGTGTCCAGAGAGGATATTGGGTAATGAGAGAAGACAGACATGTCCAAAAAAGTGTCAGCAAGATAAAGACTGCGGCAACAAACGCCAGTGTCTCTGCGACGGCCAGTGTGGACTCAGCTGTGTGGTCCCAGGTCAGAGCTGCAAACATCTGAACACACAAACATTTACTACTAGCATTAAAAGAAAAGAAACTACAAACAACTGTTAAACGATACACTATGAGGCAGTTTTTAAAGTTTTTGTGTGATTCTACTTTGTGAACAGGTCGTATGTGTTCGTGGCCTCTCCCGCCTGGAAAACATTCTGATATAGTACTCCTTTCCCCTTCACCCTCTTTCTCTGCTTTGCTTGAGGTTCGTTGTAAGTCTGGGTACTCCATGTCAAATGGGCTGGACGCTACAATACGCCGCTGCCAAGGTGACCGGCAGTGGAGTGGAGATGAGCCTGTTTGTACAGGTAAGAAGGAGTAAACTAAACATCTATACATCTAGCCATATATCCATGGCCTAACACAAACTTACACTCACCACACCTGCCAATGGACGGTTACTTGAAAATTTACACTGCAAGAAATCAAACAATTACCCACATAGCAAAATTTCTTTGGCCCAGCTCGGGCCCAAACAATCAGCTTTTGCTTGGCCCACATGCCACGGTACATGACTGGACCAAGTCTGGCTACCAGATAAGGGCCAAACACGGACCATATCTGGGTCTAGTGTCAGCCAAGTTAATAATCCATAACTCTGCCTAAATTGGGCCAGATATGGCACATGTTTGGCCATTTTCTGGAAGCTATATTTGGTGTGCTTTGCGCTTTAAGCTCGATAATAATGGTAATGGTTAGTAATGGTATGTATATGTATTGTGTGTTAAATTCAGTTATTTTGCAACATACAGGAAACAATAGATGAATAAATCTTGATTGTTAAAATAAAGGCATTGGAAGAAGCTAACAGGAAGATGGAAATAATTTTGTGGATCAAAATATTTATTTAATCCAAAAATTATATGTATTTTAAATGTGGGTTAAGACAGGCCAAACATACATGGCCCATATATCAATTTTTAACATCTGTGCCAAAAACTACATTTGACATCTGGCCCATGTCTTGCATGTTGCCTTGAAGATGGTGCCACCTTTACCAAACCTGTTTGGCCCACATGCTGTATGCCAGAGCCGGATGAATGCCTGTTGTGCCAGCTTAATGCCAAATCTGGGCCAAAATTCTTTGCTACCTAAGTCTGTCTAATAATATTTAAAAAATATATATTTTTGCTTACACCACTGGCAGATTATTTAGCTCGTTTTAAGGAAAAACGTTCAAAAAAGTATTTGTTTTCTGAAAACAAGATGATTTTTTTCCTGTCTAGAAAGATTTAAGGTTTTTTTGAGATGTATAATTTCTATATTTCTAACTATAAAAAAAGACAAAAACGTTTTTTTGTGTGTGTAGAGATATGAATCTATCTCACCTGAAGTAAATATTTAGAAACTGAAAAGCACTTGATAAGTAAAGGCAGGCGTGTTTGATTCAGGTTGCAACTGAAATCTGTATTAAGGTAGATCTCCAAGAACAGGGTTGTCCACCCCTGGTTTAGATCAATGTATAAGCTAGAGGTACACTGCCTGGCAAAGCCTTGTCATCAATCACAGTTGTAAGAGCAACAAATAATAAGTTGGTGTCTAGTTGATCATTTGGAAAAAGGGCAGAATGTAGATTTTCTAGAAACTAGTTCTAATTTCCAGTTTACAGTACAAATAATGCCACCTGCAGCTATGGAAAGATACATCCTGTTATCCAGAAGCAGAACATAAATTACCATTTCAGTTGGCGATTGTCCATTTTGTTTGTTCACATGTAGCTTTTTGGCATAGACAAGACCAGGCGTAGCCAAGGCAAGTCGGCAATACAGCCAGTTTTCGACACCACTAGGTTTTAGATTTTTTTGTCTTAAACTCAAGTGTTAAATTGGAGCGATTTTAGTTCCACCAAAAGGTGTTCCTTTATCTAAAGCAAGGGTGCCCAAACTTAGTCCTGGAGGGCCGGTTTAGATCCAACTTGCATCAGCTCACCTGCATGGTCGTTTCTTAAAAGGCTAGTAAAGCAACGATCACACGATACTTTTCACTCCATAGACTTCCATTCATATGCATGCGAATGTGGCAGACCAGAAATCCAAGCTCGTGCAACATGTTTCGCATGTTGCTGCGTTGCGAAGTTCAAGAGTGATGAACTCTGACCTGCAATATTGCTTCACGTGATTGCGTGAGACCAACAGTAGATCAAAACATGACCTCTCTGTACAGAAATTTAAAATATGGACCAATCACTCGCTTTATTAATGTCTAATCATCTTGTTTAATCCCGCCCCTTTTCGCAGTGCAGTATGACAGTATTTCACATGTTCAAACTCTGTCCGTTTCTCAATTCCAAGAATGCAGAGAACGGACTCGTGTTCTTGTGGAGACCGGTCTTGCCAGGTCACATCGGAAGAATTAACTCGGGAGACCGCGAGGACAGAGAATGCGTCCTGTGAGGAATGAGATGCTCCGTTCTTCCTGCTGGTCACATGACCTTAACGCATCTTTAACTGAAATTATTTAAACATTAGAGCATTCATACAACGATTTATTGTTTCCCCCCGTTTCACAATATATACTCTGCATAAAAACTTCACAAATATACGCTGCACATCACAAATAAAACAGATTTTAATACGAATTTTAACAAATAAACACCCTTAATGTGTGTAACGGCCGCTTAATGTTTGATGTACAGCGTATACAAATGTCCTGTCCCCTTTAAGATGACTCCTTCTATGGTTGTTTTACCTTTTGCATGGAAGCACGCATGCGCGGGAGCTCAGTTCAGTTCCAGCGAGCTCTGAGAAGGGTGTGATGGTCGCTCTATCGCTGTTTAATTATTTTGATGATACAAAATATCACATTTTATTTTGCGACGGATGTTTGAGTGTTTTTCTATATTTCCTTTTGCCTACTCATGGTCGTTGACTGGCATGTGTGTAGTCGACCGCACTAAGGAGAAACGCATAAAGGCTGATAAGCAGAGCGATATAGTTTCTGTCTCTTTTTTTCCCTTTTTTTCCTCCGGGTAAACACTGAGACACCTGGCACCCGTCACATGTGTTCATGCCTTTATTAAGATTTTCACATTATTGTTTACTTTCTCCGTCCCATGTAGGGAAACTTCTGCGGTAAATAAGTACATCTCTGAACTTATTGAATAAAATGCTACACTTCCCACCTCCAGTCACAATGAATTCTGGGACTTTCAGAGCGAGTTCGGTGCTCAAGTCTGCATTGGTGCATCCTCGATACCAAGAACACATCCGGGAGCTTTCATGCGTCTTCCTTTCTTGCGGTCTTGAGTATTGGAACTGAACTTTGACAGGACGCAAGACCGCTCAAGAACACATATTGAAAAACAGCCTCTAGTGCAGGGATCACCAAACTTGTTCCTGGAGGTCCGGTGTCCTGCAGATTTTAGCTCCAACCCTAATCAAACACACCTGAACAAGCTAATCAAGCTCTCACTAGGTCTACTTGAAACATCCAGGCAGGTGTTTTGAGGCAAGTTGGAGCTAAACCCCGCAGAACACCGGACCTCCAGGACCGAGATTGGTGATGCCTGCTCTAGTGTGACTGCAGCTTAAAAGCTTGATTGGCTAGCCCAGGTGTATATGATTAACTTGGAACTAAACTTTGCAGGACACCGCCCCCCAGGACAGAGTTTGGGCACCCCTGACCTAAAGTCATTCTCAGTTCTTATGGCACAAATAAAAAAGTTGAACTTGCTCTTCAGCTCAATTATACTTTCTTCACACTTAGAAATACAAATTTTAAGAACTGTTTGCTCAAATGTTCTTTGGGTTTGAAAAAGGTCCTGCAGGTGAACTTAGGACAGTTTTTGGGAGACAAAAACAAACAGTGGCTTATCTCTCAAGGATCATTCTTGTGTTTGAAACTCCATTACTACGTTCTAGCCAAGAAAATTTCGATTTTCTTTACTGGAGGTCTTTTAGGGTGCCTCAAGACTAGGTAGGTTAGAAAACTCTAGACTTTTACATGCTGTTATTGCACCATATACAGCATATAAAGGCTAATTCTCACTTTATTGAAAGATGGAAACAGACACTTTGTTTAGTATGCAGTATCTGTGCGTTGCCCCTGACAGTGTCTGGCATTGGCATCAGTCAATTCTCATTTTGGCCAACTGCACACTCAACATGCAAAAGGATGTACTTTACTCTGGTGATTATCTGCACTAGTGTTAGTGTCTCATTGGGTCAAACTGACCTCATCCTGTTTGCAAACTGTCAAGTTGTTGTCATACTTACGCAATTCAGGGAGAACGCTACATAGCAACTAAGTGATGGTGTTGATATTGAGGACAGCCGGCCATGAATGCGAGATAAAAAATGAGGAATATGTGTCAGTGTCTGCATAGTAATGTGCTTTTTTTGGTTGTTTATGGAACAAACGCTTAGAGCTTGTAGACCTGGGTCGCTGCTTATTTCTGGATGGTGGGGTTTTAGTCTAAATCTCCAGCTCTGTGGAGAGGAGGCGTAAATCTGCAGAGCTCCAGGCTGCAACGTTCCCTGTATCACCCCCTCTATCACATGCACACATTTACACTCACATTTCCTGGAGTAACATGAGAGGTATTTCTAGGAATGAGCTGTCAAAAGAGCTGAGGTGTGGGCGTTTGGGGTCTGTGAAAACTGTCCTGCAATACTCTATATCTGCAGATCAGTGGCATGGAATATTTCACAAGCAGAGGCAGGCATGAACATACGCCGGATTCACACACAAAGTTCAAGCTCATTCAAAGCTGCACAATGGAAGTTTGGTGTGTGTGCATGTTGACTGTGTGATTTCCTCCCCCTTCATTAATCAGTCATCCTCACAAAAGGGGGAGAGATTTGATACATAACTGCATGAGTCAACTGCTCAAGAGGGAATGTGAGAACAGCTTGTTCCAGATGGATTTTTCTGATAAAACTCAAAATCGAGCCACACATTCTGTCTATCCATCATCTGGGTACCCGCTCAGCCACACGGTGACCTGCAAATCCATTTGTCAACCCTAAATATCCATCTGTCTATTCACCCTGTCATGTATTTGTGCTCCTGCTTCCAAATGCAGTGGATAAAAGCCCCAGGCTAGTAGTCACAGGGTCATCCATTTGGATTCCTGTCCCGACCATGTATGAAGAGACTGAATAATGGACCTGGACCTGAATAACAGAAGGCCTTTGGGTGTATTTACGAGCTTTGACACCAGAGGAATGCTTTTATAGTCCCTGTAACTGTTGGTGGAAGTAGTGGCTTTTTTGCATAACCTTTTTGGGGAACTAAATTAGCTCATCCTTTAGTTTAAGGCACAGGTGTCAAACTCAGTTCCTGGAGGACCGCAGCATTGCACAGTATAGTTCCAATATCTTAGTTTCAATATCCAATTCTAATAAAACATCCCTGATCAAACTAATCATTCAGGCTTGTTTGAAACCTACAGGTAAGTGTGTTGAAGCAGTCATGGAACTGAACTGTGCAGAGCTGCGGACGCCCCTGGTGTAGGGTCTTACCCATGACAATAGTAACTTTACGGGATGCAAATGTACGTTGATTAGATAAACGCATGCCACAAAAAACACAAACACTGCATTTTAAAGTGTAACATGACCTAAACATGCAGAAAGCTAAGGTACAGTATTTACCTGTCACCGTTGACAATAATGATGTGTCCTTTTCTCTGTCTTGATGATATGTAGCACCAGATGTGGTCGTTGTAGAAGATTTCTTTTCTTTTCTTTTTGCTCTTTAAGTTACATAATTAATGTTTAGATTCTGTTACTGTTAATCCCATGACACAATAAAAAGCTCCACGAATGCAGCTTGGGGGACTGGCCTGGTGGCTAGTTCATATAACTGCCTGGTGTGGAACATTTTTATTCTCTGCTCTACATCAAGCTCTTGTTTTGGTTTCCAAGAATTTTCTCAAGAAACCTTTGCAAGACTTTTGCACTCCCCAAAGAAACTTTGCATTTGCTTGTAAGCTTTTGAATTTTCTAAAGTACTTTTAATACTCTTAAATATTCTCTGCAGAGCCAATTTTAGCGAGTAAAAGGGAAGCAAATATTGTTGATATAATATGTGGCCAGGCGCCACGGTGGCCTAGTGGGTAGCACGATCGCCTCACAGCAAGAAGGTCGCTGGTTCGAGCCTCGGCTGGGTCAGTTGGCATTTCTGCGTGGAGTTTGCATGTTCTCCCCGTGGTTGCGTGGGTTTCCTCCGGGTGCTCCGGTTTCCCCCACAAGTCCAAAGACATGCGGTGTAGGTGAATTGGGTAGGCTAAATTGTCCGTAGTGTATGAATGTGAATGTGTGTGTGTGTATGAATGTTTCCCAGAGATGGGTTGCGGCTGGAAGGGCATCCGGTGCGTAAAAATATGCTGGATTAGTTGGCGGTTGATTTCGCTGTGGCGACCCCGGATTAATAAAAGGGACTAAGCCGACAAGAAAATGAATGAATGAATAATATGTGGCCTTGTTATATCAACAACATTTGCTTTGCTTTGATTCTTGGATCTGGGAGAAATGGGAAGGAATAAAGATCCCATTGATTTGTCAAGGGCCAAATAAATATAGCAAGAAAACTGGGTGAGAGTGTGTCTGAAACAGCAAAGATTGTAGGTTGCTCCCGGTCATATTAAAAGTGGTAAGAATTTCCAGAATTTGTTTGAGAAAGGACAAACCACAGACCAACAACAGGGTGCTAAACCCAAGGTTCATCAATGCTTGAGGGCATGGAAGACTATTCTGTCTACTCCATTATAAATCCAGTGTAACTCTTCTGACTCCACTTCAAGAAGGAATCAAACCAAGGTTTTAGCATAGGAATGAGCACTAATGGCAAAGATTAAAAAAAATAAATAAATAAAAAACTAAGTATAACTAACTAAAACGTCAGTTTCTAATGGTGAGGCCTGGAATTACAGCTCAACTTCTTCTAGCTGGCCACAGTTATACCACCTCAAACCACACTGTTACAGTTCATGGCACCAATAAAACTCCTTCATACTGTATACCTCCTTTTACACATCCCACTCCAAGTAGGATTCAAACAAGGAAGAGAGGGCACTAACAAACAGTCTAACAATTACCGTCAATAGCGCCAGTCACTAGTGTGCCTCTGGAGGCCTGGCGAGTGAGTTATTTGTACAGCTCTTACTAGCTGGCCTCTGTTATGCCAACACAGCAACCCTTACTTTCATCTGGGTCACGGCACCAATGCAACTCCTTCAATTTTGCACATCCCACCCCAAGCGGGATTTAAACTAGCATTTTCAGCATGGGAGAGAGGGCACTAACTAAAACTCTAAAGACTACCGTCTATAGTGCCAGCCACTAGTGTGCCTCTGGAGGCCAGGGGAGTGAGGTTGGCGCTTTTACGCCCCATTTACATGGGGCGTCAGCGTCAACGCTGCTCAATTCACATCCTCAACTTTTCAAGTGCCAGCAGAAGCGTCAGCCAATCAGATCGCTTTATGCGCATATCCCAGCTCAGAGAGTAGCCAATAGTGTCCATACAGTTTGATAGCGGTAAACGGAGGAGACATTTTAAAATTGAGAATAAACTCATCATTGCAGTCGGAAATCACCCTGTCTTTTATGACCAATCGCTATATATATACCGGGATTCATACCGGAGAGTTGCTGAGCTCCGATCAAATTTCATTGGCTGAGGATACTATGATGATTGCGTCAGCGCCAAACTTCTTTTCCAAACATTTTTGCCTCGTGTGAATGGGACGTTACACTAACCCCCATATTGAGAGGCGTTTTTTTTAATAATTTACTAACAGCAGTAAATATTTTTGCGCTGCTTATGCACCCTGCATGCCTCGCTTTTTACCCGGCTGCTGCGCCTCGCAAATTTGCTGTTGCACACTGTGAAAAAAGTAAACTCTGAGAGGAATACAACATGTTACGTCAGTCGTTTTTTTATTCTTCAATCAAATGAAAGCAGAGGCGGGGTTTCCGTTGAGGTGCCTGCAGTGTTTAGGCTGATTTATAATTCTTCGTCAATACTTCGGCGCAGCCTGCCGTAGCCGTCACCAACGCTGATGTGCACCTCTCAAAAAATATAACTACACGTCGAATCGACGTGTAGCGCATGCTCTGTTATTGGTCGGCTTTGTCACATTGACGAGTGTGGTCGGAGGTTATAGCCGTGCGAGCCCGATGGAGTGTTCACAAGTGTAGAGTCTCGTGAAGGGGCTCTAGATGGAAAATGTTGTTTTGTGTTTACCTTATGATTAAAGATGTTGCATGTCCACCGGTTCCTGCCTCATAATGAACGAGTCTGAGCCCCTTGTACGTTAAGGTCGTGCTCAGAAAAAAACAAAACACCAGCGAAGAAACTCGACACAGAATAACATAAAAACCTCTCTGCCAGCTAGCGTTTCGGAAGTGCTATTGCAGACTAGCACATACGATGCGCAGAAGTATGGTGCGCCGTGGGTCACGCCGATCACTTGATGCAGAAGTATAAACCAGGCTTTTGTGTTGGCAAGACAACTACAGAGACTTTTGAAGATGGAGGAGAGACTAGTGTTTACTGTTTTGAGTTATCCGGTGCTGTATGACTTCACAAATCTTGAATATGAGAATATTATTAATTGTTAAAACTATACCAATATTAACAGCAACACTTGCACACAGTACGCAGCTGATTCAGTCGTCGTCTAGAGATATAAAAAGCACAGTGTGGTGCACTGCGCGTTTTTGGAATGTAAAAGTGCATTCAGTGTAATCGGCCTTTAAACCAGTCTTTTTATTCAGGTCCAGCATCAGTGTAACTTCTTTGCTTCTTGAGGCTAGAAGAGTTAGTTGTATACCCACATAGCTCCGTTACATGTTAAGACATTTTACTTGACTGATTTTGTCCACCAAATCAACAAAGCATTTTAGTGCACATGCGCAAAATAAGAATTAAATAAGCTATTTTGATTTTTCCATCAGCCTCCCCAGATGGAGGTCTTTCAGCTGAGCCGGGTCTGGTGCCTGAGATGTCCTGTTCATTGCCTGATGATGCTGATCTGCTCTCTGTGCATGGCAGTGCCACCACGGGATCCACCATCAAGTACCAATGTGCATCTGGGTGAGACTGAATAGAAAGAATTAAACTGGCTAGAGATGTCTGTGACTGGTATAAACAGAATGTCTTGTTTTTTTATGCTTATGCAATCTACACACCTCGTCCTCTTTCCCATACAGATCTGTGCTGATTGGAAATACTGAGAATATCTGTCATGAGAACCAGACGTGGCAATACCCTCACCCCATCTGTCGCCGTAAGTGTGTATGTGTGCGAATGTCTATTTAAACACCTTCACAAGGGAATGACTGAGACAGATTAAATGAAATAGCAGGTGTGTTAGAATGTATGGTTGAGAGGAAGATCCGAAGTGCTAAAGAGCCGAACTGCTAAAGAGATCTCGGTTGTGTGCTCTTGCACGCCATGCTACAAAGTAATGAGATGAGAGGGACAGCGGGAGAGAGAAGAGCAATAAAGACTGTGTGGGCTTGTGAGTAGGTGGATGGGGCACTATGTGTAAATGAATTTTTGAGTGTGAATCGCTACACAAGCCGATGCAGGGTTGACTAATGTATGGTGGTGCAATGCTGCCCCCTGTTGGATATGTTATGCATTTAGGCCCTACAGTTTTGTCTATGCCTTTGCTGCATGGCCCAGATAAAAACTAAATTATTAAAACTACTAGTTGATACATTTCTAAGTGCAATTGGAAACCAGTACATTTTGTCAAAACAAAACAGGTACCACTACTTCAATCAGTCTTCAATCTTCAGTCTACACTGAATCAGTCTTCAGTCACTTAAATGTATTGTGGATTGAACAGATGTGTAACTCAACAATGTGCACTTTCTATATTGATACTTTTTGTTATCAAACGTAATTGCAAATCCTGTCCAGTCTCTCAATATACTACTTACAGTAATGTATATATTTATTCTGTTGCATTTATAAATGGATATCTGCAAAAGCACATAGGCTTGAACATTTTCAGTCTAGACCAAAATTGTAGGCATAGTTTACATCAGGGAAATACTAAAGAGTGCACTGTTAAATTGGGTAAACATTTGGAAACTTGTTTGTGAACTGTGTTTGTTAATGAACAATAACACAATTATTTTGTCATTTATCAGTATTTTGCACTGATTTGTTCATTGATTGATTCTCAAATATTTACTTTTGAGAGATGATTAGAGATTTTGAGCATGTTACAGGTATTTGCAGATAATTCATTGAGTGGTGCTTTGTCTGCAAATTGTTTTGACACTAATGGTTTGCAAATGTTTATAGTGATCCAAAGATTGTTCCAATGTGAATGAAAACTAAACTTAAATCCACAGACTCCTTCAGACCTTATTATGTTCCAAGTTTCAGGAAAACTTATATTTTCCCTGTTGTAAAGACTTCCATAAATGAGAAGAAAAGGTCAATAATCTTGAAAAAAATGGACATCAGGTCCAAACTGTTATACATAAATTACAATTTATCAAAATGAAATGAAACATAAATAATAAAAATAGTTGATATTTATGTGAGGTTTCTTCTGAAGGTTACAACCTTGAACAACTCAGCAGTCACACAACATCATAACATGTTAATATTAGGTCAGATTTAGGTCGTGACATTAGGTGACCAAAATTCAATCTCTAGCTAGCGTCTAAGGACATGTTATTGTGACGTCCAATAAAAACAGCAAAAGATGTTGATTTTTGGTTGATTTTAGGTTGTGTTGGAAAGTGACCAATGTCCAACGTCAAGCCAATATCTTAAACCAACACCACATCGATGTCAAATACTGACAATTATTCGTCAGGTATGGCAACCAAAATCCAACATCTTATAGACTTCTTAGTGGTAACATCCAAACAATGTCAAGCTTTAACATCATTAGATGTTGATGCTTGGTTATTTTAGGTTGGACGTTGGACATTGACGTTGACCTGACATTGGGTTCTGACGTCAACCCAATTTTCATTTCCAAATAAAATGCAACATCCCCACAACGTTGGAGTACAGCATCTGTCTGACGTCATGCTGATGTCCTGTGCCTGCTGGGAATATAAGCTTAATTTTCAGGTTTTTGTTTTATAAACTGCACATCGTTAGAATCCACTGTACACTATAATGGAGTGTACATTCAAAGAAATCCTGTCATTGTTTACTCACCCTGTTCTTGTTTCAAAGTTTTTTTTCCAGCCAAACACAAAAGAAGACATTTTGAAAAAAGCTGGAAAATTGATTTCCAAAGTTTTTGTTTTTCCTATTATGGAAATCAATGATTACAGGTTTTCAGCTTTCTTTAAAATATCTTCTTTTGTGTTGAGAGATTAGTGAATCTCATAAAGGTTTGGAACCACTGGTTTGGGTGTGCAAATGTTCCTTTTTGGGTAACAAATCTTTTTAACAAATCCACCGACCATCATAATGGACCAACATATTTAAAATCTAAACCCACACATTTAAAAAAGAAAAAGTCCTCATTAAAAGCTTGCTTAAAAAAAGCACCAATTAGCAACTTAATCCTTTTTTGTATACAATTCATGAAATATTGGTAATCATGTCAATAATTGTTAATAAAACCACTGAAAATGTTGCTTCTGTTCTTGGAACATAATGTGCCGTGCTTTTGTTCGGCCTAGTGGACAATTTTCAAATTGCAACAGGCAGAGTCTTACTGTCAGTTGATGGAGAGATTAGATGACAAAAGTCCAATATCATAAACAGCAGGCTTTAAATATGGTGAAATGGCCTGAAACCAAAATAATAATGATTAGAACATGAGTTTCAAGAAGAAAAGACCTAAAGAGCTTTGACTCATAAATGGTTATTTGACTTCCATTCTCACATACCCTGAGAGTGAATAAATGATCAGTGTCCTGGTTTTCAAAAATAAAAAAATAAAAAAATTATGACAATTACAGGATGACTGCGTGACAACGGGCTTGCTGCTTAGACCCATGTCTACGAAACGGCAAATAAAAAGGCTAGTTTTTAGCATCATGAAAAATGATGCTGAAACTAAATCAATCGCCCTTAGCAAAACTGCTGTCATTTTCCGAACAATGACTGTATCCATATTCTGCTCCTGCATTATAATACATAAACAACGTAACTGCCAAAGTGTGCATACTGATGACATTTTACTGTTCAATAGCAAGTTGAACAGCCACAACCTACAGTTCACCTAATAGATGTCATCATACAGTCTACGTACATCTGATTTATTAAAGCCACATTGTGATTTGCACTGCTCTTATTAGTGATAGCTGAATAAGCCTGCACAGTCAAAATCTTAAGTGTGCGCTTTCATATGTTCTCAGGTGTGGTTTGTCCTCCCCCCAAGGAGGTTGTTGATCGTGGACACCTGGTGGCCGTCCAGAGAACTGAATATGATGTTGGTGACACTATCTATTACCTGTGCAAAAAGACCTTCTTGTTGGATGGACCAAATCAAGTGACTTGTCTACCTAATGGGACATGGAGTGCAGAGCCTGCTTGTAGAGGTAAGGCAAGCTGGAAACAACACAGAACATTTAAAACTTTTTGTCAACCCGAGGAAGCCACAGTGTAAACAGTCTAAAATGTTTTAATTGTACATGTTCAAACACTTTGAGAGCAACATTTGATTGAACTAGATCATGGGTGCCGAAGCAAACTTGGTTAAGGGCTATTTGTCGAATATAAACCAAACCGAATATGTTAAAATTTGCCATGGGTCATTTTCTAATTTATTGGTTAATATTTAAAAATAACTAGAAAACGTGGCTTTAAATTATATTGATTAATTCAGTATCATTTTTAACATTTAATAATGAACTTATTACTGTAAAACAAACAATCAGTTCAACACTGATTACACTAGTCAAGCTTCGTTTAATTTACTCGCAGATGTCTTGTGCATCCGTCAAGTGACAGTATTTACATTTTAAAAGTCTGATTAATTTACAGTATTTAATTGAATCATTTAATTTCCGTTTGCTTTTTTGTAGCTCAGCAATAAAACAAAGAAACAAAATCTTATTTTAAATTCGAAATGACAATCACTGTCAAAGGCGTTCGCCCCAACAACCTCCCCATCATTTTCCCTCTCTTTTCATATGGGATGGCGAGCCAAATCAAAGGTTACTATGGGCCAACTTTGGGCATCTCTGCGCTTGATGTTCATGTAGTCAAATGCATTTAAACTCCCACAAAAGATCACCTACTCTCTGCCTACTGACTGATCATGTGATCATAAAAAAACAAGCTGTTTATACTTTGTGCTGTACCAAAACCCATGGATTAAGATCAAAATTGTAGTTTTCTGCTCACTGCACAATATATCAAGATAATAGTATATGCAAAATACATATCTGAGACATGTGGGATTAATCAAATTTATTTGATGCATTTGTTGTTTTTCCAAATGTGACCAATTAGATGGGACCTTACCATCTTTATCCCCACCTCTCCAGTAGTAGCTGTTCTGCTGTTAGCTGGAGTTGCCCGAAGTTGAACTCAGAGCTAAAAATAAATACCTATGGCGGGAGTCAATACAAGAGAAGAAATTGGAGTATTGAACCTCAAAATTTTAAAGACTAAATGTTTGCCTGAATTAGAAATAATTAGATCTGAAAAATATGTTTTGCCTGTTTATTTAAATATCATTAATTAAATAAATAAATGATTTAAAAACTTTCCCAGAAATGGTTTGCGGCTAGAAGTTGCATCCGCTGCGTAAAACAACTGCTGGACAAGTTGGCGGATCATTCCGCTGTGGTGACCCCAGATTAATAAAGGGACTAAGCCGACAAGAAAATGAATGAATGAATGATTTAAAAACATAGCTAATAAAAATGGTATTTTTCTAGGGAAATGTTATATCGTAAGAAATATTATCACAATACTAAACAGCAATATCACATATCTTCCAGATATATCATGCAGCTCTAGTTTGGTCACTCATTTGTGCTTTTGTTTTGCACTCTGAGTTCTCTTGTGACATAAGAGAGAAAGGTCTCTACAAAATGTAAACACAAGTGGTTGCATGAGATGTACCTGAATGCATGTTAATGCTGCATAATGCATCATGGCTGACCACTTGTGATCAAATCACTGAATATGCATGTCAAAGCAAGGTGGAGTCAGAGCTGTGGACTCAAGGTTTGGAATGTTTTGGTTTGCTGCCGTAAATCATAAACCTTTTCTCTTTGTCATGACTAATTTGTCCCATCCTTCTCTTTCCTCCCTCATCTTTCCGATCAGCCCGCTGCCCAGTTCCAGCTCAGCGCAGCAGGGTGATCGTGGGAGGAGTAAAGCGCTGGCCATATGATCTGACGGATGGTGTGGTTGCTCATGGAGAGAATGTGACATTTTTCTGTAAACATCCAGAAAAACTGTGCAGCTTTACTGCCACTGAGGTCTGCGTGGATGGGGAGCTGAAGGCACCTAGCTGTTACCTGGGTATGCAATTAACACAATGTTACACACTTAATATTCATTTATTCATTTTCTTTTCGGCTTAGTCCCTTCATTAATCTGGGGTCACCACAGCAGAATGAACCGCCAACTTATCCAGCATATGTTTTACGCAGCGGATGCCCTTCCAGCTGCAACCCATCTCTGGATAACATTCATACACACTCATTCACACTCATACACTACGGACAATTTAGCCTACCCAATTCACCTGTACCACATGTCTTTGGACTTGTGGGGGAAACGGAGCACAGAAACTCCACACAGAAATGCCAACTGACCCAGCCAAGGCTCGAACCAGCAACCTTCTTGCTGTGAGGCTAACGTGCTACTTACTACACCACTGTGGCGCCCCACACTTAATATATTCAATTACATTTTTACATTCATGTTTATTTATATAATGCTTTTACAGTGTAGATTGTGTCCAAGCAGCTTAACATACTGTAGAAGGTCTAGTAAATTGAAACTGTGTCAGGCCAGATTTCAGAGTTGAAGTTCAGTTCAGTGTGGTTTAATTTTCACAATAATTAGTGCATTAGTGCTAATGGTACACGGTTGATCACTAATCATCTTGTTTTTTTTTCTCTCTTTAGATCCTACCTGGCTGCAGTTCAAGCTTTACCCTCATCGACTGGTTTCTGAGATTGACGCATGTGATCCTGCTGATCTTCAGTGATCTCATCAAAACATTTTCATGTTGGCACATAATTCTCAATCTGACTTAGTCTGGATCAACATAAGTTGTCTTAATGTGCCAACTACTTTTTGATTTTCTGGACCGGATCTCAGCAGGATCTCACAGTTATGCCTTATCTATCTCCTATGTTTTCTATTTGATATTTTTTCTATTGTTGCTTTGACAAAGTTCCCTTAAACAGAGTTTGTGTCATATCTGATGTATGCAAACACCCTCATACTTGCTGGAGGTTGTGGATGCTATTAGCTGCTCCCTTTTTATATTGTCGTACAAAGTTTAAAACTGCTTTAGAAGAAACACTGACATGTGTCTTATTGTATTTCTTTGTTAAAAAGAGTTTTCTGCTAGCTGATACGTTCGTCAGTCACACAATCAGGAAAGTGTTTTCAGGCTCTGAAATCGTGCCGTGTTGTGATTCTCTCTAGGTTTACTTCATTCCAAAAGCAGTTTTATGAAATATGTAGCTTTAACTAAACTTTGACTGAACTGTTTGACTGGATTACATGAAGAGTAGAGTAGACCTGTGTGTATTATAGAATAAAAAGCCTTGCTGAAGCAGCTCTGCTGAATGATTGCTTTCATAAGGACTCTTTGAATGTATTTTCCTCTATATATACTATGATTCTACATGAAAGAAACTGGAAACTGTTTGCTGCCATTAACAGAACGAATTTTAGTTTAATTAATCATGGATTTGTGTTAAACCACAGAAGCCACATTAATTAGTGGCACTTTCTATGGGCCGCAATATACACACTGGCTGTATCTGCAATCGCCACCTCCCCATGACCAACAAATATGCCTTTTTTAGCGGTGTTCGTAACCATAGTGGAGATTAAAAAGGCTACTCAGTCAATCCCAGCTATAACGAGTCTACAACCTATGTACACTCATCAGCTAGAAAATCCCCATAATGACCTGTGAGAGTTCATGCGCCGAATGAATTTCTGCTTCTGACAACAAGATGGCATCTAAGGGCAATCTTATCGGTGTAAGTTTCAAAATAAAATATTCAATCATTCATTCATTCGTTTTCCTTCGGCTTTGTCCCTCAGAGGTCACCACAGCGGAATGAACCGCCAACTATTCCAGCATATGTTAAACACATGCCCTTCCAGCTGCAACCCAGTTCTGAGAAACACCCACTTATTCACACATACACTCATACACTATGGCCAATTTTAGTTAATTCAACTCACCTATAGCGTATGTCTTTGAACTGTAGGGGAAAGCAGAGCACCCGGAGGAAACACAAGCCAACACGGGGAGAACATGCACACAGAAATGCCAGCTGGTCCAGCCGGCACTCGAACGAGCAACCTTCTTGTTATGAGGCAACAGTGCTAACCACTGAGCCACCGTGCCACCCCAAAATAAAGTATTATTTAATTAAAGTGACATTTGCACACATCAAATGTATTTGTTTCTTTACTAATAGACTAATCACTAAGTGTAAAACAAACTTCACAGGGTCTGACCAAGAAGTTGAAAATCTAATCTATCTCAGGGATTTATCAGCAAAACCGGCAGTATTCTTTGCAGTGTATTTAATTCACTCATAAAAGTGGACTGATCAGTGGACTAATGTAGGGAATAGTGAATGAGGGTATAGGGGGTGATTTGGGATGCAGCAACCATCTCACTAATTAAACAACTAAAGGCCTGTATAAACTCCTGACTGCAGTGGTGCATTCAAGTCATACTTCAAAAGATTATATATACAAGTTAACAAAGCAGGAACTTTTTACTCTCAGAGTTTCCAAGCTGTGGGAGTGTCCCTCATACGTCAGAAGCAATGAATGATGCACCCTGACAGTAATTTGACAGTTTAACTGATGCATATTAATGACTGTTCATTTTGTAGATGTAGAGTTTAAATTTTTTAAATGCATGTATAAAATGTATACTGTAAAAAAAAATCTGTTATTTTACGCTTCTTTTTCGTCACCTGTGGTGCCGGGGAAAAAAACGTAAAATAACACCGTTAAATTACAGATATTTACCTTAAAATAACGGATGTTAATTTACAGAAATTTGCTTAAATTTAGATTTCTGGTAAATTTCTGTATTTTACCATCTGTTATTTTATGGTAAGTATCTGTAATTTAACGTCCGCTATTTTAATTTTTTTTCTGGCACCCCAGCTCATTCATTCATTCATTTTCTTTCGCTTTTCCGGGGCCGGGTTGCGGGGGCAGCAGTCTTAGAAGAGAACCCCAGACTTCCCTCTCCCCAGACACTTCCTCCAGCTCCTCCGGGGGGATCCCGAGGCGTTCCCAGGCCAGCCGAGAGACATAGTCCCTCCAGCGTGTCCTGGGTCTTCCCCGAGGCCTCCTCCCGGTGGGACATGCCTGGAACACCTCCCTAGGTAGGCGTCCAGGAGGCATCCGAAACAGATGCCCGAGCCACCTCAGCTGACTTCTCTCGATGTGGAGGAGCAGCGGCTCTACTCCGAGCTCCTCCCGGGTGACAGAGCTCCTCATCCTATCCCTAAGGGTGCGCCCTGCCACCCTGCGAAGGAAACTCATTTCGGCCGCTGGCACCCCAGCTGCCGGAAAAAAAAATTAAATAACAGATTTTTTTTACAGTGTATATCTTTTGTATAACATAAACATTAATTACTTAACTAATTCATTCATTTGTTCATTTTTCTTCGGCTTACTCACTTTATTCACCAGGGGTCACCACAGTGGAATGAACCACCAACTTATCCAGCATCTGTTTTTCACAGCTGATGCTCTTCCAGCTGCAACCAAGTACAGGGAAACATCCATACACACTCATTCACATACATACACTACAGACAATTTAGTTTTTTTAATAACTTTGGATCTTTAAAAACTGAAGTACCAGGAGGAAATCCACACGAACACAGAGAGAACATGCAAACTCCACACAGAAGTGCCAACTGACCCAGTCAGGACTCGAACCAGCAACCTTCTTACTGTGAGGTGAAAGTGCTACCCACTGAGCCACTGTGTCACCCTAACTTAAACATCCCAGAAGGACTTGAATGCATTACTAGTTGACTGTGTGAATCATAGGTAAAGGAATGTTCAAGTAGCAATGACTACAATACACTCAGCAGATGATGAAGGGTAATAGAGTCAATAGAGTAATGACACCCCAATAAATGATGCCAAAGAACTAGTGCTGAGGAAAGCTGACTGTGGTGTTGCCTCATGTCACTTAAGCCTAAGTCGGGGCAAAACAAGTTAGAATTAGTTGCACTCACTGCAGGAGAAAGAACACAATTTCCCCATACCATGGGGTGGCAGTAAATAGTGCTGCCATTGTTAGCCCTCTGTCTTCTTCTTGTGTATGAAGAAAGAACGTCAAGAACAGCTGTTTTTTGTGTGTGTATGTTTTTGCAAAAGGTTTTGAACAACACAACCTGAGGATTTACTACAGATAAAAACAGAAACTGAAGTTTGAAATCGATTCTGAATTCATTCTTTTTTGGACAACCACATTTAAAAAAAAGATTTGATCAAATTCCAATGACAAAATTATTGAACAACTGGCCTCAGGCACATCAATGTATACAGAATATCTGAATCTATGTAAATATACGATTTAAATACTGCACAATTGACTTATATGTCTATGCCCACATATCTGTGCTTACAAAAATCGAAAGATTTTTGAGACCATGATGAGATTATTGAATCTATTTAATGTTCAATGTTCAGTTGCAATGGTTTAGATGCTTTAGATGAATGTAATATTTTCTGTATTTTATGAGATCTCGTATGAAAGATGACAAGTGACAACCAAACAAGTGGTTCTAATTAGATTTGCCAATGAGAGAGCAGCATTCACTAGTGTGGGTATCTGCAAGCCAGCGGGAGATTGAGGGAGAAGTTAAAAGCGCTCATTTTCAGTTTATTTGGACCCAAGAAATGGAGGGAAAATTAGTATAAATTTGGCAGGAGCCCCCTGGGTCTGTTTGACGTGTCATGTGAGCAACCCAACCCGGTCAAAAAATAAAAAAAGTTGAGGAGAAATTGATAATTCCCTTCAAAGCCAGGTGAGCAAATATGAACATTTTTCTACCCCATTAAAGGCTTCTTTCTTGTTATGTAGTTTTGATAACAAAAGATATACCACGTGTTTTTAGGTGTGAGACGTATTTGGACAAAGTTGTCGGTGATTCTTCCTATTTTAAAGTCATGCAGTGTGAAACTCCCTGTCGCAAACCAGCGACAAAACGCTAGCCCAGATACTCATGCAGTGTGAAAACATCTGTGACACGACAACTTTGAAAATCATGCAGTCTGAACTCTGCATAAATAAAAGTTAAAACTTTTTTTCATGTGTTGAAGTTTTAGCTACTATGCTTTCAAAATCATTCCAAATAAATCCACTGATTTAAATTTTAGTCATTCATTCATTCATTTCTTCATTCATTCATTCATTCATTTTGTTTTGTTTTTGCAAAATCATGTGCATAAATACAAAGGAAATTCAAAATAAATCAGCCCTGCTTGTGTCATGCACAAATAAATGTTCAATATTTCATCTCAAAACTATCAAAAAGATTGATTCTTTTTGCACTGTTGTGCTATTATTGTAATTAAGCACATGGCTCCTCTCATTTGCATTGCTAAATACAAATTGCATTGCCAAATTGTATACATTTTATCTAATAATAATATGAAATCAATGATACATAATATATAAAAAGTATAGATTTAGTATTTGCTTTAAATATACAATGTGTCAAATCCCAACCCTAAGCATGTCCAGGTCGGACGCAGAAAACTGCAACACCACGACACCCCCTCCCCTCTGCTCGCTCAGTCTCTCCGCCCAGTCATTCATTCATATTTGGTCTTCCGGAAGTGTCTCAGGGTCGGGCCAGTCAGTGCCTGCGCGAGCTGACTCGTGGGGTGAGAACAGTTTCATATTCAATATTTCACTTAAAAACAAGCAATGTGTGCGAATGGCTGTGAGCTTGTGGGACGGAGCGTGTGTTCTTGCGGCTAGCGGTGTAATAGCGCTGGTTGTCTGAGAAAGTTTTGAAATATTGTTTCCAGGGAAGCGGTGTGTCTGAATGCTGTCACCGGGCGGCTCGAACCCTCGGTACGCAGAAAATGGCTGGCCGCGGGTTCGAGCGCTGTCAGTGTTTTTCAACTGGATGTGTGGATAATTGAGCGTGTCTGAAATACACACGTTATGAATGGGTATATTCTTTAGACACACACTTTTGTGCATATTATGGCACGGGTTCGACTATCTGTCAGGACCCCACGGATGTCAAACGCGGTGTTTGGGTTTATTTATTTTTTCTTTAAACGGACGCGTAATGGCGTCGAAGGTCCCCGTGTCGAGCTCTAAACTCTCTCGGTGCGGCATGGCTGACTGTGCGGACAAAAGGCACCGGTGTCAAACCCCGAGCCGCGTGCGCTGACAGATCAACGGGCTTCATTTGTGATCAAATCCATGGGCAGGAGGAGGAGGAGGAGGAGAAGGAGTGGAGCTGCTGTCCTGACAGCGCGTCGAGCTCATTGCGTTACTACTAAATGCACAGCTTTTGAGCGCTTTTAAACATGTTACACGAATTAAAACATACATATAATCTACTTAAAATCTAAATTATTATAGTTCTTTGATCAATCGATTTGTGTTGGCATCCTGTCATGTTATTGTTGATAAAGTGAGAACTTCTCAGGGCAGTGTAATGCTTCATTAATAACATATTGT
>CAIGQQ010034599.1:3063705-3088189 GCA_903798035.1 Danio albolineatus | reverse complement strand
TATATAACGTTTATTTGGTTAATTATATTCTTTACCATACTTGTGTACATTTGTTATCTTTGACTATTATGTTTTCAAAATCTTTTTGTCATTATCAACTTTTATTAGATGTGACGTTGAAGGGATAGTTCACTCAAAACTAAAATTGTCATAATGTACTGGAACTTCACTTGTTACAAACCTGTTTTAGTTTATTTTGAACAGAAAATAAGCTATTTTTAAAAATGTTGGAAACCTGTAACAACTGACTTTCGTAGTATTTGTTTTTCCTACGATGGTACGATGTTTCGTAACATTTTCAAAAAATCTTCTTTTGTGTTCAACAGAAAAAAGGAAACTAATAAAGGATTGGAACCACTTGATGGTTAGCTAATTTTCTATTTCTATAATGTCTAACATAACACAAAACTAACATTTCTGTAAATGGAAAGCTTTAAAACTTATACAACTAACAAAATTTTTACTGTAACACTAATGCAGTAAATAGAAATATAAAACAATAAAGTATTTTATGGAGAATATTGTTCAGTTATATTATTAAATGTTGTTTTTAGCCCTTTTGCATCAGTTTAAAAACATTTTGCATAGTTCCTTCCTATAGAGGACAAAAATGTCCCTGTCATAAAAACATAATTAAAGAATCATATTTTAATATTTATTTACTTCACTGACATAGATTTATTTTCATTCACATCAGTCCTGATGATAACCAAAGACAATATAATACACAAGACATGTCACTCGTATAGTTTTAAATGGAAAAAAGTGTAAAGTCAACACGGTGAATGAAGCTCCACCTACTAGTACAGGAACCAATTATCGATCACTAAAGACTGACCGTACGTTCACATCGAAGGCGGTGAGAGCGTCAAAGTTCGCTCTGGCTGCCCTGTCGCCAACGCTGTCTGCCTTCAGAGCTCCGGCGGCAAGAGCGTCAACATTCGCTAAATTGATCTCGTATTTAAAGGAGCCGTTGCAGCATTATCAGCAAATCTACATTTCTACATAAAACATGCTTTCTAGCGTGAAAATGTTGACCGCTTTTTATCAGATTCATTTAACAATGGAAGATCGAGTTGTTTAAGTAGTCTATTATGTGTCCATATGTGTGAAATATCCTGAAGCAACTATACTGATTTGTACTGTCGCATGAAATTCTTGCTTTTGTAAAGGAAAAAAATATAACAACAGCAATTCACATCAGTAACTTGTCACTAACTTTTTTAATGTATATACCTGTAGGAAAACATTGTAAATAACTGGAAATCCTGCGACCACAATATTAAAACCCTTGGGATCAAGTGTGGTCGGAACCAAAGTTTACAGTGACCGTGTTCTCTTGACTCTCCTCAAGTGGTGGATTTCTACATTCTGATTGCATACCATAAAGTTGACTTGATTTCAACACTTGAACACTTCAAGACATGCCGCTCTGCTTCTCATTGCTTATCGTCGCCGGCTTCCATTGAAAATGAATGACTTCTGGCTACTTTGACGCTTTAGCGTTTTTTACGGGGTTTTCCACATAAAGCTTGGAATCAGTACTTTTAAATGAACCAGCTATAATTGAAAACAACTTTTTTTTTTTTGTTTTTTTTTGTAATCTTTAAGAAACGAACGCGAGGTACAGTCCGTTCTGTCAAACACACATCACATGACAGCAACTACTCAAACGGCCATAAACTTGTAAAGTGCATCTGACCATCATTATTCAAAGGGAAATATTGGCTGCGTCCGAAATCTCATACTTCCATACAGTGTGTGAGCCGAGTAGTATGTCCGAATTCATAGCGTTCAAACATTAGTATGCGAGAAGAACCCGGATGACCTACTTCTTCCGGCGAGATTCTGAATAGTGCATCGTATGGATGATACGCTATCCCATGATGCCCCGCGAGAGAATGATGCATGACTTGGTGCAGTGCAATCTGAGCTGCATCCAATGCTTTTTTTAATGGGTTCACCTAACCCCACCCCTAACCCTACCCCTCACATTGATGTCACTAGCTCCATTGAGTGCATTGTGTCTGACATTGCATTATGAGAGATGCAGTCTCAGCCTGCATCATAAAGGCTGCATCCAGATACTATTGGAAAATTTTGACAGTTTTAAAACCTTGACTTACTAAGTACCTACTAAGTAGTAGGTGGTTTCAGATGCAGCCATTGTGTCACACGGCCATAAATAAGGTTGGTGTCGTGATCTTATTCCTTTCGAGTGCGCATGCTCATTAGCATGGGAAACCTGAAAATAATGCAGGTTTAATTTGATTCGAACGTTTAGAAACAAAACTTATGAGACTGTTTAATTTGATTGGTGATACAGGATGTCAAAAATCTATCAAAAGCTGTTTTGGGTTCTATCTATCTATCTATCTATCTATCTATCTATCTATCTATCTATCTATCTATCTATCTATCTATCTATCTCTATCTCTATCTCTCTCTCTCTCTCTCTCTCTCGTCTGTCTATCTCTGTTTATAAAAAACCTGAAATAAATTTAGGGCGCCATGGTGACGTAGTGAGTAGCACGTTCGCCTCACAGCAAGAAGGTCACTGGTTTGATCCCCGGCTGGGTCAGTTGGCATTTCTGTGCGGAGTTTGCATGTTCTCCCCGTGGTTGCGTGGGTTTCCTCCGGGTGCTCCGGTTTCCCCCACAGTCCAAAGATATGCGGTACAGGTGAATTAGGTAAGCTAAATTGTCCATAGTGTATGTGTGAATGAGAATGTATGGATGTGTTTCCCAGAGATGGGTTGCGGCAGGAAGGGCATCCGCTGCGTAAAACATGCTGGATAATTTGGCGGTTCATTCCGCTGTGGCGACCCTGGAATAATAAAGGGACTAAGCCGAAAAGAAAATGAATGAATGAATGAATGAAATAAAACAAACTGGTTTATGTTTTATGCTTAATTTTTTACATTATATATTTTTATATAATTTCATATTTTTAATAAGACTCCCTATATCGTATCTTCTGTCCTGTAGTGAAGTTATTCATGGTTTTAAAACAATGTTTTTTTGCTGAGGGTGCGTTTTAGTTGGTGTCAGTATTGAATGAGCATAACCTAAAAATAAACGATGCTGTTAACAAAGGTGAAAATAGATTTATTTTTGCATATAGTTAATAAATTGTTAGTACTGTTCCATAGCAGTAATAGAGCCTTAGAGGCAACATTGGAATATTACTTTAATAAGAGTATAAATACTTGTATATTAATATTAAGCTGTCCAATATCGCCTCCCCGGTCTCTTCTGTTAAACTGCAACATATAGTATGATTCTGGAATGCTTAATAAATGATTGCATACAATTTCTTACTGCTAGCAAATTAACTTTTTTTTGTTTTTTCTGAACAACATGAGAACCTCACCCTCCATTTGTATTTACTGTGGTATTGTCCTTTATATATTTATTTGCAGACAACAGGCTATGCCTCTCAGAATGTAGCTAACTTAAATTATAGTTTTTTTTTTTTAAATATAGCATTGAATGTTGTGAGAAATAATTATGAGTATACAACACAAATTAACTTGGTAAAAATGCATAGGTCGTTTACACATTGCAGTAGTAAGTTTTTTTTTTTTCCTGAAGGATTGCTGGCTTTAACAATTGATCATTTGAAATTTGTCATTATAATCTGTTCTGTTACTTTATCAAAGAAAGCATCATGTTTTTTTTCTTTTTTTGGTCTTTTTCAGATTGATGCCTCAGACAAGACATTCATGACTGATGGCAGTGCCAGAGGCATGGGTGAATATCAGCAGTTACATCAGATGGACAAGGAAATGGAAATGGTGCCATTACATGGATTATGCAAGATTTTGTGGCCCTGTCAGGCAATATTTCGATGTTCTCTCAGGACTGACTTACTCCACAAGTACTGAATAATGATTTCTCTACTGCTGAATGTACTGAGGTTGCTATGTGAAAACAACAAGCATTGGACAGCGTAGGTGAGATAATTTCACAAAATAAATGGACTGACCTTACTGCAACCAAAGATTGTCAAATGTCCGTGGGTCAAGAAGGCGAGTCATCAGGTGAGGGGCTTTCATTGAAGAATGAAAACAAGGACAAGGTGCCCCCAGATGGGTTTCCTGTCCCACTACAAGATCAGACAGAAGATGTAAAGGATTACAGCAAGCAGAATTCACCAAAATATACATCAAACTCAGACCAGATGAGTCCTCTTGACAACCAGACTCATAAAAATAAAGGTGTCACTTCTGAGGAAAAGACAAGAAGTCTACCAACAAACATGCAGCTGATACCCAAGATAAAGTCTGATAATGCTAGGACAGACGTTTGTGAAGTAACAACCAAAGCTACAAACAATGTTAACTTCTCAACCAATGATTTGCTAGAGATTAAGGTTCAACGACAATCTGTTCTGAATAAAGATTTTCATAATGACAAACTAGTGTCATCTGATGGATGCAAGAAAAAGACGCAGGTCGTTGATGTGGCACATGCAAGAGGGAGTAAACCTGTGATTGACATGAATGCAAACATAGAAAGTTTAGAACATATTAAAGAATGCACTGAAGATGAGAAAACACAAACTTTATGTAATGTAGGAGAGAATAGACTGTTTTTCAGAACAAACTTGGCAATGACCAGTGCAGAAAAATCTCTGGGACAATATGATCAAGACGAGGTATTAGATTTAAGTCTACCAAAAAAGAAGGACCGCAATAAGCAGAGGCAGTGTGAATGGGTTGTAGACCCTGAATATGAAGGTTCACTTCACATGGAAGTTGATGAAATTGAAGACGAGCCCCAACATGATGAAGTGGAGCAGGAGGATGATCATGGAATTAGCTGGATGCCATCAGTAAGTGAGGCTCATGCATATCTCCCGCAGAATTGGGATGCACATCTGTCCTCCCCCTCGCTTGAAGCCATGCAAACTTCATCATACCCCAACGTCTTAACCCCAGAGCCAGTGGATACTCTACTTATAGATGACCAGGGCATTCCTTACACACTCACTCTAGATGGACAGAAAGTCCCACAAATTGATAACATACAAGATGCTGAAGGGTTCACTGAACCAACTGCTCAAAGCCCAAGACAAACTGAAGATAAACCCTCTTCATTTGCTGGCGTACAGGATATTGCAGACTCCAGACTGCAGACACAACCTAATTCACTGTGTCCAAATATGTCTTTTGGCCTTGTCTCAGAGGAAGCCTCACAAGTTGCCCCAAACCAGGAGACTACAGCTTCTTCCAGTTCTGTAGCTCTTGCAAAACCCACAATCATACCTGCCGTGTCTGACTTGGCATCAGTTCCCATTCAGATTGTGGCCAATACTACAGGGTCAAATACTCCCATTCTTCTCCTTCCGCCATCTCAGCTTCAGTCACTTTCCTCACCAGCCTCTAAGGCTAACCCAGGACTAATTACCCTTTCTTTACCTGTTTCTCTTTGTCAGACTCAGTCCTCCCCCATGTTTCTAGTTTTGTCATCTCCTCAGGTGTCCTCAACTCAGAGTTTGTCCTTGCCTGGGCAATTATCTCAAACTTCCACTGTTGCACTTCCCTTAGCCACTTGTCCCCTTGATTTGGGATCTACATTAAGTTCACATCCGTCACTTCTCGGCCT
Source organism: Danio albolineatus (assembly GCA_903798035.1). NCBI lineage: Eukaryota > Metazoa > Chordata > Actinopteri > Cypriniformes > Danionidae > Danio > Danio albolineatus. The sequence continues at coordinate 3,082,580 of CAIGQQ010034599.1, read as the reverse complement.
CAGCACCGTTTCCTCTGCCACAGCTACAGACATCTCAGGATCCAATAACCCTTCTAATCTTCCTGCTAGCCCTACCTCATCAACTGCTTCCTCTAGCACTTCAACGGTGACCTCTACAAGTCCAGCCAAGCAATTCAGCACTGATGCCTGCTCTGACACACCAGTGCCCACTTCCTTTCGGGAGGCTCTTCTCAGATTGGCTGTGTCTGTGGAAAAAAAACAAGAAAACCAGACTGAGGCTCAGTCGGTCACTTCTCCCTCTTCATGTTCAGAAGCAACCAAACCGGTTTACTCTGCCACAGTCCAGGAAAGTAAAGACCAGGAGGTAAACTGTGACGGTGAGACTGAATCTACCAGTGTAGACCAAGCAGACTCACTAGATACCACCTCTTCCACCTCGCCCCTTTGTCCTGTATCACCCACCAATCCTTCAAAGAGCCAAGACTCTTTAGGCCCACGTCGCATTCTTTACTGTCAGTATTGTCCTCGGATCTTCTACTATCTCTCGGACCTTGAGCGCCATTCCATCACACACTCTCAAAGTAAACCCCATGTATGTCAGCTCTGCGGCAAGGCATTCAAAAGATCAAGCCATCTTGAGCGACACAAACACATCCATACAGGACAGAGAAACTTTGTGTGTCAACTTTGCCCAAGGCGTTTTCGTGAATCAGGCGAGCTAATGAGGCACCAGAGAGTACACACCGGTGAAAAACCCTTTCAATGCTTAATATGCCATATGCGTTTTGCAGAGCGCAACACACTGCGACGTCACACAAAGCGCAAGCACCAAGGCCAGCAGCTGGAAGCAGTGGACATGAAGGAGAATCCAGGAAGTGGAGGGATTTCCCTCGCTGGTGTGCAAGCAGAGGCAGAGGAGAATGCAGAGTGGTACAGTTCAACAGTTCCTGAAATGGAGTCCGACAGTGACACGGGGGGAGAAGGAACGTCATGAGGACATAAGCAATTAGGTCATCTTTTTTTATTTCAAAAAGGTTAAATATAAGAATAGATGTATATATGTTTAATTTATTCTGCATTAATATAATAATTCCTTATTTCTCATTAGTTTCATATAATTGTCTACATTTCATTCCTTTGATACTTGAGGCTAATACTGCTGATGACTGAACGAGGCAATAGTCACTAAATATTCATTCTCATAAGCTTCAGTTTTGAGATATTGAAACACTTTGTTTTAAATCTTCATTAACTTTCAGTTATTCATTTCATTTTTTTGCATGCATGCACGTCATCTTTCCTCATGGGTGTGATGTAGCTATTGTAATGGACTAAGACACTCATAAATGCTCTCTATAATTTTTAAATTGTGATTTCTTGAAGTAGCGACAAAGTGACAAGGAGTTTACAAATCACTATATCTTTAACTCTCTAAATCATTTGGCCAAACTAGGCCTTACATGCTTTTCATGGCCATTTATTGTATCGTGACTAACGTGACCATTCTTTAGCATCAAAAAACTCGGGCAGTGCATGTCTTTCAAACATGTTCAGCGCAAGCTCATTGTGACTGCTTTGCAACCTGCAGTGGGCAGTTTAATAGCACTGTGGCCTCCGTATGCTTTTTTTTTCATTCCACACAGCCATTACTTTTATTTACATTTGGTCTTCTGTTGTTTTATATGCATTTTCCATAATTTTTGAGTTATCACATATTGGATCTACTGCTTATTCAGTTCCACGCATCTGACAGACGGCTCACTTTGTGCTTCATGAGCAACACTGATAAATACCAGTTTACTATGGAAAAAAGAGGTTTTTAAACACATTTTATTATGTTTCTGTAGAATCTGCTGTACATGTGTTGTGAACAATTCTACAGGCTTAGTTAAAAAAAAATATATATATTTCAGAACATCCTCAGATTTATCTGCTATAAAACATCTCTCTGTGTGTTGCTTTTGGTTTCTGGCTCTAGGTTATATTTTCAGAAGGGAGCATGTGTGGTCAACATTTTTTTTTTTTATCTTTTAAATGCTGTGCTTTGTTCTTTTTCGAACCTGAGTTTTCATAAAACCCGACCTTCTTTCAGGGCCTGCTTAATTTTTATTGCTCTAAATTATGCTTTTACATGGACAAAGGAGGTTTTATTTCTCCTTCTAAACTATTGCAGAATGTTCTAGTCCATCTGCACATATTATTTGTGATACAAATATATTTAACCATTTAATACTTTTTTCACTGATGTGCAGATAACATTGTGTGGTGCTCTTGCACTTTTCTATTTATGCTGATAATATTACATTTAAACTTGGCAGAACTAGTAACTAGTATATAAAAACCTGAATTAAAAAAGCTTGCTTGACAAAAAGGTTTAACCCCTGATGAACAATTCTGTTCATGCAATTTGCCCTTTAAATAACCAAACATCATGCACAGACTGGACACCTTGGGTTAATATAAAATTCTGTTGGTTAAATTTCAGGTTTCATTATGAATCGGAGTATTTGCACAGGCTAATTAAAGCTCATCAAGCCCTTCTCTTTTCCATGCTTAATTAACTTTGCGTTCGGCTCATGGCAGCACATATAACAGCTATTTTATCTGCTGAACAATATCACTAAATTTGAATCACACAGTTGTTTACATATTTTGCTCATATATATTAAGACTGGTTTCGTGAGTTTTTATTATTGAGCTCATTTCACAGTAGATTTACCACGTTAAAAATATATATTTGGTTCTTTCTTACAAGTTTAGGAGTGTGTTGTAACTGACTAAGAACAATCTTGCACCAATGAGAACTATTTATTTATGGTGAAAATGTTATATTTAAAACGGTGTGTTATGTCACAGAACACTTATATATTTAATACACAATTTAAAAACAAGACTGTGGATATTTGAACAGCCCAATTTCTGTAACCTGTGTCACAGGATTTTGAATAAAATGAATCAAATTCAAATGTTTCCAGGACATCCATCCTTTTTAGACAAAATAGGATGCTCTTGATTTACTTATAATTTTCTTTTAAATTAAGACTGATTCATATATTGACTCTGATACATACTGCTCAGGATATTAATGATGATTCTGGCTTGAAGTGTTTATGCATGGATGTTCTTCGCCTCCTTTAACCTTACAGGCTGTGCTAGACAGGAGTGTCTGTGTACTTGTGATTGACAGCTCAGATGTGCTCATAGGGTCGCTGTTCCATTTGGCAGCATCAAGGAGAGCAGCTCCCACAATCAAGCTGACAGCAGGTGTCTATAAGTGTTGGGTATGAATGTGTGCATTTGGATGTGTGAGAGCGAGAAAGAGAAAAACAGTAAAAAAAAAATGTAGGAGACTTGCATTTTTCTGAGCTTGTTACATTGATGCCTGGCACTTGCCGTTAATAAGACATTTGCACAATAATGGGAATGAGTGTGAGCGTGCGATAGTCTCTTGAAATGGATATCAGGCAGTATAATGTGAAAGAATTTCTACATAATGAAAAGGAGTGTGAAGAGAGGTAACGTTTTAGACATGGCTCATGGTTTGTTGGCAGGAAGAAGCTTGCTTTAGTGTAGTCAGCCTTAGACGTCACTTCGTGGACCATTGGCTGATTCATAAGGCACACAAAATGGAAGACATTTTGCGAGCTTCGACGTTTACATCTCAATAAATTCTCCAGGATTTCTGTGGTTTTCTTGTTTTAAACAAAGCTGTCATGATGTCAAACCCTCTCATGGAAGAAGAAAACTATTGTGACTATGCATTTAACAGGATAAAATAAACACTGTATTTTATCTTCACATATGAACACTTCAATAACCGAGCTCTAGTCTTTTACTGTTGGGGCTTTAAGCCATTTGGATTTTAACATCTTTAAATGATTGACTTCTTTACATGTAGGTCAGCTGGCCTGTTGGGTGGTCCCTGGTCAGGGAAAGCTGTGAAGAGTTCAGTCCTTCTGCTGTCATTGTGAAGGTCAGGCCATGCATGCCATGCAAGGCTTGCAATCTGCCTCTGCAGCACTCTGTGTGGGAACTATCATGTGCTTCATATAAAAGGGTTGCTTAAAAGTATTCTAAACAGACCAAAGAGGAATTTCAAATTGTAGTATTTTTATGGTCACTTTATTGCCCAATGATTTTTTGCGCATATGGATTTTGTAACAGATAATGCATTTATTTCCCCCCTATACCCTTCATATCCTCCAAGTTCTTGTTCTAGAGCAGAGGTCCTTGACCCTGCTCCTGGAGATCAACCTTCCTGCAGAATTCAGCCCTAACCCTGATGAAACACCATTTAACCAACTAATTAGGATCTGAAGCAGCACTTGATTGTTGTTCAAGTACTTGACTGAACTTGGCAGGAAGGTAGATCTCTAGGAACAGGGTTGGTGACCTCTCCTCTGGTATGAATGATGCAAAGGGATGGGTATCTTCGGTCCTAGAGGGACACTGTCCTGCAGAGTTTAGCTCAAACTCTGTCAAACACTCCTACCTGTAGCTTTTTAGTAACCTTGAAAACATTAATTAGCCTGTTTAGATGTGTTTGATTAGGGTTGGATAGCATAGGGTAGGGTAGGGTTGCAAAACTCTCCAGAACAAGGCCTTAATCAATGCTCCTTAATCAAAGTTGCCCATCCCAGTTTTAAGCGATTAGGACAGGGCTGTCCAAACCTGCTCCTTGCTGGTCCCATTTACACTAGTGCGTTTTCGTTTTAAAACGCATAAGTTTTGCAACGGTTATGCCACCCGTCCACATTACGCCGGAGTTTTCAAGCCGCGAAAACGTAGCGTTTTGGAAACGCTGGAGAGGCCGTTTTGATTCTAAAACGCTGCTGCTGCGTCTCAGTGTGGACGTGGGAAAACGGAGATATTTGAAAACGGAGGCATGGCTCCTGAGATTCGCTACGTGAGTGGGGCTTTGGATCATTGCGTAACCTTCCCTTATTCGTCAAGCGCACATGGCTATAACGTCTCTGGAAAACAGCAAAATCAGCCTTCACTGTAAACACTGTATTTTCGACAGCCACGGATGTTTTATATTCATTTGCTACTTTAAGTAACAACTCAACCTCGTTGTCTGTCCACAAAAAGATCTCTCTTGCTTTCTTTGCCATCACGTTCATCTTTCAACCAGCATTTTTTGACTAACAATAGCCAAATGCATATGTGGACGGAGATCTGTTGAGAGATGCTTGGGTAAAACGCTAGTGTGGACGCGGATTGTTTTTATGCTAAAACACCATTTTAAAACTAAAACGCAATAGTGTAAACGGTAAACTGTCCTACACAGTTTTGCTCCTACCCTGTTAAAGACTCGAATGAAGCCAATTGAGATCTTCAGACCAAAGCCTATGATTGTCAAGCCTGCAACCTTCAACCAAAAACGTACTGTTGTAAAGCTAATGCTCCAACTTTACTAGTGTACATACAAGGACAAAACAGGCAGGTTTTTTGGCTATGGATGTTAATGAAGGAACATGTTCCTCATGCTAAATAAACCGCTTTTGTGTGAGAAGGTCTTAAATTATGTATAAACATTATATTGGGCAATGTTCAAAATGTTTGCCCTTAAACATAAATTTTATCTGGTTTAAATTTTGCTGTTTATTAGAAAAGTCACAGACAATTTTGCAACAGGCAGAACTCTAAAGTATGTCTATGATCTTTCATTACTTTTTGTTTATTTTGCAAACAGTAACTGATGTCGCACAACTCTGACCGAAAGTCAATGGAATTGGTTATAAAACGCACACCAGGTTCTGCTCACCATGGTCCAGGTTCATTAATAGTAGACTCTTCCATAATTCAGACCTTCTCTGTTCAGACCTGAAACATATTGACAAGTGTGTTGGAGCTGGATGAGTCCTTCAGCACAATAATGTACATCTAAGGATGAGTATATTTGAGGGGCTTTTGCACCAGGAGCTCACTCATAAGAACTAGCCACCACATGCAGTTCCCTGAGAACTCAGTTCTTCCCGGACGATTATCCTGCTTGCATTCACACCGCCAGCAACTCTGAAAGTATGTAAGTAAGACAGAAGTGACATCAATCTCTGCTTTTAACAAAATCAACAACTAGATCGCAAAGGCCACCATAATCAAAGCTGTTTATTGTCTATTGTAGGTTTTGTGTTAGCAGTAATGGAACGCAGATGTACAAGTTATGTGGTTAAAACAGCACAATGGGGACTAAATCCCCTCTTACAACGTGTGGTGCTACATATCATCAAGGCTGAGCAATGAACACAAAGCTACTGACTGAAGCAACAGGTAAAAGCCTCTAACATTAGTGCTCTGAATGATTGTCTTGTGACACTTCAAAATTCTCTGCAGATGTTTTGTACTGAATGCATTTGCACAAACAATGCATACTTGCACCACTGTAGTTAAGGTTTCACCAATGGTCCCTTTAACAAATTATAAGTTATATTCCAACTACATGCCGTCTAATTCTCATTAGAATATTAGTTGGCTGTAATGATAGTGCAAAGTTCTTGATAGTGAGGTCTGTCAGTGGAGCAGCATCAGAAGATACTAAGCAGACAGTCTACTAATACTTTGATGTAGTTGCAATGTTATACATTATATATGTTAGCTAACCAAAATGAGCAAGAGACTATCAAAATAAAGTGATATCATAGTGGCTATACTGAATAGAGCCTGCTCTGAAGCTAACTTAGTTTTGTTCCAACTGTCCAAATGCCTTTCCTAGAAACTTGTAACAATGTTCCCAGTTCCTGTTGTGCAAACATGTAGATATTCCTACCACCAAACATTGGAAACTAAGTATTAGTTGCTCCAGTGCAAAACCCCCTAAGAGCCCTTTAGTGCAGAATAAAACACAGCCTATGAAATGTTTATGGAAGAGGTTATATGCTGGTGGACACATACAGTACATTTTCTGAGAGGTAGGTACTGAGGCTTGAGGGATCAGGAGATACGCAGTTGAGTGTTGTTAACATAACGGTGGCAAGAGAAGCCATCTGATGGGATGAGTGGTCTCAATGTCCTGCTGCTGATGGATATGATGGTTAGTTCAAGCAAAGAGACCTCCGTAACTAGAGATGAGGAACCTGGAAGCAAAGCATTTAAAGAGCCCCTTTTCCCAATGCAGGAAAACACAAGGACAGAATCTAGCATATTGTAGGATGTTGTTACATATTTATGCCACCAGAGGGCAAACTCACTCCAAGGTAAGCATGGACTCATCAAGCATTTACAGTAAGCAGCCTTGCAGCATTTAGGGTTGTCCATCTTGTCTGTTACAGTGGTTTTTCAGCTGGTGTGCTTAAAAGTGGGTTTCAAGAGTGTTCCTGGTTATGCTTTCTGACACTTTGTATTTAATGACCAGTGTAAAAACTGGGTTTTAAAACTATATCAGCCGAGAACCACTGGCCCTATTTGCACTGCTTTGGATCAATAACAAAAAAGCTGACAAATAGTTTTTGGTTGCACATTATTTTGATGGTCCCCTTTAGACATTCTGTTAGACTATAAATAACTGCAACTACATGTCAAACAGCAGCCATCCAAGTATTAATAGATCGCCTGCTGAAAATCTGCTAACAGTTTATTTTGATGGTCCACTAACAGATAATATGCTCACTATATATTAATAAGTATCCCAACTTAACCCTAACAGTCTACTAATACTCTAATAAAAATTTGATGAAAGGTAGTTGCTTATACACAGTTTCATTTCTGTTGCCGTGTAAAAGGGACAGTTCACCCAATTCTGTCATCATTTATTCACCTTTAACTTGTTCCAAACCTGTTTGAGTTTCTTTCTTTTGTAGAACACAAAAGAAGATATTTTAAAGAAAGCTGAAAACCTGTAACAAATGACTTCCTTATTCCGTGAGTATTTGTTGTTCCTACCCAGCAAGCACAGGACGTGAAGATGACGTCAAATTGACGTTGTACCCCAGTGTCATGGGACACTGCATTTTGAATGGCAATGAAAATCAGTTTGATGTCAGAACCCAAAGTCAGACCGATGTCAGTGTCTAACATCGGACAGATGTTGGATTTTGGTTACTGTCCAACGCAACCTAAAACCAACCAAATATCAATGTCTCATGATGTTACAGCATGATGTTGTGTGGACGTTACCAATATGATGTCTATCAGATGTTGTGTTTTGGTTTCCATATCTGATGAATAAATGTCAGTATTTGATGTCAATATTGTATTGGTTTAAGATTGAAAGAGATTTAAGTTGGCTCGACATTGGATTTTGGTCACTTTCCAACCTTAAATCAACCAAATATCAATGTCATTTGACGTCCTTATTGGACATCAAACTAATGTTGTTAGGCTAGAATTTTGGTCACCCGACATCACAACCTATATCTAGCCTAATATTAACAACTTATGATGTTGGTACCTGCTGGGTACTTGCAGTGGGGTAATGTCAGTGATTACATGTTTTGGCTTTCTTCACAATATCTTTTCTTCAGTGGTGTAAAATAACATATGACAAATACACAAATTACTGTAACTGAGGGAAACACTTTATTTTGATGGTCCGTTTGAGTGTTACTAGACTGTCTGCTTAATATCTGTTGATACTGACATTCAACAGACATTTAACTGACTATCTTCGCAAGTACATGTCAACTTACACTAACCCTAACCCCAACCCTAACTCCAATTCTACTTATAGTCTAATGAGAATTAGTTGGCATGTAGATGCAATGTGACTTAAATTCAACAAACAGACCATCGAAATAAAGTATGACCTACATTTTTAGTGCTGTATTGTTACTTTTTCTTCTACTATTTACCTTCAAACTGCAGTCACTACTTTATTTTTTCTTGTCTATGGCTGAGAAGAATAATCAGTCCTGGGATTCCTGTCCAATCAGATCGCACATATTACATAAATCACATCATACTGAACAACCTCAAGACATAGGCGCTTCATAAAGGCAGCAAACAATTTTAAAGCTTTAAAATCATCTAAAAAGATGTCCAAAATCTTTATATGCAATGAACCAGAGACTGTTAAGATGCATGACACTGATGAGAAGATGATGGATGTTTACCGTACAGTAAGATGACTAAAATCACCAAATGGCCTTAAACAATGACAAAACGCACTATAGAATGATACGTTTTCACACATGCACAAATTGCATGTAAACACATCAGCCGTTCACAGCGTAATACTCACTACTGTCTATTCTTGAGTATTTTGTAAAGGGTTACCTTTTAGTCATATTTTGAGTATTATTTACAACAGCTACTTTTACTCTGCTTGCACTACATTTTTGGCCAAGTAATGGCACTTTTACTTGAGTATGGTTTTTCCAACGCTATCTCACGGCCAATTCGTAACTTTTTAAAAAGTGGCTAATTCGTATGAATTTGTACGATCTAATTCGTACCATTCAGTACGAATTGCTCATCAACCAATGACGGTTGTGTTTAGGGGTGGGGTTAGGTGCCACGCCTCCTTTTTTAAATCGTACATTTTCGTACGACTGAACTCGTACGAATTCGTACGAATTAGCCACTAAACTGCCAAAACGTAAAATACTTACGTTTTCTCGTGAGATCAGGCTGGGTTTTTCGGTACTCTTTCGACCACTGCTTCTTTTTTGTTCAACTCAAACAGGTTTTGGAATAAGTGAAGGGTGAGTAAATAATTATTATTGGTCACACTTTATTTTGATGGTCTGTTGTAACTTGAATTAAGTTACATTGCATCTACATGAATGCCAATTAATTCTCATTAGATTATAAGTAGACTGTTAGGGTGGGGTTAGTGTAAGTTGACATGTACTTGCAAAGTTTCTTAAAGTCAGTTAAATGTCTGTTGAAGGACTGTTAAATGTCAGTATTAACAGATATTAAGCAGACAGTCTACTAATACTTAACGGACCATCAAAATAAAGCGTTACCTTATTATTTATTGAGTAAATAATATTTTTTTAGTAAACTGTCCCTTTAAGTTGCATATTTATTCAATTCAAAAGAAAAGTATTGTTAATTTAAACTTTTCGTAATTATCATTTTGACACAGTTATCAGTTCTAACCCTTTCCCATTTTCTGCATATATGATTGCAGATTGCCTGGAGAATGGCATAATGAAATAGAGGTTCCCACCTTGTGCGCGCAGATATATATCATTTTGACATTCTTCCTTGCATCTCTCAAAACCAATTAGACGTGTGGCGTCGTTAAAATGTATAGAATGTGTTGTTTCAGTTAAGCTGCTCATGCTGTGACACAAAATGACACAAGCTAATAGAGGTGAGCAGGGAGGGATGACAAGAGAGAGACAGAGATGGACAGTAACAGGTGTTAATCACAGAGGGATTCCCGAAAGGGGGGCTCAGGGGGTCGATGGAAGGAAGGGTCATTACATCACTTTTCCCCCAATAGTACACCGAGGCATAAATTCGCAAATGCGTCACACAATTATGGGCCAAATTCTTTCATTGCTATCAGTCACGCTCATAATAGTTCCAATAGTTGTATTCGGTTTCAAGGTTGAGACAATGTCTGTAGCTAAAATGGCTAATATTGGCTTTACCAGCTGCCCTGCGCTGCTATGATCACAATCCTACAGCCTGTGCCCGTCTTTTGTCTTATTGCTTATGTGTGGTGCATGTATAGTTGTGCACTCTGTTTTGCAACTCTTGTTTTGAAGCGTTTTGCTTTTTATTTCTTCTGTGCGTCTCTTTCTCTGTCACCCGCTGGCCGTCTCTGACCTGCTGATGCAGCAGCACACACCAACCTGTCCGTCAAAGCCCCCAAACAGGTGGTGCAGTAATGATCTCCCGTTCCCAACCCCCTCCACCAGCAGCCGGCCTCAGTCTCTCACTGGCAGACAAACACAGTCACATGTTTGTGGATTTACATTGAATCTAATGGCTAATTTGATATGTTTTGTATTCATTGCATTTGTAATGCCTATAAATGTTGCAAAGTCATGTTAGGGTATATTTAACAGGCATATTTCTCTTAAAAGTGACGTGTCATTATTTGCTTGCCCCCATGTTGTTATAAACCAGCTGCTTTCTTATGTAGAACACATTTCTACCCCTTTAAAGGCACTATATGTATGATTCTTTTCAATAAAATATCTAAAAAACACTAGAACAGTGTTTAAAAGAATGTTTAAACCCAGATTTTTAAGCTGTCAACTCCTGGGTTGGCCATAGCAATGAAGTCATGCACCCCCGATTTCTGGTTTGTTTTTATGTATACCATGATAATGGGTTTTGAACAACTTTAGCTCATTATTAAAATGATTTCTTCGTGAGTTACATAGGATGTAACAAATACCTGTTCCCACAATTCCACACTGGGGACATCAAAACGGACATTTTTTGTCTTTGAAAATTACATACTGTGCCTGTAAGACTAGCATCCTTGCCAACAATACATATTTTCAAGAATACATTAACTATATTCTACTCTGGGCTGATGAATACCGTAACAAACTCAGCAAGTTATTTTGAAATGTGATTAAATATCATTTTGCCTAACGCAATATGTAATTGTCAATATATAATTTCAAACTGCTATAAAAGTCAGTTTAATAAACTTTCTGGATAAGTTGCCGATGCAAAAATGCAATTTAAAAGCATAAATAATTGAAGTCCCTCATTAATCAATAACTCAGGCAAAATGGATTTTACTGGCAATGTACGCTATTTATTAAAGCTTATTAAAAAATGTAATTCTGTCACAGGTCAACATGCTGTATTACTAAAAAGGAATACATGTAAAAATAGAGAAGTAAATAAATATGTTAAAATAATAATAGTGAACACAAAAACTACCATTCCTTTAAATGACACTTGTATGTGGTGCTCTTTGGACATGCTAACTAACTTTGTAGCTGTTGTTTATTGAACCTGCAAGTTTATTGATACACAACGTCATCCTCTGTACACAATTTTTATTATTAGGAGTGTTCACAGATGTCTGCCAATAAATCAGTCTGTGTGGATAGAAACAGAACAAGGTTGAGAATACTTTGAAAGCTTTACAGACATAACAGTGCACAAAACTGAGTGAAGCATGGAGAAAAAAAGTACCTCAACGCTCTAAATAAGAGTTACATGACATGTAGCTGCAGAGTGACTTATAGTCAACTGAATGTCTAAAGGGGACCATCAAAATAAAGTGTAACCTTTTTTTCTCCCTGTTCTGTTTGTAGCTTTTCTGCTGTACATAATGTGCTGCTGAAGGTCACCAGTTTTTACAAGCTCTATCAAGTACCTGTGGGGGAAGGTCTGGCCTTGTCACCTCTGTGAGAGAAAGAGTAGATAGGGAACACCGCACGTTACCCACCCAGTAGTGTCGCCCCTCAATGAATCTGTCAGCAGGTGTGTGAATGTGTGTGTGTGTGTGCGTGTGCGTGTGCGTGTGTGTGTGTGTACTTGTTTTGGTGGATTACGAGTACACAAATTTGTATAACGAAATAAATATGCCCTAGGTGTAACAACTTTGAGGGGGTTTATGAGGACATCCGGTGTGCTTGTAATTCAAAATTATTAAAAACTAAACTTGGCAGAGTCTTTTGACATTCAAAATTTGTCACAGATTTCCTGTAAGGGTTGTGTTTAGGGGGTGAGGTAAGGCCATATAATGAGCGTTTTTACTGTATAAAATGCATTACACGTATGCAGTGTCCTCATAAACCACAAAAAACACTCCATGTATGTACATGTTTGTGGTTTTTAAGGAAAAAAACTTGTATATCTGACGTATAATGACATGATATGAACTAGGTAATACAATGTTGATGTGGTTTATGAGGACATGCTTTGTGTCCTCATAATTTAAAACTGTGTAAAATCATACTTAACAGTCTTTTCAAATGAAAAAACAAAACAAAACAAAAAAACACGGATTTCTTGTGAGGGTTGGGTTTATGTGTAGGGCAAGGCAGTGTTTTTTATAGTACAAAATACATTACGTCTTTTCAGTGTCCTCATAATCCACCAAAACCAACCTGTGTGTGTTCACCTGTCAATGTGATTTATAAGGTTAAAAAAAAAATTAATGACATGGGCATGACCTTGGTATTAGAGTGTTAATGTGGTTTATGAGGACATGGTTTGTGTCCTCATAATTTAAAATTGTTTACAATCATAGTTAACGAGGTCTTCTCAAATTCAAAGGTGAGGGTTGGGTTTAGGGGTAGTGTAAGGCCATATAAGAAGCATTTTTTACAGCATAAAGTACAATATGTCTATGCAGAGTGCTCATAAACCACCAAAATCAACCTGTGTGTATGTTTACCTGTTTATGTAATTTATGAGGACAAAAAATGTTTAGTGACATGGGTATGATCTTGGTATTACAGTGCTAATGTGGTTTATGAGGACGTGTTGTGGCATTGTTAAAAGGGTCTTTTCAAATTGAAACGTTTTCTGTGAGGGTTGGCCTTAGGGGTTGGGTGAAGGCCATAATATAAGCAGTTTTACTGTATAAAAAACATTATGCCTATGGAGAGTCCTCATAAACCACCAAAATCAACCTGTGTTTAACTGTTTATGGGATTTATGAGGGCAAAAGTTGTATGTCACATGTATGACCTTGGTATTACAGTGTTAATGTGGTTTATGAGGACATGTCTTGTTTCCTCATATTTCAAAACTGTTTAAAATCATAGTTAACAGGGTCTTTCAAAATGTAAAAGTTTTTTTTTGAGGGTTGAGTTTAGTTTTTACTGTAGAAAATCTATTAATGCCTATGGAGAGTTCTCATAAATCACAAAAACCAATGTGCGTGTGTGTGTGAGAGAGGGGGCAGGGGCAGCGCGTCAGGGTGCTCTTTTGATAGCCCAACACAGTTGGCTCAACCCCTCGTGTGGGGCTAGAGAGAGAGAGAGAGAGAGAGAGAGAGAGAGAGAGAGAGAGAGAGAAAGAACGAGGTGCACAGGGTGAATTCGGAGTGGAAGAAAAGAGGAAGAAACACTGGGCCCTTTTCTCCCTAGATTCACCTGTGGAAGGGAATGAGCAAGCAGACGAAAAAGAAGATAAGGAACAACCTTGTCATTGAACGTGCCTTAAGTTCTGCCCTTATTCTCCACCTCAATCAGAAGCAGCTTTCTCTCTCCTTCTCTCTCTCTTTTGACTTTAATCTCTGTTGAACGCCACTCTGACAAAACTTGTGGGAGTGCAGTCTGACTGTGAGTATTCATTTCCATTTATTCTATCATGTTCCTACGTTTATCTGCGAGTGTATGTGCACTTTTGTGGAAGCATATGGGTGCATACGTCTGTAATGCCAGACGTTTTTGTGATCTTCATCTAAGGACAATTTGTTGCTTCAGTAGCTGCAGTTAGCGGGTAGTGCAGTTCTTATTAACCCTGAAGAGAGATCTACAGTGAAAACGTTGAAGTACTTGAAATCCAGCTCTGGGGCACATAAATAAAACCAATTATTTCTGTAACTCAAGCCTGTGTACATGCACTCACTCTCATCTGCTCCGACGAGCCATTATATCCTTGGCTAGTTGGGCACAAAATTCCTCCCATTGGAATGCTTTAAAAAGACCTAAAAATGAAAATGCTGTCTTTGTTTACTCACCCTCATGTCGTTCCGCAGCCTTGCCATTTGTTTTCTTCTGTGGAAAATAAAATAGAAATTTTAGCTTCAATATACTAGTCACTGTTTTCTATATAATAGTAAATGTAGACTAGGATTAGTTCTCCACCAAATTAATATTTTGTCATGATTTACTCAACCCTGTATGTCACAAAAATAAAAAAAATAAAGGATTCAAATGGGGGATTTTGCAGTCATGCCATAAAATAACCATTTTGGCATAACTTTTCAGGGAACTGTTCTTAAAAGAACATTTTAATTCTTAGTTCAAAAAACATTTAAATTATCTGATGAACATTATTTCCAATGGAAATAATCTGTGGATTTTAAAGGTCGTTCATTGACTAGAAAATAATGTTTATTTTTAAGAGTCTACCCATGAATGGATATTTTAGTGAAACAGAAGATTCTGCTCATTTCAATTGGACGTTTATTATTATTATTATTTTTTATTGTTATTATTATTATTATTATTATTATTATTATTATTTAAAGACATTATAAATATATTTAATTTCAACTCAGTGGTTTTGAAAATCCAACAAAAACCTTATTGTTTTGGGACAACATGAGGTTAAGTAAATGATGATTGATTGTTTGGGGGGTGAAATAAGTTTTAAATAATATGTTTTGATATATGAGTTATATACAGTATATATGTTTATTATATATGTAAGTTTTAAAAGTTTCCAGAAACATCATATTCAAAGTTTGCTTTAAGTAATGGACCAAAAAAGTTCATTGTTTGTTATTCAATCCACTGTGAACTGACCTCAGAAAGATCAATATAAATTCATAAACTAATCATTCACATAAAACAACTGATTAGAAAAATGTGTCTCAATAGAATAATTTGTTTACAGGTCTCTATTTTTCTCATGCATGTGCCATTGTGAAGGTTTTCTTGAATGACGACTTGAGAAAATGTTCAGTTTCTCACACACAGTGTGGCTTCAGAATACTTGAAATGGACCACTACCCTTTTGAACCTTGAAAGCTCGACTCACTGTTGAATGCATACAACGCTGGAGATCTGTAGGGTTTTTATTAAGCAAAGCTGTTTACTGTCAAAGCGGGGATGCTGTCAGACTTCTGATTCCTCCTGTTTCTGTCAGTCACTCACAGACTACACCAGTTGCTTGTGTTCCTGATAGCAGCTCTGATAAGTTCAGGCCTCCTGTGACTCTCCTTTCTTTCTCTGTGCAGGAAAAGGGACAGGCGTAAGAAATCATCATAAGTATCTGCCCTGCAGGAGGAAGACGTATCTTTTAAAACCCCCTCCACTTCTTCCTCTGCGGTCTCTTCATTATGACCTTGCTGGCGTCTGAGAGGTCACTGCTCATCCGCAATAAGTTCCGCTCAGGTAAGAACAAAGGCAGGATCTGAGCTGTTTTTTTTTTCGGCTGTCTGTTCGCTGTGGTTGGTGACGAAAGTTTAGATGAGCATACTGGTGGCTGTTCTGGTCTCTTTGCAGCTTTGGTGAATGTTTAGCCAAGCAGTTAGCATAAGATGATGGTAGACTGACAGTAATGGGGAGTGATTACTGTAAACAAAACGGCAGCTTCAGTTTAACAAAACTGTTACATACAGTAGTTTCAAGTTTTAAAGATTTAAGTTTAGTTTACAGTAAAATGTACAGTATATTTCTGTATGTTGACTGCAAATTAAAACACTTTTGTTAAAATGGCACAGAAACATACAATGAATCTAAGGTCATTTTAAAAGGAATGCTTTGATTTTTTTTTTATTGCAAATAGGCTTTACAAGCCTCCTAGCGTTAAACAGTTGAGTTTTAATAATTTTTAATTCATTCAGACGATCTTTGGGTTTGGGGGGGGAGCACTTTTAGCTTAGCTTAGCATAGATCATTGAATCAGATTAGACCATTAGCATCATGCTCAAAAATGAAAAAAAAAGAAAAGAAAAAAGTTTAATAAAGTTTAGATAATTTTCCTATTTGAAACTTGAATATTCTGTAGCCAGGGCGAAGCGGTGGTGCAGTGGGTATCGCTGTTGCCTCACAGCAAGAAGGTCGCGGGTTCGAATCTCGGCTGGATCCATCGGCATTTCTGTGTGGACTCTGCATGTTCTCTCCGTGTTCACGTAGGTTCCCTCCGGGTGCTCCGGTTTCCCCCGCAAGTCCAAAGACATGTGGTATAGGTAAATTGGGTAAGCTAAATTGTCCGTAGTGTATGTGTGTAAATGAGTGTGTATGGATGATTCACAGTGATGGGTTGCAGCTGGAAAGGCATCCACTGTGTAAAACATATGCTGGATAAGTTGGTGGTTCATTCTGCTGTGGCGACCCCAGATTAATAAAGGGACTGAGCCGAAAAGAAAATAAGTGAATGTATTCTGTAGTCACACAGTGTACTGAGTCTGATGGAAAAATAAAAAAGTTGTTATTTTCTAGGCCGCTATAGCTAGAAACTATGCTCTCATTCTGGCTTAATAATTAATAAAAAATCCGTAATTTTGCGGTTTATTTCCGGCAGCTGGGGTATTAAATACGGATATTAAATTACAGAAATTTCCTTAAATTAAAATTTCTGGTAAATTTCTGTCATGTAATATCCATTATTATACTTTTTTTTTTCCGGCACCCCAGCTGCTGGAAATAAACCGTAAGATTACAGATTTTTTTAAAGTGTACTTTGCTACCATGACATGGCTTCAGTAGGCTCAGTGATATTACGAAGCACCTGTAAATAGACCCAGCTTAATAACTAAGTATTCATGCTAGACCATTTTTTTACTATATTGAAAAATACAAAAAATTGCTGAAACAGCATTAATCATTAGCATTGCAAAAAGAGACCGCAGATGCCCCCAAAGACCACCGCCATTGGACTGTTTTATTACTTCAGTTTCTGCAGAACTGGCGAAGTGATCTACAAACAGCATGTACAGAATAAATAGAACTAAAATGAAAGCAAGTTACCCAAAGGAGTTGCAAGTTACCCAAAAAAGAAGGAAATGGGATGAATGCAAAGCTACCAAAGGCAACAAACCTTTTAGTGGAACAACAGTGTAATGATTTATAAAACCACAAAGTACCTCATATATCCATCTAAATTAGACATCTTAGTCTCACCTCTCCTGAAGTTACACAGTTAACTTCTACATTATCTATATGAACCCTTTCACACATAAGTTCTAAATGCTCTTGCTGAGTTTTTTTTTCTCTGTAATGTGACCATTATTTAGAATGTGTTGCGTTAAAGTTTCCATGGCAATATTATCATGTGATATACCTCAGCCCACTATGCATATATTATTTTTTTCTTTCATTTTTCCTTCTTTAAAAAGCAGGCAAACTAATTATTGCATATATCTCAGATATGTGTAAGAACATGTATTCAGTATATTATAATGACATATTAATTGCTCTATGATAGCTATTGATCTATGAGTCTGTGCTGTATTGGAGAGACCAAAGCTGCTTGATTTACATCATGTTAGTTAATCAACTTTTCCCAAAACCCTTGAAAGTAAGTGGCTGTTAAACTGGTAGAAGTATAAACGTTGTAGAAGTGTAAACGTTCTTGTAACCTAAAAACCGGGAAAGGACCACATCATCTGATTGTTTCATATAAAATACAGAAACCATTAGAAACCATGTTAGTACTGATTTAAATATCTGAAACATAAAATAATTATTATTTAGTTAACAAAAAAAGTGATTTATGACAAGCGCCATGCATTGTCTTATCATTGTCTATGCCATTCTTATCGTGAACCATTGCGGGAAAGCAGATTTGAATATAGCAGCTGATTAAGTGATGCACTGAACGATTGATACTTATCAATACTTAAATTAAATATTTTATAGTGATATTTTTAACGTTTATTAACAATATTATTATTATTATTATTATTATTAAATCAAACACAATTCTTTTACATTTATTAAAATTACAGAACTATAATTGGCTAAACAGCACCATATATAATGAAAAATAATACACTGCACAACTGAATTTCTTCACCTTATTTAAAGGTCAAAGCAGCAGAACTTTGGATTGAATCTTAAATTTAAGTTGCAATATTCATTTGAGCTTTCTGATTTTAATCATTTTACAGGTTTTTGTGAAGGAACAACAGTATTTTTTCACTTTAGCTGATTACTTTTACGATAACTCAGATTATACTTTGTTTACGTTCAGTCATTACGTTCAGCTCCGCTCTCGAGTTTTACAACCCGCGCGGGGTGTGTGGTGTCTGTACCACTGTGCCATGAGATAATTCTGACATATCAACTGAGATACAGCGGAAGAAAACTGTAGTTCCCCTTAGTGTTCCTATTTAAGTAAATATTTATAAGATATATATATAT
>CAIGQQ010034599.1:3038422-3063305 GCA_903798035.1 Danio albolineatus | reverse complement strand
TGGCTGGGCCAGTTGGCATTTCTGTGTGGAGTTTGCATGTTCTCCCCGTGGTTGCGTGGGTTTCCTCCGGGTGCTCCGGTTTCCCCCACAGTCCAAAGATATGCGTCACAGGTGAATTGGGTAGGCTAAATTGTCCGTAGTGTATGTGTGTGAATGAGAATGTATGGATGTGTTTCCCAGAGATGGGTTGTGCCTGGAAGGGCATCCGCTGCGTAAAACAAATGCTGGATAAGTTGGCGGTTCATTCCGCTGTGGCGACCCCGGATTAATAAAGGGACTAAGCCGAAAAGAAAATGAATGAATGAATGAACGACCACATTCCTGAAAATCAGATTTCAAAGTGTTGTTTAAATGTACTAAAAAGATACTTATCAGTAAATGTAATTAAATTACTTATGTTTATGTATTGAAAGCATAGTAAAATATTAGATCTTAATCTTAAAAAATAAAATCTTAATCTTAAATTTGTACAATATTTCAGTTTTTAGACCACACAGAGACCCGTCCTACTATACATAATTTCAACATAAATATAGCTACGATGAGAACAAAAAGTAAATTCAGCAATTAAAGCTTGTAGAATTTAAACCTTAAACTATATTTTACTTGGAGTTGCTTGTTTGGTTTATTCAGCAAATCAAAGTAATAAGATTAAGGGAAAAAATCAACTGGTGTTTCCATCATGCACTCTGGCAGTTAGCAGTTTTCTCTGTTTTCTAGTTATTTACACTTTTTTAAATTACTTTTTATGAAGTGGAGTTCATTTTCCATTCTCATTCTCATTCTCATTGGCATGTACACACACACACACACGCACACACACACACACGCACACACACACACACAAATCATGACACTCTCCGTCATTGTGTATTGTGTTCAGTTAGGCACCTCATTATCTCTGTAGATATGTTATCATATAGATAGTGACAAGAAATCTACTTCGTTGTTTATTTAAATGTATTGCAGATAAAGCACACTTTAAAAGCATGGCCCAATTCAGTACTAAGTAGTTTGAGTAAAACCTACAAATAGATTGAGAGTAAAATGTACTTAAAATAAACTTATGTAAACTAAACTTAAACAAAGTAAAAATGACTCAAAAATAACAAAAAACCTTAGTTCATAAAACTTTGTCTTGGTTATTTATTCCAATTATGAAATTTACTTATTCTGCCCCCAAATAAATGTGGTTTATAACCTTTATGTGTTTCTTTATTTAATTTAACACAAAAGATAATTATTTGAAGAAAACTGGAAACCTGTAACTATTGACTTTAGTAAAAGCAAATGCTATGGAAGTCAATGGTTACAGGTTTCCATCCTTCTTCAAAATATCTTCATTTGTGTTCAACAGAAGAAAGAAATACATAAAGGTTTTAAAAAAGCAAAGGGGTGAGTAAACAATGACAGAATTGTCTTTTTTGGATAAACTATCCCTTTAAACCTGCATGCAAAAAAAAAAAAAAAAAAAAAAAAAAAAAAACTTCCCAAAGACAGAGTAAGTAAATGTTACTAATTGTTTTCTATGGTGGAGACATCAGAAAACCAACATTGTGGTAGCTTTCGGCAAAATAGAATCTCAACAACTAATAGTTTTTTGGTCTTATAGTTCTAAATGAGAATCCTAACTATAATACAATTACCCTATTAAAAACATACCATTGTAATCCCCCACAGATATTATTTAGCTTGAGAATCTAAAAGGCAAGCATTACAAATGGAGAATAAACAACATTTGAGACGTCAGAGCTAATGTAACAAAACAATGCATAAATTAGGAAAAGGGTACAAAATCATCTCCAAGTGTTTGGGTGTCCCGCAGGAGGCTTTTGGCTCAATTATGGGGAAGTGGAGGCTTCATCAAACCTCCCAGACTCTTCCTAGAAAAGGTCAACCGCTAAACTTTCTGCGCAAACAAGAAGGATACTTAGAGAAGCCAACAACCACTTTGAAAGATTTCGGCAGCTGAGAACAGAGTAAAAGTGCAGCAGTCAACAACAATGGGAGGCTTGCTTAATGCAGACAAATACTGCAGAAGAAGGTGCTGAAAGATGCTAGACTTTAAACTAGCATGTTAAAGTAATACTTAAAGGGGTAATTTACCCCAAAATGAAAGTGTCCTCTTCGTTTAATCACATTAAAGTGGTTCTAAACTTTTAGGAATTTCTTCCTTTGGCTGAACACAAAGCTAGAGATTCTGAAGAGCGTTGGGAAAATGCATCCCTAGTCAGAGCAAAAATTACTCTGTACAGTAAGTCAATGGCTGTTTTTTTCCAACATTTTCAGTATGTCTTGCTTTGTCTTCTATTGAAGAAAAAATACTAACAGGTTTGGAACAAGTGGAGGAACTAGGGCATCGTTTTCATTTTTGGGTGGACATATTACACATGTATTCAACATTGAAGGCGTAATAGGAGATCTTGAAAAATGCTAACATTAGATTCATAGCGCTGAAAGTCTACGTCATTCAAAGCTACACCTCCTGAAACCATCATCGCACACTAAACTACACTAAAACACATCACGTAACAGTAGTTATGTTTCCATCTACCTATTTTTATGCGCATATTGGATATGCATATGAAAAACGGTTGATGGAAACACCATGATGCGCTTAAGTTTTGAAAATGCACATAAAAAAAACATTTTTTTTTATTCGATAAGAAAAGATGAGCATAAACTACAATGGAAACACTTCTACCTAACAGATTCCAGTATGGTTGTTAAAGTCATGTAATTTTGTTGTAAGAGATCTTGTGATGAAAAAAATGTGTGTGAATGGACAAACCAGCAGGCTGAGCACATTGTAAAACATCTGAAATTTTGTTTTGGTCATTCCAAATCACCTTAACCCTTTCTGTTTTTATATTATTAATTACCTCCTGAACTGTCAAGAGAGTCTGTGCTTCGCGTCTCAGGCCTTTAAACACCACCACGCATTCATTGCATGTCGGCATTTGTCTTCTGAAGCGCAAGTCATTTATTAAATAAAGAAAAGATTCATGCAGCTTCTCTCACCGCAACAAATTCCATTTTTACTGTTTATATTTGGCGCCAGTTAATCAAGAAGTGACGATTTTGTTCTCTTTGACTCTTTCATTCATTCATTCTTTTTCTTTTCGGCTTAGTCCCTTTATTAATCTGGGGTCACCACAGCGGAATGAACCGCCAACTTATCCAGCATTTGTTTTACGCAGCGGATGCCCTTCCAGCTGCAACCCATCTCTGGGAAACATCCATACACACTCATTCACACACATACACTACAGACAATTTAGCCTTACCCAATTCACCTTTGGACTTGTGGAAACCCACGCAACCACGGGGAGAACATGCAAACTCCACACAGAAATGCCAACTAACCCAGCCGAGGCTCGAACCAGCGACCTTCTTGCTGTGAGGCAAACGTGCCCTCTCTTTGACTCATTAGATGGAAACAATGCTTTAATATGCATGTCTTTTATGATACTCCTGTTTTGTGCATAAATTTAATAGGCATCTTTAGATGGAAATATAGCTATTGACCAGAGAGAAAACTTTATAAAACTTTAGGTTGTTGATGTTTGCCTGCCATTTTCTGTCTAAAACATGTTTGTGAATGCGCTGATGAAGTAAAACAGGTTGCGCAGAGGTATGCAAGTGTATATTTTGACAGGCAGGTAGAACAGTCTATCGGAATGTTCAGACTGAATGATTTTTCTTGATCCAACACCTTCCATAAAATATTGGAACACATAATTTAATGATTGCTATCAGGCTGCAAAGAGAGACGATCATTTTGCATGTTTTGGCCTTCTATACACATAACAACATCCTTAAAACTTTTAAAAGTGGTCTCAGGGTGCAATTTTTTGCTGATGGTTTCTGCAGCAGTGTTACTTGTACTTGACAACCAAAACAATTGTGTTGTACTGGCAGTTTTTTATTTATTTATTTATTTATTTTTATGAAAATGACATTGCCAATTACTGGCCCGGCATTATTGAAACAGCATTTTTAGTTGTTTTCGCAGATCTGTGTGAACAGGGATTGTTTTGACAACAATGCTGTCTGTAGGTTTAAAAAAAACACTAATATACCAATACACTAAACTTGAGCGTCAACATAACATCAGACCATGTATCTTTAAAAAACAGCCCAGGTAATTAGTCACAAGTGTGCTTATATATTTCAATTAGTGCCATATATATTTATACATAGAAACACGCATACGTAGAAACAAATCTACACTGTAAAAATGCAGGGTTTCTCACATTTTGTTCATGTTGTCCCGACACAAATGGATTAGGTTAATGTAACAAATTTAACTCGATTGAACATAAATAAAGTCCCCCCCCCAAAAAAATCTCCAAAATTTAAGCTCTTTTAAAATAAGTAGTTTGAACAAGCAGCAAAAAAAATATATGTCTAATTGTATACAAGACAATTTTGTTACATAGATATTGACATTACATATCACACACACATATATTTTCTATCTAAATCAATAAACATTTTCTCAAATATATGCATGCCTGTATGTATTTATGAATACATAATAAATATAGACTGTAGACACTTAAATTATGTCAAAGTTATTAACTAATTATTAACACGATTAATTGGTGGTAATAAAGTGGACATTTTCACAGTTTTTCTTATCATATTTTCGAAATTATTTTTCTTATTTCTTTTAGTTCAGCTGGAATAAAATGCTAAGCTCAATATTATTAGCCCTCTTAAGAATTATGTATAATTATTAAATATATATATATATATATATATATATATATATATATATACATACACACTGTACAGTACGTGAAGATATTTTATGTCATTCATTCATTTTCTTTTCGGCTTAGTCCCTTAATTAACCCGGGGTTGCCACAGCGGAATGAACCGCCAACTTATCCAGCACATTTTACTCAGCGGATGCCCTTCCAGCGGCAACCCAATCTCTGGGAAACATCCATACGCACTCATTCACACACATACACTACAGAGAGTTTAGCCTACCCAATTTACAGTACCTGTACAGCATGTCTTTGGAATGTGGGAGAAACCGGAGCACCTGGAGGAAACCCACGCGAACGCAGGAAGAACATGCAAACTCCACACAGAAGCGCCAATTGGCCCAGCCGAGGCTCAAACTAGCGACCTTCCTGCTGTGAGGTGACAGTGCTCCCTACTGCGCCACTGCATCGCCAGATATTTTATGTATAAAAGATACATTTGGAAGAAATGTCATCCAGCAGTTTACAGAATAAATCTAAAGTTGTTTTATTCAAACACATAATGATGTGTGTGTGAGCGAGTGACCGCATGTGTGTGACCTTGCATATATACAGTCTGTAGTGAGTTAGAAACTGTTTTGGTTACAGTTTGATAATGATCCTGTAGACACTGTCATAAGTAACTGCACAATATGTAAGTATATCTATACTCAGTATCACTAGACAGTTTAGCTAGGGTTGGCAGAAAAAAAACTAACATCCAAAACTCATGATCAGCAGATTGTCTCTTGAATGACCATCAAAACCAACTGTTGTCAGATACTGAGTAGACAATCAACTAATACTAAATGACTACAAGCTGACATGTAGATACAAAGTTGCTTAAAGTAAACAGAATGTCTGAATGTGACTGAAAAGAAGGCGCCATCCTTGTCCTTTGTTACGTATTGATTTTCAGGCAGTGATCTCAACAGGTGGTGCAATTAGTAGAATAATAAAAAGCTTGAAGTATCATTATGCATCTCTGCCGTTACGTGATCAGAGCACATTACTTTAAGCTGCCATGACACTCTGTGAATTTTTAATCCCACTATTCCAACCTGATTTAGCCTGATGCCACTCAGCGTGTCATTCTCTTCCAGAGTAAAGCAAAAAGAGGAAGAATTTACTTAACGCGACTGACAGCGAGCGAGGGAGGGAGTGAAAGACAGAGAAAGAGAGAGAGAGAGAGAGACAGCTGGATGGGGGATGGGAAGGCGACAGAAATAGACATTCAGAGGGATAAATAGTTCACCCCTTCCTCTCACGTCCACTCTCAGATCTCAAAACTCAGCACAGAGGTGCATCATGGGACATCATAGCTCACCGAGATGTAATTCACCTGCTGCTCAAGTCTGTTTCTTTGAGCAGAAACTCAAAACTTTTTTAAGTGAGCAATTTTCAGTGTTTTGGATGTGACGTTTGCTGTTTAAACTTGAAATATCAGTCGCAGAGAATGTATCATTCAATACACACTCTAAAAAACGCAGTGTTAAAAACTAACCAAATTGCGTTGTTTTTAACCCTATTGCTGGGTAAATATAGACACATCAGAGGTTAAATTAACCCAAGTAATTGGGTTATTATTTTTAATAAATTAGTTGTTTTTTCTACCCAATAATTGGTTGTTTTTACCTAAATAATAGGTTAATTTGACCTAATTAATAGGTTATATTTTCAAATGTAATTTTTTGTTTTATTTTAAAATCATTAACCACATAAATTAAATTTTTTTTTGTTGCTTTAAATTTTTTCAACACATTACAGTTTGTAAATACACTTTACCTCAGAGATCATTCATTCATTCATTCATTCATTCATTTTCTTTTCGGCTTAGTCCCTTTATTAATCCGGGGTCGCCACAGTGGAATGAACCGCCAACTTATCCAGCATTTGTTTTATGCAGCGGATGCCCTTCCAGCCGCAACCCATCTCTGGGAAACATCCATACATTCTCATTCACACACATACACTACGGACAGTTTAGCTTATCCAATTCACCTGTGCCGCATATCTTTGAACTTGTGGGGGAAACCGGAGCACCCGGAGGAAACCCACGCAACCACGGGGAGAACATACAAACTCCACACAGAAACACCAACTGTCCCAGCCGAGGCTCGAACCAGTGACCTTCTTGCTGTGAGGCAACAGCACTACTTACTATGCCACTATGTCACCCCCTCAGATATCATACAAATCTAAATACAAATTATGCACTGCATTCAAAACAATTCGTTACATATTTATGGGTTGCTCGTAAATATATATATATATATATATATATGTGGCATACATATGGCATTGCAGTCAGCCCCTGCTGGGAGTTGATTTGACCCAAGGAGCTAGGTTGATGTGTCTGTGTGGTGCTAGGGTTGCATTGATTCAAGTTTTAGAAATGATTACCCAGAAAATAACCTAAGTTTAGGTTACATAGCACTACCCAAAAACTACCCAAGACTCTGAAAATAACCCCCCAAAATTACCCAAATGCCTCAACCCAACATTTGGGCAGATAAAATAACCCCAGATTTTTTAGAGGGCATACACAGTATGTTAACAATACATCGAAATATCTGTTCATATTTTCCAAAACAACTAATTGTAGAGTTAAGGGATCAGATACATATCAATCCATAATTCATTCATTCATTCATTTTCTTTTCGGCTTAGTCCCTTTATTAATCCGGGGTCGCCACAGCGGAATGAACCGCCAACTTATACGGCATTTTGTTTTACGCAGCGGATGCCCTTCCAGCCACAACCCATCTCTGGGAAACACATCCATACATACACAGTCACACACATACACTATGGACAATTTAGCTTACCCAATTCACCTGTACCGCATGTCTTTGGACTGTGGGGGAAACCGGAGCACCCGGAGGAAACCCACGAAACCACGGGGAGAACATGCAAACTCCACACAGAAATGCCCTGGCCCCGACTGGCCCAGCCGGGGATCGAACCAGCGACCTTCTTGCTGTGAGGCGAACGTGCTAACCACTCGGCCACCGTGGCGCCCATCAATCCATAATTGTATTTTATATTTAAATGAAAGAAATAAACATGCGTTATGTACACTTATGCATTATGACATTTGCTGTTTGTTCAAACTACTTATTTAAACTGATCTGAGACAACCAACGCTATCTCACGGCAATTTGTAACGTTTTGATTTAGTACATATGAAACTGTACAATCTCATTTATACAATTTAGTATGATTTGCTCATCTCACAATGGCTGTTGGGTTCAGGAGCGGGGTTGGGTGTCACGTTCCTTTTTAAAAATCTTGTACGAATTAGCCACTAAGCTGACAAAACGTAAAATAGTTAAGTTTCCTTAAGAGATCAGGCTGGAAACAATTCTTTAGGGTTTTGTTTTATGGGGATGGGGGCAACTTAATTGTTTTATGTTCAATCCACATAAATTAGTAAAAACTAACAAGTTAACTTAATAATAATAACACCTTATATTTATATTATATGTAAAAGCATTACATATTTTTTGGTGGAATCTTCTCATCCACCACCAGTGTGCAGCATTCACCTGCATGACGAACTGCAGTCATATTGCACCAGACCACACACCACAAACCAGCTAATTGGTGGAGAGGAGATTGATGAAGCCAATTATGATATGGGGACGTTTAGGAAACCATTATGGATAGAAGCCAGTGGGCAAACCCCTACTCTTTTTCAAAGAACATTCTGGGATTTTTAACGACCACAGAGAGTCAGGATCTGCTCACTGAGCAGTATAGAGTCCCCATCAATATACTGGGGCGTTAGGACTCGCACAGACCACAGGTTGAGTGCCTTCTGTTGCTTTTTACTAACACCCCTCATGACAGCAACCTAGCTTTCACATGTGGTCTCCCACCCAGGTACTCACACAGAGTTGCAGAGACCTACGTATCTGCCAATTGATTGTGAGGAACCCAGCATTTTTTTACAGTGTATGTGACCAAAATAGTATGATTGCAGTATGCCACATGCTTTGTAGAAATTCTATAAATGGGGCAACATCAAAATAAATAATACTGATCAAAAGGATAATATTTGACCAATTTTATTTGACATTTTTTAATTTAGGGGGAAAAAGCTTTGGATTTGGATATTTTTTGGATGTGAGAGATATGAAATTGGCTCTTGTGTGAAAAATGAACATGATTTGAAAACATTTACAGATACATTTCTGAGATATACAAGCCTACACAAACAACTTAGAAAGGGTTAAAAAAAACATTGGGTTTTTTTATGGCAGGGTTGATTGTTTTGCATTGAATTGCTCACAAATAGCAATCGCATGTGTACTGTATTGCATGTGTTTCCAGCTTCTAACTCATTTATTATCATTGGAGTGGTGCTGTTTATTTGTCAGATGCTGGGTATGCAGTCCTAAATTAAGCTGTCCATAAAGTAGCATTGCGCAACGTTTTTTACCAAAATTTTCAGTACAAACTGTTATAAATGTATCTTTCATTGCATTGTACTTAATATGTGTTTTTCAGTTCTGCAGTTGAGGATCCAGAACCGAAGACAGCAGAATGAACTTAATGCCGAGTCTGGTGAGTTTGTGTGTATGTGTTCGTTGTTTATGATTTTTGATCATTTTGCTTGGCCACAGGATGTCTATGAAATTTCCCCTTATGGGGCAGGAAAATCATAATGTATTTGATTCACACTTGTGGGAGCAGCTGGAATGCATTTTTATGCTTTTCACTTTCAAATATTAGCTTTATAATAGCTTGTCCTCACTTTATTTTCTTGTTCATTCTCTCTTTCTATGTTCTTTTTAGGTACAAAAGCCTCGGTTTCTGATAAAACTGGGGACAAAGAAGTCAGCAATGGTTTGGTGAGACATTATTAATCTATGTCCTAGGAGAAATAGTGAAATGTATGTCCCACGAAATGGAAGTTTATTGTGGAGGCCCGTTTGCGCCAAGGAATTGAGGAATTTAATTGTTTTTTTTTTTCTTCATCACAGTACCTCAGTTGGGAGTTTGTATTTCCCAATTTTAACTGTATCTCACCATTATGTGAGATGATATTTCCCCCCTCACAATTGCAAGTTCATAGCTCACAATTCTCACAAAACTCTTTACTTTAAAGTCACACGTCTAATCACACGTCTTGCAAAAGCTATGAACTCAAAATTGCAAATTCACAAGTGTTTTTTTGTCATAACCAGAAAAATGCAACATTTTAATTCCATAAAATACTTTTATGATTCAGACTCTTTTTTCCCCAAAATTCCAAGCTGTAAACTGATACTTGTGACTTTACTGTATACTCCCCCATTCTGTTTTAGGGCTAAAAAACACAATGTTAATTACATTTTTGCTCATAACTTCAACTCATAACATGTCAAAATATTGAGTTTTTTCTGTAAATCAGGAGTTTATATCTTGCAGTGGCAATTTACTGTATAGACTTATAGATAGTGTTTACATTTCACATTTCTGATTTTACATCACAGTTTGTTATATAAACAGATAATTCTGACATTTCTCAGAGTTTAAATCCTTTGTTTGTTTTTCTTTTCTTTTCTAAAAATAAATCCAGATTTATGTTCTTGCAGTTGGAAGTTTAGACCTCATAGAACTGCAAGAATCTTGTTCAATTCAGATTTGTGAAAACGTGAAATCAGAATTGTAAAATATGAACTCAGAATTGAAACAAAAAATTCAGGAGGGATAGTTTACCAAAAACTGAACACTCTGTAATTTACTCACCACTTCACTTGTTCCAGATCTGTTTGAGTTTCTTTCTTCTGTTAAATGCAAAAGAAAATATTTCAGAGAACCATTTGTCCCCTTTACTATCAATTTTAGTAGTTACAGCTTTCTTTAAAATATTTTGATGTTGGCGCCAATATCCTAATGGTACTGTATTTCAACATATATAGCACAGAAGTGCTCACAGCGACCTGAGTTTGATTCCCGGCTCAAGGTCCTCTGCCAATGCCTCCCCTTTCTCTACTCCCATTGCTTTCCTCAAAGGTGAAAACCCCTTAAAATAATTATTTAAAAAATGATCAAATATTTTCATTTATGGGCATTGTGGTGGCACAGTGTGTAGCAGAATCACAGCAAGAAGGTCGCTGGTTTGAGCCTCGGCTGGGTCAGTTGGCATTTCTGTTTCCCCACAGTCCAAAGACATGCGGTACAGGTGAATTGGGTAGAGCTAAATTGTCCATAATGTATGTGTGTGAATGAGTGTGTATGGATGTTTTTCAGTGATTGGTTGCAGCTGGAAGGGCATCCGCTGCGTAAAACATATGCTGGATAAGTTGGCGGTTCATTCCGCTGTGGCGACCCCAGATATTTTAAGAGACTAAGCCGAAAAGAAAATGAATGAATGAATGAATGAATGAATGAATGGATTTTCATTTGTGTTCGACAAAAGAAAGAAAATCAAAACATTTTGGAACAAGTGATGTGTGAGTAAACAGTGTGTTAATTTTCATTAGTGGGTGAACGATCCCTACTTTTCTTAATCCTAATACATGGGAGAAAAAAAGTTTCCCCAGTTTATATGACTGCAACTCTTTCAAACTTATTTTTCAGGGTGAAGTTCCAAACTAAAACACAATGTCTGTATCTGATGGCTTCCGCGCTTGACAAACTCCAGCAGCAGGAGTATGTGTATGCCTGGTTTCTATAAAACAGACTGATGTGAACCAGGGTGCCAGTTTAGATAAGCAAACTACTCAGCGCTGCCAAAACAGCCTGATAACAGACATGAGCTGCTCATCTACCTCTTTAGCATAATTTAATGTTCGTAATTACATCTTTAGTTACTGTCGCAAACTATTAGTATTAGCCGTGAAACACTGTTAGCTCAGTTAATTATGATTAGTAAGACAGTAAACAGCAGCTGGTTGAAGATAATTACAGTCAGGAGAGGAAAAAAAATAACGTAGTCTGTCTTACAGGAGAATGTCAGAACAATCAAAGTTTTTATTTTAAAACTGTTTCAGTAGATGTTGGACAAATAAAGATTTACAGTATGTTGTTTACTAATGTCACTCTGTCTGTTTCTCAATGCAGCAAGATGGATCCACTCAGAAGTCGCCCCCTAGTGGCCTGACTGCTCAAACTGCACCAGGTGATGCATCATCCACAGCCAATATTTCCTGACCTTCAGTCATAAAAGAATACCCCAATACCAGTGCCGAACAAAGCTGTAACCTTAAAGCTGGAATGAGCGGTTTGTCCATTAGCCATTCACACATCCATCGGCCCCCATTCATCAAACAGCTCTTTGTATTTGCGAGTCATTCAGCCGAAGGTCCTTCAGTTCTGCACTTATTATCAGTGGCTTTCTGAATGTCTGAATTGGATTACCCAACAACAAACTCTTTTGTAAAAAAAAAAAAAAGAAATCGTTCATATCTGTCTTTAAAATATTCCTCCCCCTCTCCTCGCTTATTATAAAGCAGAGCAATTGATCTGCCATTCACATTCCCCATCTTTCAATATCCATTTTGTTCTTTCTCTGATTTCTTCTCCTCACTTTCTCTCTCTGGATGTGTCTCGCTCACAGACAGGAGTTACGGTGGAGCTCACAGGCAGAAGAAGGCTCGTCTGGCTGAAGATCTGACTGAGAAAATCCAGAGTCGGCCTAGACCACTTGAACTCCTGCAGAGGCATATTCTGCCTCCAGAGAACAGTGAGTTATTGACAGTAACTGAAACTGATGCCGCACAAACTGAGCATGAAGCCAAACTACATATTTATATGCACGCTCACTCACAAACAAACACTATTTTTATACTAACATTCAGATAGCATCGAGATGCTAAATGGTTAGTTTCTGAAACAGGGCAACTAAAATAGATAGCAGATTCGGGTTATAGATTGCTACATATACTACTCACTGGCTAGTTTGCCAATTCGCTTGTTAAGTGTGACGTCACATGAAGCGGCTTCCGGGTCCAAGCGCTCTATCAGACTGCATGGAAAGACTCTAGGGATGGGCTATACCAATATTTTTGTTTCCGATCCGATACCAAGTATTTCAAGACAAGTATTGTCGATATCGATACCAATACTTTAATTCAATATTTTATAGTGATTAGCCTCTTAAGCTAATTTAATTGGGTAATTTCCGCCTGAATTTGGCCTTCCGATTTAAAACAACTTCCCATACCCACAAGCAGAGGAGTAAATACAAAAGTTTGGGATCATTTAAAAGGAAACCCTTTGAAATTTCACAAAATACTGTTGCAATTGCTAACAATTGTTTTATATATTGTCTGTTTTACAATGAACACACACAAAACGCTTTTTTTTTTTACATAAAAACTGAAGGTTGAATGTGTGAAACTCAGCCCTTGAGTGCTCCAGCATCCTGTAATTAATTTGATTTCTTTCCAGCAGATATCAGCAAACACAAGAAAAAGGAAATTAGTATTTATAATAATGTATGTAGGAGTTATTCTATTCCAACTGCAAGGAGGAAAAATTCCATTTTTTTATTTCCGCCTACCTAATTTTGAAGTCTCCCCATACCCATATACAGTACAATAAATCCAATATCTCAACGTCATTTTACAGAAATCCCTTTGAAATTACAAAAAAAAAAAACTGCTGTAAGGGATAACTATGATTAGATATGTTGTCTGTCCTATGATGAACCATCTCAACACAAACCGCTTTAATTTTTTTTTTTGTCCCAAAGCCCGTTTTAGAAAGTGTATAACTCAGGCCCTGTATGCTCTATCAAACTACAGATAGTTTTGATTGTTACCAGCATATGTCAGGAGACACTAGAAAAAAGAATTTTGTCTTTATCATGTAGTATGCAATAATTATTTAACGTAATCATATTTTCCTGAATTTTGGAATATCATGACCCTAATTTGTTGCGTTTGGCACTTAAGAGACATAGCAGGGGATTACTCATGCACACAACCTCAGAAAATGCAAAAGATGGGCTCATTTTATCGCGGAGAACCTAAGGTAAAAGATGATACAGCTTGTTTGGCTATCTGTGCCATTTGCTGGTGCTCACGGAGCAAATAATCAATAATTTCCTTTGTATATTTACAAAAAAGGAGTTTATCCCTTATGATTCATTCAAAGACTGTTGGAAAAGTGATTGTAAATCAATAAAAATACTGGTAGATCCTTATTGTTGGGAATGAGAGCTTTCATTTGATGTATGACTTGCTCATATGTGTCATATATGAGCGATATAAAAAATATGCATACTGAACCATGTACACAATCAGAGTGGTCGACATAGTGTAAAATAAGAGTAAATAACTTCGTTACAGTACAACAAATATCAAAATGCTGTATATCGGTTGAAAATAGACATTCTAAGCTTTCACTCAGTGGGTCATATGGTGTTTTTGATACAGACCGACTTCTTAAAAACTATAGTTATTCTCCTGATGACGTCATGTTGTCCCCGAAATCGGGCACGCAGAGTTTAACAGGTTAGCTCTTGCAGGTTTTCTTTGCCATAAAATTGAAGTTGCTGAAACTAAGGAACATGAGAATGATTGTTCATTTGAGAAGAAAATTTCAGATAGCACTTAGAGGTTTTTGCATCTGAAATCTCCAAATATAATTAAAACTTACACAGCAGATGCCCTTCCAGCTGCAACCCAGTACTGGGGAACACCCATACACTCTCACATTCACACACATACACTACGACCAATTCAGTTTATTCAATTAACCTGTACCGCATGTCTTTGGACTTCACACAGAAATGCCAACTGGTCCCGCCGGGACTCGAATGAGCAACCTTCTTGCTGTGACAGTGCTAACCACTGAGCCACCGTGTCGCCCCATAATTTTGAATTGTCATATAATATTACACTTTAAATGAATATAAATATTTATCTGACAAACTGATGGTGAAGTGATTTTGGTTTGTTGCATATGTAGCATGTTTAGCTGCATGTGAACCAGAGTAAATCACAAACTCTGGATTGAACCCTGATTTGGCAGCAAATGATTATTTTTAATAATGAAATTAAATTTTTTTTTGTTAATGCTAAACCATCTCTCCAAATCTGATTTTGCACAACTGGCTTCATAAAACAGGTGTAAACATGGCCAAGGTTAGTTCATGTAAGAATGAGCTCTCTCATTCTCCATAGGCCACATAGATAGTCGAGAAAAATACCAAATAAATAACCAAAACGAACCAAATGTCTTCAGTGGTTTAATCAAAATTTCGGGAAGATACGAGAATACTTTTTTGCTCACATAAAACACAAATAAGGACTTTATTCAATGGTGTCTTCTCCTCTGTGTCAGTATAGGGTGCGCTTTCAAGATGTACACCCCGAATGACTGTGTACCAGTTAATCTGTTTGAAACAAAGCGCAAGTGCATCCATAGTCATAAATCAGCAGTCCAACTGAGCGTGGCACGCATGAAGGCATAGCACACTCTTGTGAACGCGAACAACACTCAACAGATCACATTTCAGGGCAGCAGCTCTGACGAAATCCAGCTGACAGATATATTCCACCATTTGTATAAAAATCTGCAGCATAGAATTATTAGTAAATAGTTAACCAATTAACAGCATTAATAAAATATATTTAATTTTTAATGCTAATAAGGATTTCCTGTTATACATAAAGTTTTAATTATATTTGGAGATTTCAGAGTGCCATCTGAAATTTTCTTCTCTAATGAACAATTATTCTCATGTTCCTTAGTTTCAGTAACTTCACTTTCACGGCAAAGAATAGATTTAAAATAAATAACTAAACATAAACATAGGATTTAGAGAAAAATCATCATTTTAGAAGAACAATTCAGACAGCACTTGCATCTGAACTTTTCAGTTATTCCTTTATACATTTATATCAGCTTAGTGTGACTAGTGTTTTAACAGTAGTTATATTTTTTTGAAGCTGATAGCTTGCAGTGCTCAAACATGCAGCGTGATTGTGGTTTGGGTTACCAAACTTCTAGAATCGTCACCACCCACCACATTTACTCCCCAACCCATCCCTGCTCTCCTTCTTTTTTTGCTTTCTGTCAGCTCTTCAACTATCCTGTCTAACTGAAGCCAAAAATAAAGCAAAATAAATTCATAGGGAAAAAAAAACCCTCACAAATATGTAAGCAAACTTTAGTTGCACATTTTTTACATAACACTTAATCTATAACTAGGATTGCTCCAGAGAAAATGTTATATTTCACAATTTCCTTTGCCTCAGCTGCTTCATTGCCATCAGATGTCTTTGAAGATGACAACTCCTCTTCTGCCTCTGCATCTCCCGAGCAACTCGGGATGCACCAATCTCCTGGCTTCTCCTCATCATCACCTGGGCAAGGAGGTGACCAATCACTGAGTGATGTGTCACCTGTTGCTACGCCTATCAGTCCAAACAATGTACAGGTATAATGGGCATAAAACACCTACACAGTTTTAAAATAACACAACTAATTTAATTTGGCCTTGTGTTCTCTTCTATTTACAAATAAACTTTTTAATTTTTAACAAAAGTTTTAAAAAGCGATTTTTAAGAGCACAATTCTCACTATTAATGAAACATTAACTATGACTTAGAGCTCAATTAACTCTTGATTGGCTTCCTATTGTTAGTTATTAAAGTAGTTATGTTTGTGTATTGGGTAGGCTTGGGAATGTAGAATAAGATCATGCAGATTATGTACTTTATAAGTAGTAATAAACAGCCAATATCTTTGTATTGTAGTAATATAGTAGTATATAGTGAGTATAGCGAGTATAGTATATAGTAGTAGTATATACTGTAGTGAGAATGGGTCCATATTCTAGTGTTACCAAATATTTCTCTTGATTCAAGCACCAGGCCGAACACAGAACAAACTGAGTAAACCAAAGATGATCTCTGTTGACCTTTATTTTTGTATTTTTCGCCATATAAAAATAACTATACATTTAATTTAGCTGTTTGGTGCAGCTAGTGGGGCAGAAATTACCTCTAAGTTCAGGTTAAAAGGCTTGAAGGCGGTTACTCAGAATTTTCACCACTACCGACTCATTTTTACAGCAGTGCAGATTGGCGTTGCTCCCGGCAACCGAGTGCATCAGCCAACCAATGACCATGACAGTAACGGGGTCAAACTCCATATCAACTGGGAGACCCAAAGGGATGTACATGCCCTCCCAGACACCACCACTGCTGCCAAAGGTACAGAGAATTAAAATAATGATTTGTTTTGCTTCTCGCCCCATTTCATACTTCATTGTTTCTCTCATCTACCAGATAATGTCATTTTTCAAAATTATGTTAATCACATTCTCACTTTGTTTGCCTCAAGACTGCACAGCCTCCAGCTCCACCTTCTCATTCCATTCTGGGTGGGTCCTTGAATTCATCCCGCCCTTCACGACCACGGAAACCTCGCGATTCAAAACCTAAAATGAGGAAACTGAAATACCATCAGTACATTCCCCCAGATCAAAGGACTGGGACTGGAAGCGGAGCTGCAAATGCTTCGCAAAAGAATAACAACAGTCAGGTTCCGGCCACTGATTCCTCATACTCGCACCTCTTGCAACAACAGCAGGTGTTCTTACAACTACAAATTCTCAACCAGCAACAACAACTCCCTGTGACAAACAGGTAATTCTCCAAACAAAACACTCATAAAAAAATGCATGATTTGCACAGCTAAAGCCATGTGCGTGCTCTATGATTGTTGTCATTTTCACAAATGTTCATATTCTACAATATATTCGACCCATTGACATTCTGAATAAAATCCAGATTTACTCTTAAATGTCAGCCTTACCATCAAAAATATTCAGACAGGTGATATTCAAAAAACAAGAATGTAAAACCATCATATGCAGTTTGACTTGAATCAACCAGCATCACCTTTCCCCAATTCTAAATCAGATAAGTTGTGTAATGTAATCTAGCATTATATGATTGAAGACCAGCAGATTTGAGAAATCATCTGTAATCCTGAAATTTCTCTCTGAAAAATCATAGGTAAATCTGTATTCTTGCTACCCTTTTCCACCAAGGTAGTCTGAGTGCTGGTTCAGAGCTAGAACCTTGCTTCAAATTACTACTTTGTCTTTCAACAACCTAAGCATTCTGAACCAGGAAAAGTGGCTCTTCAGTAGCACCAAATCATTGCTGAGCTAGAAGTAGGAACCGTTTGTGTCAGGGGATGAGGGCAAGGTTACTGTGACCAAGGAGTACAGAAACAGTTTGGAATAGCAGCGGAACATTATGTTGAACACATTATCGCTTCTAATCTCTGTCTATTCAAATGACTGCACACATGTTATTCTTTCTTAAATTCTCAGTCGTACACAAATTATGGTGGCTGCATGAACACGGTATTGTCACTCGTAATCTCTGCAGATTCAAAGTGTTTGGATGCTGATATACAGTAGGTTTGCAAATACATTAATAGCAATCCATTGTTTATGCCGTGTTTGTATTTGGCACCTCTGCATTTGTGTTGCCGGGAAAGTGACATCCGACCTGGCTCTACGGTGGCTCTCTAGAAAGTGGATGAGCAAAGCAGTTTTTAAATGGCTTGCCAAATTAGCCAGCTGTGAACTGACAGTAGCACTGGCTCTGAACTAGCACCTGGTTTGTGTTGGTGGAAAAAGGGAAAATCTCTGAATTAAATGGTAACACAGAATAACTCATACAATTATATTATTCATCCAATCAATAGTGAGAACAATTTGAAGGTTTCTGGATCTACACCTCAAAGTTCTCCTCAGTCTGCAACACCGTCAACAAACCCCTCTACTCCTGATACGAGTCCCATCCACCAAGCGGAGTTACTGCCCTCAAACCTTGATGACCTGACGGTAAGAACTGGTTAAGATGACCAATCCTGCTCAATTCTGCTGCAGCCAACAAATTTCAAGGCATGGTTTTTAAGTAATCCTGAACACCTTGATTGGTCGGTTTAGGTGTGTTAGTGTTCCTAGATTCCTGCAAATAATTGCTAAGCATAAAATAGGCAGAATGCTGGAATGCTAATGGTTTAATTATAGTTGGTAATCCAGTAGGAGAGTGGCCCTCCAGAAGCTGGTTTGGACACCCATGGTCAAGCTTATTTAGTAAAATTCATGGAGGGTCACTGTCTTGAAATTTCAGCTCCGACCATAATTACATATAGACCAGAGGTTCAAGGCTCACTCGAAACGTCTAGGCAACTGGTTGGAGTTAAATCCAATGGAATGTTGGCCCTCCAGGAGCAGGATTAGACTGTGTTGCTCTAGATTATTTGGTCTTCATAAACTGTGTGCATGAATAAGCTTTGTGTAGAACATTGAACATATTTTTCCTTCTTCTCAGGTGTCAGTTCTTCGTCAGCAGCTGCGTAAACGTGGACTTCCAGTTTCTGGCACTAAGCCGGCACTTTTGGAGAGACTCCGTCCCTTCCAAATGCCTCGTCCCCCATTAACCCCTGCCCCCCTTTGCCAATTAGGGGCCACGCTAAAACAGTCCCACTCCGCCAGCCTAAACCAAAGCCCCACCAGCATAGACACCTCCTCCAATCCTGCCTCAGTGTACACAGGTTTAGCAGAGCAAAGCTTAGCTAGTGATAGTTTCCTAACCTCTCCTTCTTCTGCTTGCTCCAGCCCTACTTTGCATACATCGTCTCCTCAAATGCCCTCTGGTGCAACATGGAGACCAGGTCAGGCAGTAGATGAACTTAGTGTAGAGCTGGAAATGAGAGAAAGGATTAGGAGTAGACCCAGAGATGGAGCAAAGGACACTCAGGTGAGTAAAGATGCCTCTCCTAAAGTTTTCTTATTCTCGTTATTGGTGCTGAATCAATTTCTTCATATTTTTAAGCATTTATTGTGCGGTTCCTTCTTTCTGCTTTCTCCAGCTGTGTGGAAGTTCCCTTCATCCGTTCCTGCAACAGGAGCCAGGGTGCAACAGAGGGAAAGCAGAAACGGGTGGGCAGGAACTGCTCTTTACATACTGCAGTGGTGATGGAAAAGTAAGCACTTTGAGTATTGGGGATGTTGTGATGTGCCATGAAAATATAATAAGGGTACATTATCTGTTTTGAGATATTTTGTAATTTTACAATCTTACTATTTTAAAATGTACTAAGCTTACATGGACATTAGTAATCAAATCATTTGAATTAATCTAAATAAGACCTGCGGCGCATTGGCTCAGTGGTTAGCACAGTTGCCTCACAGCAAGAAGGTCGCGGGTTCCCGGCTGGACAGGTGGTATATCTGTGTGGAGTTTGCATGTTCTCCTCATGTTCCTGTGGGTTTCCTCCAGGTGCTCCATTTTCTCCAACAGTCCAAAGACGTGGTAAATTGGGTAAACAAAATTGTGTGTGACTGCGAGAACGTATGGGAGTTTCCCAGTACTGGGTTAGGGTAGGGATAGAATTGGGAGTTTTCTAGTACTGGGTTGTGGCTGGAAAGGTGTCCACTGTGTAAAACATATGCTGGAATAGTTGGAGGTTAATTCCGTTGTGGGGACCAGGGGTGCTGCTAGTAGGGGAAAAGTTAGGACGATTCTAAATGCCCATACCATTTTAGGGCCCCAAGAGTTACGATTAGGGGGCCCAATCACCCCTCCCTCATACCCCCCAACACACACATCCCTCTCACTCTTCACTTTCGTCCTCGCCCAACCAACCCCCCAACCTCCCCCACCTTCAGTTTTATCCATGGCCACCAGAATGTTGTCATAGGGCCCGTACTGGCTAGGGGCGTCCTTAGTGGCGACCCCTGATAATTGAGGAACTAAGCTGAAGGATAATGAATGAATGAAAAGACTATAATATGATTGAACATCACCACAGGATGCTATCCAATGTTTTACTCATCATTATTCATGTTCGTAATGGGTACTATATGTGTTGAGTATTTTATTTTTAGTTTTTTGACACTCTGCTGTTAATTTATCATCCTAAACGTGCAAACAAATGGTAACAGATATATTCTCCAGCAACAGGGCTTGTCTGCTCTTTTATGGGACATATAGGAATACTCCACGTCTTAATTTCATTTGGGTTGACTTCGTTATTGACTTTTTAGCTAGATTAGAGTAATCCAAAATCTCTGTTTAGATATTAGAGTCTTAATCAGAGTATTGTCTTAATCATATTAAAATCTGAATATTGGTGTCCATTGAAACGTACTTATTGATACAAATTTGTCTTAATATTAGGTAAACTGCTGTCAGCTTTGTGATGCGATTGGGCAGGATTTTGATTTGCCAATGCAAATCACTGCCAGTCCAGCACAAGCATCACCCACTGTCCGCAGTTTGGAAGAGGAACTGCAGGAGGCCATTCAAAGAGTGCAGGTGAGTGTTTACGAGTTTATGTGCTGTCTGCTGTTGACAATTACTTCTGTTATGCAAATATTGATGAATTGATCGCTGTTCATTACCAATGAGCACTGACGTTCGACTTCCTGTCCACTCTTTCTTTCACCATGTAAGATGGACCCTTCTCAATCCATAGATGACATCTTGGATGTGAATATTGGGGGTTCAGGTGAGCAAAACTTGACTAGTACATTCAAATTTAAGAGAGTCACTGAAAATGATCAGGAGAGACACAGCAGTTATGACATTTTAGATTACTGACTGCTGGTTGTGGATGACAAATAGGTCAAGATTAGGGGTGTGACGAGACACATATCCCACGAGGATGAGACGAGATTTTTAGACTTTAAAGAAATTCTCAGTGATAAAATTTATATTGAAATATAGTATTTTGTTCAACAAAAATAATCGCAAAATTTAAGTGTATTTTGAAACCACACTGCAAAATTCTTTCCACAAACTCAACTGCAAGTATTTGCAGACAAATTATAAATAACATAAATTTAATAAAATAACACAAATATCAATATCTTTACAAATACTTAAGTGCAATCAATGACTGCAGTAATTAACTATAACCAAAACAGTGCTCTGTAGAAACCCATGAACTATACTCTTGAACTATAAAAGATAGAATTGTACTATACAGAACATCCTAAGGGTGCTTTCACACCTGCCTTATTTAGTTAGGGTGAATCGTACTAGAGTTCGTTTTCCCTCTTGGTGCGGTTTGTTTGGGCAAGTGTGAATGTAGTACTTACACTTGAGTGCGCATCAAAAGTGGACCAAAAAAGCGTTCCAAGGCCTCTAAAATGCTTCTTGATTTAAGAATTTTTAGATATTTGGACCAAAATCAAAACAAATAAAGTAAGAAAAGCATTATTTGCAGTGCCTGGCCTCAGCTGTTGATGCAACCGGTTCTTACTTCTAGCCCAGCATTGTTTTGCTGCTACTTAAGAACCACTTTTCCTAGTTCATAACCACTGTTTTGACTGTCAAAGAAAAATAACCGATTAGGAACTGCCAATCTCAGTCAAATCTTGTAAGACTCATCAGATCTTGTGCCACGAGATCTCGTCACACCCCTACTTAAGATCCTTCAAACATCTCAAACACCCTGAATTCTCCATTAAATCATGTTGTTATCTTTTCAGATAACTCTTCGCTCATCACAAACATCCAATCAGCCGGTCTCATCGTCTCAGGCTTCTCCGCTGCCCCACAGCCTGACCAATCACAGTCCACCAAGCGGCAAAAAGACGACAACTTCCTGTCGTCTCCCCTGTGCTCATCGCTTCTTTTAGAGCTTCCTCCTTCACCTAACAACACTCCAGCCCTCTGTCCAACCCCAGCTCCGCTTCCCCCTCCCCCCATCTGCACCACTCCACCATCGACCTCACTGTCCAGGAAAAGAAGGTCAGAGGTCCCTGCTTTTGACCCCGCTGATTGGCTGGAGACCTTGACCTCTGGCCTGCATCCATTAACGCCCCCTGCCGCCCCGTTTCTTGAGAGCGACTTTGGCCTCGACTCGGACCTAAATGTCAACAGGGTCCTGGACCTGATGGTGGAGCAATGGTGAAAAAGGGGGCGTAGTGTGTCTGTATGTGCGTATGGCTAATTGGATGCATGATTGGAAATTAAGCACCTTTCAAATCCTGTACCCCTCTCCCCCTCGTTCGTTCCTCCAGCATCTATCTCTGTCAACTGATGTGACCAAACAGATCTGACTGG
The DNA here is from genome assembly GCA_903798035.1 of Danio albolineatus. NCBI lineage: Eukaryota > Metazoa > Chordata > Actinopteri > Cypriniformes > Danionidae > Danio > Danio albolineatus. The sequence continues at coordinate 3,040,504 of CAIGQQ010034599.1, read as the reverse complement.
TGTAGCCTCTGCTCCACGCAATGTCGAGAGTAAGAGGGAAACGAAAAGAAGAGGTATGCTTTGGTAATTGGTTCAGAAAGATCCACAAAGAGCATGTGCACATAAGTCACACTTTCACAATGACTTTTTATAAAAGCTTAAAAAATGAAAAAGAATATATTATACCAAAAAAAATGTTGCGGGTTCCCCCATTGATTCGCCTCTTGCTTCAGTGCCAGACAAACTGTCGGCATGTGGCAACTGTGCGGAGCGGCGGGAGCTTCAAACAATCTGTGTGTGTGTATCTGCAGGGAAGTGTATGCGCTCCCTGTGTGTGTGAGCACGCTTCTCTTGGCTGAGTTATCTGCGCGCGAGTGTGTGTGTTTGTGTTGGCGCATACACACTTGCCAGCATGTTCTGTATCTACAGTTTCAATGCACCATAAATGAGGTGCCTAAAGCATCCGAACGCACTTGTTTCTGTTTATACTGGTGTACATTTTTCCATTTAGTATCAAGTTATGTTCTGCTTTGCCTGGATTAGCGCATTCTAGCCCAAACGCGTTGGCCTAACAACAGATCCTCAGAAGATTGTGCCAATATAGCGCGAAAATATGCTGGTTTGAAGCCAGCGTGCACCTTCAGTTGGATTAAAAAGAAAATGTGTCTTTGAAAAAAGCCAAATGTAATTATGTTGGATAATCTAAAGGCTTTAGAGCAGATTGATGCCGTCTGCCACGCACTAAAAAAAAAATTGTGTGAGGGGATCGTTCAACCACAACTGTTTATCTTTTCATAATGGGACCCGTATAACATCGTCTGCCATTGTTGTTCATAGACATTTGACCTTTCGGCTGCCTGTTGCTTTTATGCATTACTCTGGACAAAGCAGTACATTACTCAGTGCAATATACTTCCATGAAAGGGCACAGGGATAAAGCGTATTCAAATGTTCAGAAGAAACTGAAACATTATTCTTTCCCAGTCTTATATGTGAACGTGTACGTGTAAATAGGACAACGTGTTTGATAATCAAACGTATTGTCCTGAGTTCAGTGTGCAAACAGGTGCTGGAGAATCACAGCATTTGTGCAGCTGGGCCTTGTTGGTTCTCAGAGGATTTTTCTTTTTTGTATGTAACCCTTTAAAGCATCTTTTGTTTCTTTTAAGCCACATGACTCAGTATGCCAATGACCAACCAACCAAAAAGCAAACATATTAAGCGTTTGATCTGCTATATTGACTGATTCACTGATTTATTTATTGAATAATTTATTAAAGCGGTCAACTATCTATGTCCAAGTCATGTAATATACTTAAAATAGTCAAATTAAAGTCTTAATTGATCTTCCCAGCTGTATCAGTTTCTTTGTCTTTTTTTTTAAACAGTACAAGCATTTAGATCTGACAAACACAATTTATTTTCTTCTGTTCTCAGATGTTCACTTAAAAGGTTATCAAGGGCTCCATTTTAATGATCTAGGCTCAAAGTCTAAAGCATATGGCGCAAATGGTCTTGTCCGAATCCACTTTTGCTATTTTAAGGATGAAAAAATATGCTTTGCACTTCTGACGCATGGGCTAATAGGGTCATGCTTATTCTTTTAATGAGTTATGGGTGTGTTTTGAGCATAATTTGCATTAAATCAATTAGAGTCGCATCTCCCTTTCCCTTAAAGAGTCAGTTGCATCCTGCCAAGGCGCATTCGCTTTTTACATGGCAGACTTTGCAAGAGGAAAAACTGAATGCTTCACTAGCGAGAAAACAGACCATCTGCAGCATGAGGATAAAGAATGAGCCTCCTCAATTCGGCCTCTTTACTTTCTCTTTACTTTACTTTTTACTTTACTCCTTTACTTTAGAGGATAAGACATCCATTAGCCTACATATTTATTTTCATTATTGTTCATTTGCAAATAATTGCTTCAAAACTATTTCTAAATTCAGTTCTAATTTTCAGCAAACGAATAAATAAACAAAAATAGTGAAGTGTGGTCAAAAAACTAAGCTATATCCAAACACACGTCCTATAATTAGCCCCATATGGTGATGCCGACGTCTCCACAACCTGACAGGCGGACAAATCTATACTTGTTTTTATAA
>CAIGQQ010034599.1:3022374-3038022 GCA_903798035.1 Danio albolineatus | reverse complement strand
AACTTGTTTTTATTAAAAAATATATAAATATGCATATAATAAATAATACTGCTAATAATAATAACATTATATAAATGCAAACTGTCATGAATAAACTAAAAAAAGCTCCTTGATATGAAGAAGGCATGCATGCAGTGGTTTTTATATTTATATAGAAAATAATTTTTGCATTTTAATCCTTAATTTTTTTTTTCATATGTAAAGATAACTGTGTATTGCTGTACATCCTGTGTGTCTTAAACAATGTGTAAGTGTTTGGACCGCATAGTTGGACTTTAGACTAGATTTTAGTGTTCTTCAAAGATGGTTCAGTTCTTCAAAATAGCAATGCACCGGCAGTGTGGCTTAACACACCTCCCTCATAGACCGGAACACCCATGAGTCCACAAAGTGGCGCAAATGGAATAAAGTTTAAACAACGTGGCGCAAAACATGAAATTTAATGTTGCGCTCGTCTGAAAATAGTAACAAATTGCTCCAAACACGTCTTGTGCCTCATTGCACTGGGGTGTACGAAAGGGCTTCGAGATTTTTTCATATTAAGGTTAGATAATAATAATAATAAAATCCACAATTTGAGCTGTTTTCTGTGCATACCGAGCAGGCTGTATAATAAGAACACATGTGTAGCAGTCAGCACAGCATTGTCTTTCTGAACATCTTGTTAATGTGTCTTTCTAGATTAATCCACAGTTAAAATGAAATGATCAACGGACAAAGCTTGAGTTCTGGAACTTCATAAATACTTATATCACTCTTCCCTTACGTTGGGATCACAAGGAGGGCATTTAGTTTACATATATTTTACTTTACTGCTCAGCGATGGCTGTAAATTGGTCTATGTCTTGCTTCACGTACAGCAAACAAAACTTTGACATAGTTTTCACATCACAAAATACTCAACACTATAAAAAGTCCTTCATTTCTCTGAAAACATTACAGCTCAACTTCTTTTTTAAAAGATAAATTGCATTTGGCACAAAGGTTTGTTCATAAATTGGTTTAGTTCAATAACGGCATCTGGATGGTAACAATTTGAGGGCCTGGTTTAGAGGGTTTGTTACGTCATCATAGCCATAGCTTTCCTCCAAACTGCTCATCTATTGATTTGTCTTGCATGGTGGTTCAGTGGTTAGCACTGTCGCCTCACAGCAAGAAGGTTGCTGGTTTGAGCCCTGTCTGGGCCAGTTGGCATATTTATGTGGTGTTTGAAGTTTCCCCAAAACAGTCCAAAGACATGCGATATAGGTGGATTGAATAAACTAAATTGGCCATAGTGTATGAGTGAATGAGAGTGTGTATGGGTGTTTCTCAGTGCTGGGTCGTGGCTGGAAGGGCATTTGCTTCATAAAATATACTGTATGCTGGAACAGTCGCTGGTTCATTCCACTTTGTCTTAAACCAGGGGTGGGAAAACTCTGTCCTGGAGGGCCAGTGTCCTGCACAGTTTACCTCCAACACTAATCCAACACACCTGAACATGCTTATTAGTGTCTTCAAGATCCCCAGAAATCTATAAGCAGGTTTGTTTGATTGGAATAAGAGCTAAACTGTGCAGGACACCGGCCCTCCAGGATTAGGTTTGCCCACCCCTGTCTTAGACCTTTATCTGCTGTGCTTATAGTCCTGTTTAATTTTACTTTATTAATAGGCATGCTTTGCCCAAACCAGACCATTATATTATACCCCAATAAGCTTTCAACCAAGCTCAAAAAACTCTGTAAAATGCCCGAGCAAACAATTCAATTCAGTTCAGTTCAGTTCAGTTCAGTTCAATTCAGTTCAGTTCAGTTCAGTTCAGTTCAGTTCAGTTCAGTTCAGTTCAGTTCAGTTCAGTTCAGTTCACTTCACTTCAATTCAGTTCAATTCATTCATTCATTCATTTTCTTTTCGGCTTAGTCCCTTTATTAATCCGGGGTCGCCACAGCGGAATGAACCGCCAACTTATCCAGCCGGGGATCGAACCAGCGACCTTCTTGCTGTGAGGCGAACGTGCTAACCACTCGGCCACCGTGGCACCCCCAGTTCAATTCAATTCAATTTAATTATTTGTATATCGCTTTTACAATGTACTGTAGATTGTGTCAAAGCAGCTTCACATAGAAGGTTATAGTAAATTGAAGCCGTGTCAGTCCAGTTTTTAGTGTTGGACTTTAGTTCAGTTTCATTCAGTGTGGTTTAATATTCACTACTTTAGAGTCCAAACAGAAAATTATCAAGTTTTTTTTTTTTTTTTTAAACAAATATAATATTTTATTTGCCTTCTTACATATAACATCTACATTACCAGAAAAAAAAATCCATTCACAATTGGTCGCAGTTGCCAAATATTTAAAAACCTTTACCATTTCCACAGGTTGACCACATAACATCATCTCTGTTCTTTTAGTTTCTCTATGTTTATCAATAAAGAACCCTCTTTACAGTATTCCCCTAATTCTAAAGAATGCTTTCTGTTTTTCTAGTTACTATTGTCTTTCAAAAGAAATGGAACCAGTGCCATATCATCAGCATATTTGCATTCTCATCTCATTTGTGTACAGAAAATAATAGGGGAGATAAACAGATCCTTGGGGTGCCCCTAAAATAATCATACCTGACTTACCGATACTTGCTTTAATCCATCTGTTAAAATGTTTTAATCCAGTTGACAATTCTTCTATTCAGCCCTAAAACAAATGGTGTTTGTGATTAAGTCAGCCCAATTCACTTCTCTATTGAAGATTAAGAGATATCTTTAACAAAAATATTATGAATTTCAACACATTTAAAAACATTTCAAAGGAATAAATAAACACTGCTGATGCAGCTCACGTCTGAGAAGCCAACTTAAGCAAATATTATTCTATAAATGCAAATCAATCAACTGATTTTAATAATGCTGTCACAACTCGCTCTCTCACACAGGACCACAGGAATAATCTAAACACGTATTTATTAACAAAACACTCTCTGGAACATGAACACACAGGATTCAAGGGTTGTAGACAATATAATACCAGACGCTGGACCAAACAAAACACAGGACTTAAATACACAGGACAAGGTTAAACTGATTGTGTACAGGGGTGAGACACAGGTGGAATTCTGAAAACTAACAAATGGCAGGAAAACAGAACAAAGGAATCACATGACATAAACAGAAGTACATGGAACACAGGGGCATGAGAAAACACAGAAAGCACATGTACACAGGACACAGGAACTCTGACAAATGCAGGTTGTGAATATTTAAATGTATTTTTTTTATTTAAATGTAATGTTAAATGACAACTCGAAACTGTTCGACAAAATAATATTTAAGCATAATTTAAGTATAAATAATTATAATTCATATAACACAAATATGGACAGCACGGTGGCTCATTGGTTAGCACTGTCAACTCACAGCAAGAAGGTCGCTAGTTTAAGTCCTGGCTGGGCCAGTTGCCATTTGTGGAATTGCATGTTTCATGTTTTGTGTGGAATCTCCTCCAGGTGCTTCAGTTTCCCCCACAGTCCAAAGACATGCGCTATAGGTGAATTGGGTAAACAAAATTGGCTGTAGTGTATGGGCGTGTGTGAATGTGTGTTTCCCAGTACTTGGTTGTGGCTGGAAGGGCATCCGTACGGTGGCAGAGAGATCCCTAACGCGCTGCAATTTAAGAAAGCACATGCAATAACAAAAACACTTGCAAATTAAGAAACGATCTTCATCAATTTGACAGCACACCTGTTGCACATTCTCACAACACAGACAACAAAAGAAACACGCAGCAAATGAGTCAAAACGCAAACAACAAAATAAACCTGCAGCAAGTTGATCAAAACACTTGCAAACATCCACATAACACAACTGAAATGTTTCAAGAGGACCCATAAACATGACGGACCCAGCTGAGATACGGATGTAGCTAATTTACTTAATAACACAACGTTTCAGTTAATCATTAATTAGGCTGATAATTTACAAAAGACAACGGAATCGTGTAATCAGGATATTAAAATAAACGAAAAACAAATCACGTTTCAAAGACCACCAATCACTTCACTAAACAACCAACACAGCACATCCGGCTCTCAGCTGGGTCCGTCATGTTTTTGGGTCCTCTTGAAACATTTCCGTTGTGTTATGTGGATGTTTGCAAGTGTTTTGGCCAATTTGCTGCGCGTTTCTTCCGTTGTTTGTGTTTTGACCAATTTGTTGTGCGTTTCTTTTGTTGTTGATTTTTTGACCAATTTGCTACGCTTTTTTTCCGTTGTCTGTGTTGTGACAATTTGCAACAGGTGTGCTGTCAAATTGATGAAGATCGTCTCTTATTTGCTGGTGTTTTTTGTAATTGCACGAGCTTTCTTAAATTGCAGCGCATTAAGCTCTCTCGGCCACCGTACATCCGCTTCATTCCCCTGACAGATAAGCGACTAAGCTGAAGAAAAATGAATGAATGCCACAAATAAATTACTAGCAACAAAATACAATTTTACTCAAAATAAACACAAACTTGGAATCCAAAGCGGCACGAGTGAATCGATGGACGGTGCTTAACAGGCTGCTATGTAAAAATGGGCATTGATCTTATTCTGGGGAGGCGGAGTTTAGCTACACTATTACATAATGAAATGGTACATATAACCTGCCTGATAGACTTATTATAGATATAAGCTGTTTTCAGACAATTTCCATTTTAAAATGTACAGGCTGTTTCCATACAATCCAGTGACTCTTATATGTCAAAAGTTTCTCAGTTCATGACTTTAAATTCACTGTTTCCTGAGTAAAAAAAAAAATCTAGTCTTCCAATAAGCTTTATTTAATTTCAAATGTCCCTCAGTGAATCATTTAACTGCATGTAAGGTTCATTTAATGTTGTGTCAGCAATAAAGCCTTCCCAATTTTGATTCAGCTTTCTTTGCTCCTGCTGAAAATGGGTTGAGCCCTTTTTTATTTAAAATTTCATTTAATTTTCCAGTAAGTCTACGGTTGTAGATGGTTAGAACTTAGCAGGAGCTTGATTGCCTTTCTGTCTAGATCATGGATATGGTTAAACTGCAGTGTAAATCATCTGAGCGGGGATGCTTTTGAAGATGCTGGCAGGCAGAAATGAAACCCAAACATCAGGCAACTCTTATGAAAAGGTCTGCTTTCAGATTGGAAGCCCACTTCACACCAATCATATTAATTCACACCAACTGATTAACTATTCAGTGATCCTAATAAATGCAGTTTACACAATCATGCATTATTCATGTTGGTTACCTTTTGCGGAGTCGAATTTCAGCTTCTGTGTGCTTTAATTACTTGAATGTGTTAATTAGATCGCTCAGAAATGTTTGACACGGGGTGTGAGCTCCCTAACACAACGTGACAAATTTAATATACATCTTGATCAACGCAAAAGTAAGTCAAACTGATGATGTTTTGGAAGGGATATTGGTGTGATATTAGGATTTAGTATGTGTCCTCTTTTGGTGGGAATAATTTTTAAAAAGCGTTAGGCTAATCTGTGTAACCGCATTTCTAATTTCTGTTTGTTTTCATACAATTGCTGCTCTTTTTCTTTCATTAGATCACTTTCTGGAATAATTAAATTAGTTTGGTCAATTGTGGCTGAGAATAGTCAAACTGATCTGAATTAAAACAGTAGTTTTGTATATTTTGACAACTGAATGCAGAGTATTTATGGTCAACAAATTTTAACAAAAAGAATAAGTAAGGTAATATAATGTTGAAATAAAGTTCTGTTTCTTGCAAAGGTCAGTCAATTCATAAACATTTAGGAATCTTCCATTTAACGAATCACCATGATTTCAGGCTAAAGATCTTATTTGATGTTCTACTGAAGAGAAGTACTCACTAAATCACGCATGATGCATGATGTCGATAATTACCTGTACAGCAGCTCAAACCGAACATCAGAATGGGGAAGAAAGGTGATTTAAGTGACTCTGAACGTGGCATGGTTGTTAATACCAGACGGGCTGGTCTGAGTATTTCTGAAACTGCTGATCTACTGGCATTTTCATGCACAACCCTCTCTAGTCTTTACAGAGAATGGTCTGAAAAAGAGAAAATATCCAGTGAGCGGCAGTTCTGTGGGCACAAATGCTTTGTTGATGACAGAGGTCAGAGAAGAATGGCCAGACTGTTTCGAGCAACAGTAACCCAAATGACCACTCGTTACAACTGAGGTATGCAGAGGAGCATCTCTGAAAGCACAACACTTTGAATCTTGAGGCGGATGGGCTACAGCAGCAGAAGACCACACCGGGTGCCCCTCCTGTCAGCTAAGAACAGGAAACCGAGGCTACAATTCACACAGGCTCACCAAAATTGGACAATAGAAGATTGGACAAATATTGGCTAGTCTGATGAGTCTCGATTTCTGCTGCAACATTTGGATGGTAGGGTCAGAATTTGACATCAACAACGTGAAAGCATGGATCCACGTACCTTGAATAAACAGTTGAGGCTGGTGGTGGTGGTGGAATGGTGTGGGGGGTATTTTCTTGGCACCTTTTGGGCTTATTAGTACCAAACATTGTATCAACACCACAGCATACTTGAGTATTGTTGCTGACCATGTCCATCCCTTTATGACCAGTGTACCCATCTTCGTATTGCTACTTCCAGCAGGATAACGCTCCATGTCATAAAGCAGGAATTATCTCAGACTGGTTTCTTAAACATGACAATGAGTTCACTGTACCCAAATGGCCTCAATCCAATACAGCACCTTTGGGATGTGGTGGAACAGGAGATTCACATCATGAATGTGTATCCGACAAATCTGCAGCAACTGTGTGATGCTCTCATGCCAATATGGACCGAAATCTCTGAGGAATGTATACACCTATATATAAATTTGCAGCTTTTTTTGTTGCTCCACACCTTGTTATGATTATGCTATTTGTTTCAGCTGCAATTAAAGTCCAGTGCAGTCACAGACCGGTTAACTAAGGCCCCGTTTACACTAGTGCGTTTTCGTTTTAAAACGCATAAGTTTTGCTACGGTTACGCCATCCGTCCACACTACGCCGGAGTTTTCGAGGTGCGAAAACGGAGCGTTTTAGAAACGCTGGAGAGGCCGTTTCCATTCTAAAACACTGCCGCAGCGTCTCAGTGTGGACGTGGGAAAACGCAGACTTTTGAAAACAGAGGCGTGGCTGCTGAGATCCGCTACGTGATTGGGGCTTTGGGTCATTGCGTATCCTTCCCTTATTCGTCAAGCGCACGTGGCTATAACGTCACCGGCAGACAGCAGACCAGTCTTCACTGTAAACACTGTATTCTCGATAGCCATGGATGTTTTATATTCATTTGTTACTTTAAGTAACAACTCAACCTCGTCGTCTGTCCACTAAAAGACCTCTCTTGCTTTCTTTACCATCGCGTTCATCGTTCAACCAGCGTTTGTTGACTAACAATAACCGAATGCCGAGCGAGACACATGCTTCCTGTTTATACTTGACCGCGCATGCTCAGAGTGCGCCAATGGTCACGTGATATACGTTTCTGGTGGATTAGTGAAGACGGAGATCTCTTGAGACGCTGGGTGAAAACGCGAGTGTGGACGCGGATCGTTTTCTTGCTAAAACGCCGTTTTAAAACTAAAACGCACTAGTTTAAACGGGGCCTAAGCCAAACACAAGATAATGTACATTTTAAAAGCTTTGCCTTAAAAATGACCACTGTGTGTTCAAAAGTTGATGACATAAAGTCTAAATATAATGTTTATAAAACTACACTGTAAAAAATCCAACTTACAAATTGTTCACTCAGTTTAAAATTGTAAGTATAGGCAGACATATTTTTGGCCTCAGAGTTGAATTTACTCATAAAAATTATTCAACTGCATGTTTGGAACTGTTTGTTCAATGAAAGTAAAAAAATAAAAAACAGTTGAGAAGACTTTAAATTTTGATTTCTCCATATCTTCAAAAAAGATAGTTGAGGTTACTTAAAATTTTAAAGCAACCGCCTGCAGGGATATTTTGAGTTTATTAAGCTTCAGTGTTTGAAGTTGTGCCAAATCATTCCGTAAAGTATACTTGACTTAAACCAGCCTTTTTGTTCAACTTAAAAAATTAATTTGGCACAACTTTAACCCCTGAAGCTCAATAAACTCACAATTTCTTTGCAGCCGGTTGTTATAAAATGCAAGTTAACTTAACTTTTAATTTTCTTACAGTGTATAATCGAGCAATCAAACATTGGAAAGGGAGCACATCGCAATACTGCAAGTATTTCAGATTGTTTTTCAAAATCTGAGGTAAATGATCAATTGTTGCTTTCATAGTGGCTAATAAAGTCATGCAAAATTATGTTCAACATGAAACCATTTAAACATTAGGTTTTTATTCTATCTTATCATTTTAACATTGCATTTTAAAAAACACATCAGCAACCTGTTTCTATGTTCATTTGATGACACTGAAAGTATTTGATATTTGTCTGAAAGTGGGAACTCTTTATGAATGCTTCACATTTGGACGTTCTGTTTTTCATATACTGTTTAATAATAATAATTCCTTACATTTATATAGCGCTTTTCTAGACACTCAAAGAGCTTTACACAATGTGGAGGGGTTGGGGGGGTTGGGGGGAGAGAATCTCCTCATCCACCACCAGTGTGCAGCATCCAACTGGATGACGCGACAGAAGCCATTTTTGAGCCAGACCGCACACCACACACCAGCTGATTGGTGCAGAGGAGACAGAGTGATGAAGCCAATTTAGGATATGGGGATGGTTAGGAGGCCATGATGGACAGAGGCTAGTGGGCAGATCTGGCCAGGATGCCAGGGTTAAACCCCTACTCTTTTTCGAAGAACATCCTGGGGTTTTTAATGACCGTTGAGAGTCAGGACCTCGGTTTAACGTCTCATCCGAAAGACGTGTTTAGAAAGCAAGTAGACATATTTGGACAGAGGGTTACTTTTTTTTTCAACGGTGAGATGGACTCTTTACTTTGGCAGAAGCTTTAAGCTTATCAAGCAAGATCAAATCTAAATTTCACATCCGCAAATTGTATTTGGGAAAAGCCCTGCAACATGACTGATAACGTATCGCCATTATCACCATAGATTTAAAGCAGACATTATCCCTCACTTACTGTAGCACTTGTGAAATACACTGAAACGCATGTGACAAATGCTTGTCTATGACAGTGACTATAAATGAGTGTTGAAAGTGAAGGCTTTTTCTGCACATCCAACGGCATGGAAACACCTCTCGCAATTACCAACAAATTCAGTTTGACATACTCAGGCAAACTAAGATGAATGACGTATCTTTTTTTGTATGAGCTTCATTCCACAGATTTCTCAGAAGGTTCAGAGGTAGATGAAAGCTTCTTAAACGTGAACTGTGAAAAAGGACGATAACCATCAAACAAGCAGCTTCATCCAGCATAAATCAAGCATGCATTCATCCATTTCCATGCTGAAGGCCTCGCTTGAGCCAATCCAGCGATTTTTAACGCTCAGCTCACGTGAACGGTATGTAATGAGTTTCTGTATAATGACTTCTGCTGTCACGGATAACCAGCTTTCTTCCCTGGTGCTGATTTTTACTCCCGCTTCATGGAAATTAATTGCTGAAAGGCACATTTCATGTGTAAAGCAGCCAAGTAGAGTAGAGATGTTGACTGTGCGGCCGCTTTGCATCTTGGTTCCTCTGTTTGGATCCGTTGGGACCCGCTGTGGGTGATTGGATCACTGCAAGAAGGTCAGGTTAGTTCGATCGCACACAACCGACCCTGATCAACCCCCCTCGGGCACAAAAGCGGAAGGAGAGCGTTTAATTGCTTGGATTTGGAGCAACAGAGCGTGGTGAGACACTTGTAGCATGGTTTTCATCTGGGGGTCAAAGGAAAGTACAGTAAGGGTCTGTGGACTGTTGGGCTTAAACAAACAGAATATCTAATAATAGTGCTGCATTGAAGTTACGATGGAAAAGTTGTATTTGAACATACTGTAAACTCTAAAAATGCTGAGTTGTATTATACCAGTGCTGGGGCAAATCGACAAACCGAACCGTGGAGTTTAACATAATTTAAATTGAATGTAAATACTTAACCCAAAGTTTGGTTTGTTCATATCTGACCATGTTCAACACTGGGTAAATACAACTCAGCAATTTGTTTTAGAGTGTACAGAAATGGCGCAATAAAATTGTAATTACTTTCTTGAAGGGTTACAACAGATTCAGCACCTGTATCAGTGGTAAATTAGAGGACATTAATTATCATACAGTTACTGTGTGTTCTCACCCATACCTGCCAACACTCCCATTTTGGTATTTCTCCCAGAAAACTCCCATAATTTAACACCACCCCGGGTCTTCAGGTTTTTTTTTCAGTATAGTCTGTAAACTCAGCCCCCACCCCCACCCCACCCCAACTTGCCCCCAACCCTCGATTTGCCAACTTTGGTAAAATATCTGATCTGAAAATCTATAGAACAGTCTATAGAACAGTCACTAACACCACAGTATAGTTACTAAACTGATTTTCAGTTGTTTTAATCAGACAAGCACCTTGACTGATTGCCTTGATTTTTAATTATTTAATTAGGACAGTAAGATCTGACTTTGCTTAGCCAAAAGTCTTGTCTCTTACTAGAAATAATGTACAGTATAGAATCTAAAGTCATGGTGTGGTGGAAAAATAATTAATATTGCGTAAGACTCCCATGAGCTTGGACGACTGCGTCCATACATCTCTGCAATGACTCAAATATCTTATTAACAAAGTCATCTGGAATGGCAAAGAAAGCGTTCTTGCAGGACTCCCAGAGTTCATCAAGATTCTTTGGATTCATCTTTAATGCCTCCTCCTTCATCTTACCCAAGACATGTTCAATAATGTTCATGTCTAGTGACTGGGCTGTCCAATCCTGGAGCACCTTGACCTTCTTTCCTTTCAAGAACTTTGATGTGGAGGCTGAAGTATGAGTGTTATCCTGCTGAAGACTTTGCCCTCTCTTGTGGTTTGTAATGTAATGGGCAGCACAAATGTCTTGATACCTCAGGCTGTTGATGTTGCCATCCACTCTGCAGATCTCTCGCACGCCCCCATACTGAATGTAACCCCAAACCATGATTTTTTTTCTTTACCAAACTTGACTGATTTTCTGTATTAGAACTCACATGGAATCTTGGGTCCATGTGAGTTCTAATACAGTAAGTCTTCTGCAGTTTTTTTGATGATTGGGATGCAGTTCAATGATTCATTGGAAAAATCTACCTTCTTCCATTTTTCCAAATGATCAACTGGGATCAATGACAAGACTTTTGTCAGGTAGTGTATCTTCTTATAGGGACATAATTGAAAAAAGTTACTGGCGAGTTACTGATGTGCATTAATGTTATAAACTTTTGAAAAAAAAAGCGTGAATAGCATGCTAACTATAAAGACGGTACAAAACAGTATTGCTGCTTCAGAATATTTCAGACACATAGACATATCAGAGAGGTGGAGCATAGCCACACCACACACAACAACAACTTGATTTTCCATAGTTGATAGTCCGAAATTGATAGAAGGTACGCAACATTTTCATGCTCGAAGGCATGTTTTTATGCATAAACATAAGTGATTTGCTGATATGCTGCAACGGTTCCTTTAAATGCAAGATCTATGTAGTAAATTTCGACACTCTCACTGGTGTCAGTGTAAATGTTGTCATATACAAGAAAAAAAATTCAATCTTTATTCTGAGTTAAAAAATCATGTTTATTATTATTGGTTTCTTTTTTGCAAGAAAGGGTAAATCACCATCTCGCATCAAATAAATTGAATGCACATGACTAATTATGACTTGTCAGCATATAAGTAGAAACTTCCGTCGAGGACCTAAATGCACCAAAAGATAGTTTATTTTGTCAATTGGTGCATTAAAACAGCATATCTCATCCTTCACAAGGCACTTCAGAAGTGAAAACAATCATGGCTGCCATATTGAGGCATTTTTCCAAACCAAAGTGCTCAAAACTGGCCACTTTGAAGGGTACAACTGACATTTTTGGGCCCGCATGATCTTTTGCACAGGGAAGTTGATTGGTGTTACTGCACTCCATTCAGAAGGGCTCTTTCCTATACCATACCTTCGAAAACCAGTTACTCAACTCTAGCTGTAAGTAGGGCATTCTGCCAGTTTGGAAGTGATGTCAAATGACGTGTCTTGTTGAGTTGGTCAGTCTGCTCTGAATTCACCGTTCGTACATTCAACTTGTACATGTACTTTCAGATTTATTGTAAATTATATTTATTTTTATGTAAATGCTAATCCTAAAACTGACCACACAAAAAAGTCTAAAATACAACTGTTTGTACTTTTTAACTTTTTTATTAACTTTTTAATTCGTCATACCTGAATTTCACATTTTTGCATTTACCATATCTAAATGGGTCATGAATTAAGAAATCAACTTTTACTTGAGCTTTTGGTAAAAAAAAAAAAAAAAAGGTCATTGTATTGTAAATTTCAGAGTATACTGTAAATGGTCTTTGTTGCTGAAAGAAAAGCTTTTTTTGACACTAAGCCCAGAAAATGTCAGATCTAAGATTGTATATCTATGGCTGGGTTTCCACACTTGTTTGAGGTAGCCTTAGACTTTCTTTATAAGGTTAATGTGAATAATGTGAGATGGAAATCCATTTGCCGAAAAAAAATCTTTTTTTTTTTGACGTAGCCAACATTACACCCATGTGACAAATCAGCTGTCTACATTATGCTAGCTATGTTTACTGTTGGTTACTTGGGGTGCGTCTCAATTTCACCCTTGTTCAGTATTCAGTGCACTCATCAGGGCGTCAGCTGCTGTCTCAATCGCAATAATTTTCCAGTGCACTGAAATGTTCTTGCCATGAAAAGTCTCACAATGCACCATGAAAATCATGGATACGCACTATGCACCCTTAAAAGGATACTCTGAAGCATGAATTATGAATCACATGAACGGAATCTTCAAACATAACAACAAACCAGAGACTTTCTTTCTTAAAATATCCATTATTTATTATTTTTTTACTTGAACACAGATAGCGAGAAATGTTAGTAACAATCTAGCAAACATTTATAATTGTTTAATGGTTGAAATGTTGTTGGTATACAAAAAATATTTAGCTGTACGCTGTACAAAATGCTGGGTAACACACAATCGATTCATGTCCGGGAATTAAGTCTTATTATCTTATTAGCTTGTGGTAGGCTGTGGCTGTTGTGTTGACACGATGCTTGGTACTAATGAGCCCAAATCTTATTAGCTTGCTGTATTGAACATAAAACTATTAATTTGTTCCCAAAAAAATGAAACCATCAAAATTGCGTTGTTTCAACTTAATAAAAGTAAGTAGTTTTTGAGTGTAATGTAGTACGTACCTAAACATCCCACTGCTGTTTATAAATTCCAGTTTTGATGATGTACAATGAGGACGTTCTCATGTCACACTCAGTGTGTCCCAATGTGTAGTAAACCAAGCTCATCTCTGTCCTTACCAGGGTCCAAATTCGTGTAGATGACCTACTCATGAATGACCTGAGGAACTAGGGTGCTTTGAAGTTTGATTGAGAGGTTACCAATACTACAGTCAATCTCTCTTGATGGAAACACATCTGTTTTTGGGAATGTCCCTCTCTCACCTTCTCTCACAGGATCTATCATATTTGTTGGGCACTGAGAAATGTTTGACTCCAGGACATTTTTTTCATGAATGACTTTTGGGACCACATTTTGTTGGTTCACCAAAGATGTTTACTGTTAGCTGATCTCACAGCAGCAAAAAAAAAAAAGATAGTTAACAATTGGAATCCTCCTCACATAATGGACAAACTTAGTGTATCTGCAGGACATTCTCTCAATAGACAACTTCTTGTATACGTGGAGCTATTGTGAAAACTGTCGTTATGTGGCATTCAGCGTTTGATGTTGTGTCATCCCTTTTAAAATCTTTTATTGATTTGTTTGTTTGTATTTATTCATCTTTTGATGTCTACCAGGGGTGGCATGGGTGGGAGTGGGTTCTAAGTTTGCACTTGTTTTTTTTATTTATATTATTGTTCCTGGAAAAAACTAAAAAAAAAACCCTCAATAAACAGTTGTTAGCAAAAAATAAAAGGATTTGTTCTGTTTTTGTGAACATGTTATCTTAGGATGGAAACCTGTCTTGAGGGATCATATCTGTATTAAACACAACCTACACAAAAAAATATCATTAACTCATAATTCCACAGCCCACTAATTTGCGTATGACAATAGTAGAGAAATAAAGAGTTAAACTGGATTGAGCAACTTAGCAATAAATTTACTGTTGAAGATCACAAAATGCCAGATTGTGAAAGGTACAAACACCCATACAGAGAATCAACATGACTGACGAGGTTGAAAAAATTCTGCCATGACTCAAACTATTATTGTTTTAAATGATTATAAGATATGTAATCATTTTGTTATCACATTTCATTGTCAAAGTTTACATTTACATAAAGCTGTAACTGGGATTGTGGGATTGGAAGAAATGTGGGTAAATCATTTCTGGTTGTCATTTCTGCACATTGGAACATAACAATTCACCAAGTGAACTGATGGAGCAGTCGAAAGATAGTTTACTATGCAGGACTGTCATACAATCATAGCAGTGGGCGTTTGATTCTAAGCCCTCCAGTATCTCTTAAAACCAGGCTAGAAAATAACCAATTACTTATTGATTTTGATGTTTTTCAATGTAAAAAAGCCATGCAAACATCATAAGTGGACCTCAGAAAACTGCATAAAATAATAATAATAAAAAAGCCAGTTCATGATCCTTTTAAGCTAAGCCTTTAAAAACTCAATGGTCTCTGGGCTCATAACTCCAATATTTTAAAGATTCACAAAAGATGATCCATTTTCTAGGCATCTGAATTTCATTAGGGAAATAAAGGTTAAGATTATATATATATATACATGCAGTAGCTAGCATTACAGCACACTGTGAGTTTGTTCTCTTGTTAATAACTAATAGAGCAGCTGGACCTGGAAAAGTGGAGAGATAACACTGTGAAAGTATACAGTAGAGCAGACGATGTATTCTTTATGATAACAAAGCACTTGAACATGACAAGATTATATTTGTATTGTTTCAGGGACTATTTGATATGGTTTGAAGGCATTTTTTAAAATATAGAACGATTATATTTATCTACAGGGTAGTGCGGTGGCGCAGTGGGTAGCGTTGTTGCCTCACAGCAAGAAGGTCGCTAGTTCGAGCCTCAGCTGGGTCAGTTGGCATTTCTGTGTGGAGTTTGCATGTTCTTCTAGTGTTGGCGTGGGTTTCCTCCTGGTGCTCCTGTTTCCCCCACAGTCCAAAGACATGTGCTATACGTGAGTTGGGTAAGCTAAATTGTCCTTAGTGTATGTGTGTGAATGAAAGTGTATGGGTGTTTCCCAGTATTGGGTTGCTGCTGGAAGGGCATCCGCTGCGTAGAACACAAATGTCAATCATGGTTAGACCGATCCAGTAAACATAAAAGAATGTGAATCAATCAATCAACCAACCTACGAATCAATTAACCAACCAATCAATTAACCAACCAATCAATTAACCAACCAACCAACCAACCTATCAACCAACCTATCAACCAATCAATCAATCAATCAATCAATCAATCAATCAATCAATCAATCAA
>CAIGQQ010034599.1:2979856-3022364 GCA_903798035.1 Danio albolineatus | reverse complement strand
CAATCAATCAATCAATCAATCAATCAATCAATCAATCAATCAATCAATCAATCAATCAATCAATCAATCAATCAATCAATCAATCAATTAACAAACCAACCAACCAACCAACCAATCAGAACAAGTCTGTTTTAAATAAACGTGTGTGTTCATGTGTGAGTGTGAGATTGAGAAAGTGAGAGACCATGAGTTAGAGGAGCTCATGATCCATGCTGCCTGCCTGAGCTTTTATTGATCCCTTTAGATTCTCTTACCTTGACCGATCATAATTTTTACAACTTGAGTCGTATTCACTCCATTACACACTGAAGACAGACCACACATCAGTACGGCGAGAGAGCCCTGCTGGGAACGGCAGACTTGTAAGTATTGCTCAGTGGTCTAGCGTGATTTTGATTAGATTTTTTTTGTTACGGTTGCCTTTTAGTCATTTTAAAAGACATGGAGCCTTTTAAATAAAAAGATTTTCACAAAAAAAAAGAAAAAGTCTGTGAAAATAGTACTTCAATATTCTGTTTAGCCTGCTTTTATTACTGTATTATGGGACCTTGATCTCTGCTTTCATTTTAACAAGCACCCTTTATTGACTTTTTGTAGTTTAGAATGATCGATTGTCTGGGTTGGTCATTTATAAAAAATGTCTGTCATAAGCTGCAAGTATACTTTTTGATGTTTTAAACACATGCACACACACATGTATATAGTTGTTACTTATTTACATTTTATAAGTAATGTGTTACATTACTTTTAAGTTATTTTGCATTACTTTTTCTTACCTGGCTGATGCTTGATCTCTTTCAAAACTTTTAGAAGTTTTTATTATAAATAGAGGAGTTCTGCAATTAATAACGCACTATAACCCTTATTTACATAAAAAACACATCAAAAACGAATAATTGTTATAATTTATCTTCTGAGAACTTTTTGACCCCCAGAGCTATACATGCCATATACAGATTATTGAAAATGTAAAGAAATGTGTCTACTTTTGTACTTTTTGTCTTATTTGTGAAGTAAAATCACTGCATTGAGACGAACCCCATTTCCTTTCCTACAATGAGTTCAAAATAATGAGATTACTTAATCTGTAATACATCACAATACTTACTACATCGCAGAAATATAATGCCCTGGCATTTTGGTTTGTGTCAGTTCCTGCAGGGAATCTCTCATTAAGTGTGTGATTCGACATGATTACGTTATTTTAATTCAGCAATTTATTTTCATTCATTCATTTTCCTTCGGCTTAGTCTCTATTTCAGAGGTCACCATGACGGAATGAACCGCCAACTGTTCCGGCATATGATTTACACAGCGAATGTAACGCAGGGGAGTAACACTGACAACGGAGGTAATGATCCAATCGCAGATTTATTTGGCAAGTCAGTAAAGCAATGGTCAACACAGGTGCAAACAGATGTATACAGGAATCCAGAATCGTAGTCAAAGTAACGGGCAGAAGGTCAGCAAGGCAGGTAGAAGACAGGGATAAATAAACAAACAAGGCGAGGATCAAAACACGGCAAGACTAAACAAAGGAAAACGCGTTGTAATGTCACTTACAGTTAACAAGACTGAGCAATGACTGCGTGTGTTTGTGCTGCTTAAATAGTGCAGTAATCAGTCCAGGAGTAGCTACAGCTGTGACAGTCTAATCAATGGTGACTTGGAGCAGGTGAGTGTGTGTGTGTTGCATGACTGGATTTGTAGTCCGTTTACAAGCAGATTTGTAGTTCATGAGATGCGTGTGTGAGTGTGTTTACCAGCGATCTCTGGCTGTAGATCGCGGGTGATCGTGACAGCGAAAGCCCTTCCAGTCTCAGCCCAGTACTGGGAAGCACTCATACGCAGAGCAGACATCAAGAATACAATCTAAAGACATTAATAAATAAAAAGTAAAAATGTGCTTCACAAAATGACAGAAAATTATATTAATCAAAGTTTTTTCACAGTGCCTTGCAATATTAAGGGAAAATTTGTACAAAAAATTTAAAACTGCTGTTCACCCTCAGTCCATCCAAAAGTTATTTTGTTTGCTTGTTCGTTTTACGTTGAAGAACATAAAAAAGGACTGAAACTGTGTTTCTTGGTGATTCTTAAAATGTCATAAAAATTCAATGACGTCTGACACTTTGAGAGTCAAAAGACACAGACAACCAAAAAAAAATAAAAAATGAACGCCCATGGCTATTGGGTGAGCATAAATTATCAGGAATCTTTTGGTTTTAGTTCAGTTTTTTTAACATAAAAAATTCCTGGCAGAAATGTGCAAGTTTCACTGTCTCCTATGAGTAGGAGAGACCATTATTATTATTATTAATAATAATACCAAATAAATGAAGGAAGGATTCAAGGAAGGACTGAACAAACTAAGGAAGGAAAAAAGGAATAAGCAAACGAATGATTGAACAAAAGGACCTAATGTAGGAAGGAACAAAAATATGAACAAACGAATGAGTGAACAAAGGAAGAATGGAACAAACGAATGAATGAAGGAGAAAACAAATAATTGAAGGAAGGTTGTAAGGAACGAACAAAAATAGAAAGATCCCTAAATACACTATATGTTGTTTGTGCAGGGATGTGTAAACTAACATTCTGTAAACGCATCAACTTTTCTACAGTGTAATACTCACTACTCACTACTCTTGAGTACTTCAAAAAGGTCTTTACTTGAGTATGATTTTTCAGTACTCTTTCCACCACTGGTTATTCCGAGATAACAACCGCTAAATAACACAGGGAACTTCATCTGGGAACTTTAAATCACTTTGACCATCAGTGAAAACATTCACGTCCACGTTTACATGTATCTGTTTGTTTGGTACTTTGTGGTTTTTTACTGTTTGGCACCATCTTTTGAATGAATAATAGGTCGGTTAATCTATGCGTTATTCAGATAGTTTTGTTTCTGTTTAATTATTAATAATTATTATTGAACACTTAATTAAAATGTTAAATCAAAGAACGTCAGTATGCATAGAACAAAGCAAACCCCTCCTCTATTATATAATATTCTCAGTTTTCTCATCGAGCACGTCCAAACCGAGTCCTGAAAAAGCAGTAAAACAGTGGCGTTTCTGGAAAAGGGTTGCAGATTATGAATAAACAGGCTGCGTTCCAGGAGATAAATAGATACATTTTTATATTCGAGGGCTCATCATGCATGTATTATGTAAATGAAAGTTGCCATATCTGATCTGCCAGCACCTCGCAACCACTTCTGTTTACTGCCGTTTTTAGAGAAAGTGCAATAATGGTTAATCGGCGTGTTAAACAGCAATTGTTTTCAGCCGTCCACAGGCCATGTCTAGGTCTGCTGCGTCTCCATCTTTCCAAATGGTCGATAGTCCCAAAGAGTCCATTTATAAATCAGCCCCTAAACATGAAAGAACTGATGGGTTAGTTATAATAACCAATTAGCACAGTGCTGGAAAGCCCAAAGCAATTACAGTGTTAATCAGCTGCTCTCGCTGACCCTCAGTTCCTCTCAGGTTGATGAGTCATCAGCACTATTGTAAAGAAGCAGCCCGTGGGGGAATGAGCTCTCTGACCTCCCTCGACACCGATAAACACACAGAGGGGAGACTCACGCTGACTCTTTTAAAACATTTACTTTCTACTTCTGCAACTCTGTGGGTTTCGTTTCCTGATGTGTGACTCATATTTGTCTGCTACAAAATAGTAACCATGTTCTTTAGATGGAATGTATGTCACTTTAGGACTGTTTACTCCTGGTCACTTCATGCGTTTTTTGTCTGATCGGTCGCTAACGGTTTGTGGCACGGGCAGTTGTAAATAGCCACTGAAATACAATCGAGCTGGTCTGGGATGCATTCCAGACAAAACTGAACAGGTCTAAATGAATCTGGTTGTTGAAACCACAAAATTTTTCTCCTCCCAAATTGTAAAAAAATAAAGATGTGAGAGAATGTCATTGGCTTTAATTGCATGGCTGTCTGGAATACTTGATTTTGATAGGTCATGACATACCAAGGTATTTT
The DNA here is from genome assembly GCA_903798035.1 of Danio albolineatus. Taxonomy (NCBI): domain Eukaryota; kingdom Metazoa; phylum Chordata; class Actinopteri; order Cypriniformes; family Danionidae; genus Danio; species Danio albolineatus. The sequence goes on along the minus strand of CAIGQQ010034599.1, from coordinate 3,018,360 downwards.
ATTCCCAGTGGTGTAAAGTAACTAATTAAAAATACTCAAACTACTGTAATTGAGTGGTTTTTTCAGGAATTGTAATTTACTGAGTAGTTTTAAAAATGTGTACTTTTACTTTCCTTTGAGTACGTTTAGTGCAGTATCGGTACTTTTACCCCACTACTTTCCTTCAGCCTGCAGTCACTACTTTATTTCTTTCTTGTCTATGGTCATTGTCTAAAGTAGAAAGATCAGTCCTGTGATTCCTGTCCAATTAAATCACACATAGAAAGTAAATCGCATCATACTGAACAACCTCAAGACATGGGCCCTTTATAAATGCAGCAAACCTTTTGGAAACAATAAAAATGTCCAAGAAGATGTCCAAAATCTTTACACACTATGATCCAGAGACTGTTTATAAACTGCATGTCACTGAAAATTATGGATGCTGACTGTATGATGACTGAAATCACCAAACAGCCTTAAACAATCACTAAATGTGACGAATGAAGAATGGAGGGAAGGGCCAAATAAAAGGAAGGACCGAACAAGGAATGGAAGGAAGGATCGAAGAACTAAATAAATGAAGGAAGGATTCAAGGACTGAACAAACTAAGGAAGGAAAGAAGGAGCGAACAAACGAATGATTGAACAAAAGGACCTAATATAGGAAGGAACAAAAATATGAACGAACGAGTGAACGAAGGAAGGATGGAACAAGCGAATGAATGAAGGAAGGAGAGAACAAACAAATAATTGAAGGAAGGTTGGAAGGAATGAATGAAAATAGGAAGATCCCTAAATACACTACATGTTGTTTGTGCAGGGATGTGTAAACGTTACATTCTGTAAACGCATCAACTACTCACTACTCTTGAGTACTTCTAAAAGGTCTACTTTTTACTTATACTTTGAGCAATATTTACTATAGATACTTTTACTCTACTTGCACTACATTTTCGGGCAAGTAATGGTACTTTTACTTGAGTATGATTTTTCAGTACTCTTTCCACCACTGGTTATTCCGAGATAACAACCGCTAACTAACACAGGGAAGTTCATCTGGGAACTTCAAATCACTTTGACCATCAGTGAAAACATTCACGTCCACGTTTACATGTATCTGTTTGTTTGGTACTCTGTGGTTTTTTACTGTTTGGCACCATCTTTTAAATGAATAATAGGTTGGTTAATCTATGCGTTATTCAGATAGTTTTGTTATTATCAGCTTTGTGACGGTTTGACACCATTTTGTGACTGAATAATGCACAAGTATGCACAAGTCATTTGCGTCATTAGCTGTTTTGTTTCTGTCAGCTTTGCATTTAATCAACCCTCCCGTTGTGTTCACATCCTGCAACTTACTTAAGTGTTCTTGGTCAAAATTGACTGGTCTGTTTTAACTGCTCTTAAATTAGCACAAAAAAAATTTCACCACCATATTTATTCAACATTCTTTAGCTGTGAATAATGTCTTAAAGTGCTTAACATGAATTTATAGGATTAGACATAAAATAACTGCGGTGAAAATACAAACAGGCATTGAAAATGTATTGCAAAATGAACAATATATGACAGAAATCAAAATACTTTGTTTGGTTACCAATAGACAGCTCGCTAAAATAATAATGAAAATAATTCAAATTTTAATCCATCTGAATGATTTATCAACCAGCAAAGCACAAACAAAAAAGTATCCTTTCCTAAAGTATGTACCGAGTGCTCAAATTTTCATTCAGTACTTCAATCAGTGTACTAATGTAGGGAAAAGTGATTGAGAGATATAAACGGGGATTAAGGACACAGCACTAGCACTTTATATATACTTCATTTTTGAGTGAGATGCTAATGGTTTAATTCAATGAAATTATTGATGCTAAGCTAAGCTAAAAGTGCTCCTGCTAAACCCAGCGATTGCCTTAATGGAGGTTGGCTGAAAGAAAGAAAAACGAACATACACACGCAGATGGTTTCACATGGCAGATGTCTAGTCTGTGTGAAGATATAATACATTTTTTCATCAGGAAGTTTTTTCACGTGGAAGAATCCAACACTATGGCAATTCATAACTTTTTTAATTTAGTGGCTAATTTGTATGAATTTGTACAATCTCATTTATACAATTAAGTAAAATTGCTTATTTTCCATTGACGGTTGGGTTTAGGGGTTGGGTACCTGCAAAAGTCATTGTTCAGTCTGAATTATGTGTGTCTGTGAGTGAGCGAGTTAGGGTGGTGTGTTTGGGGATGTTTTCTGTCTGATGGATGAATATAGTCTGGATACCCATTAATTTCCGATGACGGTCACTTTTGACCGAGAACATCACAGGTGTAACAAGGTTGATTAAAACACTCAAAAGTTATTGAAAGCGGTCATCATCATTTTTATATGTTCAAGTGCAAAGTGCTGAGGATGTAAGGCTTTGATGCAATCAGATCTAAAACACAACTTTTATGAGTGTTTTAATTTCGATCAGATCAAAATCAAAAGTACATCCAGGTGGTGGTTTTCTCAGAATAAAGCCCTTCAATGTTATATCTGTCGGGGGCTTTATTCTCTGATAACAACCGCCTGGTTCTTCTTCATCCCAAACTTGTTACACAAAGGTCTGGAGCACTTGATTCTAGTTGGTCAATTCTGAAATTCCAATTTATAATATTCCCAGATAACGAACACTGAAGCTAAAAACAGGCTCATCGGGATACTTCAAATCATCTTGACCATCAGCAAATACATTTACATCAACATTTACATGCTTGTCTGTCAAGCCTGATCTCATGAGGAAATGTAACTAAGTTTTGACAGTTTAGTGGCTAATTTAGCGAGTTCAGTTATATGAAAATGCTTGATTTTTAAAAGGAAGCGTGGCACCCAACCCAACCCCACCCCTAAACCCAACCGTCATTGGGGGATGAGCAAATCTTACTAAAATGTACATCAGATTATACAAATTAATATGAATTAGCCACTAAAGCCCTGCTCAAACTGTGAGATTTCAGCCATGATTTTGTCATGTCATACAAATTTAGTAAATCGTAAAAGATTCCTGAAATCCTAGGCTAAAATCTGTGATCTTTGACTGTTGGTTTGACATGTTCCCAGACGTCGTTTAATGCCTGTTGCGATCAAATTTGTCCTCTGACAAAGTTCTGGCAGTGTCAGAAGATTTCAGACACTTTCCTCTAGTGTGACACTTGCAATGAGCGTCAATCCAAGAACCAGCAGGAGCACCGAATTTGATGACGCAATCCATGCAATTTCAATTCAATTTTAAAACAGTTTTTTTTTCTTCCTGTGTGTAATATTGCCACTACAGTTTGTTTACATTTGCTGTGAGGAATCATTTAAGAATGCAGGATAGTAAAAATGTCGTCAAACTCTGGGGGCGTTTTCATTAGTGTTTGGCGTGTCTTCATTGTCGTTCAGTATAATTTTATGACATCTGAGATCTTAGTGTGAGATCGTGTTGGTCTGTCATGCTGCTGTTTTTGACTGCTTGACACCATCTTGTTACTGAAGCATATGTAGGTTAGTATATGCTCCAATAAATCCACAGAGGTTGGAATGGTATTATGACAATAAACAAATCCAGATGTATAATGACTGAACTTAAAGTATTTATACTGAGTGAAGTTTATTTATAAACTAATTTCGAGAGGATGACATGCTGATGATTGCTTGCAGCTGGTCCTGAATTACTCAATTTATGATTCACCAATCAGACGATAAGGGCGCCACGGTGGCGTAGTGAGTAGCACGTTCGCCTCACAGCAAGAAGGTTGCTGGTTCGAGCCTCGGCTGGGTCAGTTGGTATTTCTGTGTGGAGTTAGCATGTTCTCCCCGTGGTCGCGTGGGTTTCCTCCGGGTGCTCCGGTTTCCCCCACAAGTCCAAAGACGTGTGGTATAGGTGAATTGGGTAGGTTAAATTGTCCGTAGTGTATGAGTGTGAATGAGTATGTATGGATGTTTCCCAGAGATGGGTTGCAGCTGGAAGGGCATCCGCTGCATGAAACAAATGCTGGATAAGTTGGCGGTTCATTCCGCTGTGGCGACCCCAGATTAATAAAGGGACTAAACCGAAAAGAAAATGAATAAATGAATGAATCAGACGATTCCTAAGCTACTATAAATTTCCATATCACAGCCATCTTCATTTTGAAGAATCCCCCCTTCCACCCCTACTCCTCCTCCTTTCCTAGATGGGTGGCACGGTGGCCCAGTGGTGAGCACTGTTGCCTCACAGCAAGAACGTCACTGGTTCTAGTCCTTACCAAGCCAGCCAACATTTCTGTGCGGAGTTTACACTTTCTGCCTGTGCTCACGTGGGTTTCCCCCAGGTTCCCTGGTTTCCTCCCACCGTCCAAAAACATGCAACTTAGGTTAATTGACTAATCCAAATCGGCACCATAGACATGCTCCTAGTAAGTAGCCATCTCTTAAGAACAATCACTATTTGTTCATTAGCTACTACAGCAGGGGAGTTCTCGAGATCTACCTTAGCTCAAACTCTCCTCTCGCCTTGCAAATGGGAGGGAGGCCCGGGCTCGAGGATCTTATGAGCCAAGGGCTCTCTCCCGGGACAGCGTCAATCATCAGCTAAGTGTGAACTCTTGAAAACAGATTCATTGATTTAGTGAAACAAACAATGAAAACACTACAAACCACATTACACTGCTGTTTCCAGTTTTATGATTTGATTGGATTTTGTAAGCTGTGTTATTTTCACTGAGGAATCATAGGGCCAAAAAATAGTTCTTCCTAGAAAGTTATTTTATAATGACCAAAAAAAAAAAGGAGACTTTGATGTATTGGTGTGACACTGAATCTGAAAGGAAGTGAGGCTAGAATTATCAACAAGTGGTCACAGCTGCAAGACAGCATGATGCTCCTGACCTGTCCTTCCCACTTTCACTTTATCTTTTTTTTTTTGTCTTGAACACAGTGAATCACAAGCAGAGGTCAACACATGTAGCAAATGCACACGTACGAGTGGTGTGTCAGTGTTTGAGCGTAAGCTGAACAGAAACACATTGTGGTGGATCTGTTGTCCCTGCTGGATGCCTGTTTGAACAGGTGGAACCGTAGGGGCCAAATGAACCCAGAGAAAATGATTACATAATGACCAACACATCATTACCTTACATATGTCAACACCGCCAAGCATACAAGGTCAATACAGCTTTGAATCTCTCCTTCTGTCGGCGGATCAGTTGCGTTCAGCACGAGTCTGTTTGGTTGTTGTATTCTGTCTGCACCGTTTCAATTGAAATGTTCTGATCCACAGTCAAGGACTTAACGCTCGGTTAAGTGAAGTCATGTTTAATATGATTATGCTTTTTTAAGCTCTAAAATGATGTAATGGACGGGGTTTGAATGCAACGAAGTGCAGCAGAGCTGGGGTGTGAATTTGTAGGTCAAACAGAGAGGAATGGAGGGATGAAGTCGAGAGAAGAGGTATAAAAGACTCTTTAGAGTAGAGCGGGGAGGAGAGAAAGTGAGAGGGCTCTCTAAGTCTCAGGAGCTGCGCCTCTTGAGTTAGTGATTATAAGCTCTTTCAGTATGTAGATAACAATCTGAACAGTATGGCGGGAGCAAAAGAGAAAAAGAGAGAGAGTAATTACAACCTCAATTAAACAAGAGAATCTGAGATTAGGGTCAAGAGCCCTATCGCACTACATCACTGATACAACTCTGCCACTTCATCTCTCCCTTTGTCTTTCCACTCTTTTTCAAACAGTTTCCCTGTTTTCGTTCCACCCGTGCTCTGCGCGTTCTCCGTCTAGGGGTTTTGTTACTAGTAATTTTTAGTTTGGTAGTAATGAAACTTTTGATATGAGCTGCTGCATTAAGCCCGGGGGGAGATCGACCCTCCCGGCTGATAAATATTCATGAGCGCACAGTCAACCATCTCCCTATCTACTGAAGGTCAGCCTCTCTGTTGTGTCCACGAGGGCCCTGACTTATCCGCAAATCTGTACATCGGAAAAGCGCTTCAGGGCCCTTTGTATCCTATGGGAGGTGTTTCAAGATTATATGAACAGCAGTGCAGTACTAGTTTAAATTTGCACCTGGGTTTACTCAGTTTATTCCGACACAATCCTGCTACAGCCATTCTTAACTCTTTGATTTAGCGGATAATTCTTATTTATTTATCTTATTCATACATTTGAGAACAGTGGTTCTCAAACTGTGGTACATGTACCACTAGTGGTACACAAGCTTCCTTTTAGTGGCACACGGAGGAATCTCTGAATAATTAAAGTAAAAAAAATGAACACACTTTTAACCCTTTGGCGTGTAAAATAACACCGATGTGATCAGTAAATGGATTTTAATAGGCTAAACCCTTTATCTAAGCGGCTGACAATAATAAATATTCTTAATTAGAATAATTAATTAGCTACTGTACTTCAATACTGGGCGCCACGGTGGCCGAGTGGTTAGCACGTTCGCCTCACAGCAAGAAGGTCGCTGGTTCGATACCCGGCTGGGCCAGTTGGCATTTCTGTGTGGAGTTTGCATGTTCTCCCCGTGGTTGCGTGGGTTTCCTCCGGGTGCTCCGGTTTCCCCCACAGTCCAAAGACATGCGGTACAGGTGAATTGGGTAAGCTAAATTGTCCGTAGTGTGTGAATGAGAATGTATGGATGTGTTTCCCAGAGATGGGTTGTGGCTGGAAGGGCATGCGCTGCGTAAAACAAATGCTGGATAAGTTGGCGGTTCATTCCGCTGTGGCGACCCCGGATTAATAAAGGGACTAAGCCGAAAAGAAAATGAATGAATGAACTTCAATACTGGTTATTATGGTGGTACTTTGAGAGACAATTGTTTTCTGGGGTGGTACTTGCTGAAAAAAGCTTCAGAACCACTGTTTTAGAAAGATTTGCTCATCCCCCAATGAGGGATAGGTTTAGGGGTTGGTTTTAAGGCTTCACAAAAAAAAAAACGTTTTCATATGAAGGAAATTTAACAAATTAGCCAGGTTTCAGACAATGCATTAAACATTTGTTTTCTCATGAGATCTGGCTGCAAGTGTCAAGATATTGGTTTGTATTTTTTGGGAAAAGGTTTATAATCTTGTTATAATTAAAGACACAGTTTACCCAAAAATGAAAATTTAGTCCCTGTTTACTCACCCTAGAGTGGATCCAAACCTTTATTACAATGGTCCCAAACTCAGTTCCTGTAGGGCCCCAGCTTTGCATAGTTTAGCTGCAACCACCTCCAACTCACACCTGCTTAATAGTTTCTAGTAGTCTTGAACGCCCTGATTAGTTGGATCAGCAGTGTTTAAATAGGGTTGGAGCAAAGCTCCGGGAGTTGAGTTTGAGACCTATGCTTTGTTAGTTTTATATTCTGTCGAACAGTGCAACACGATTGCCTCACAGCAAGAAGGTCACTTTTTATAGAGCCCTTCTGGGTCAGTTGACATTTCTGTGTGGAGTTTGCATGTTCTCCCAGTGTTCATGTCAGCTTCCTTCAGGTGCTCCGGTTTCCCCCACAGTCCAAAAACATGCGCTATAGGTGAATTGAATAAACTAAATTGACTGTAGTGTACGTGTGTGAATGCAAGAGTGTATGGGTGTTTTCCAGTTTTGGGTTGCGGCTGGAAGGGTATCTGCTGCGTAAAACAAATTCTGGATAAGTTGGAGGTTCATTCCGCTGTGGCGACTCCTGATTAATAAAGGTACTAGGCTGAAAAGAAAATGAATGAATGAATTTTCGGCTTGGTCCCTTTATTAACTTTCTCTTATCTGGCACCTAAACTCTGGAACAGCCTTCCTAACACAGTTCGGGAAGCAGACACACTCTGTCAGTTTAAAACTAGATTAAAGACACATCTCTTTACATTAGCATACACATAAAACACAAATGCTTTGGAATCCAAATCCTCTAAAGGATTGTTAGTCTGCATTATTTAGGGCAACCGGAGCCGGGTACACTTCCCAAAAGACATTATAATTTGAATGGCATCTCTGCTCATGTTAGTCTGTTTTTTCTTATTATTCCCGAGGTTTCCATAATTCTGGACCATGCCGCATCCTGAGCAGCTGCTGTGGTGGTCATGGAGGAGTGGAGAGCATGAGACAGATTGCTGTAAGACGATCCCTGTGACAGACGAGTCCTCGCATTGTTCCCGAAGGGCCAGCCTGATTACCAGCCGGTGACCCGCCTGTGGTCTCTCCATGATGGACGTCCAGCGTTCTCCAGCCCCGGCGCCATAGACTGCAGCTCTGCACAAGACGTCTGGCCATAGGAGAAATGGTCGTGCCCAACTGAGCCTGGTTTCTCTCGAGGTTTTTTAATTCTTCACTTTCGCCAATTGGTGAAGTTTTTTCCTCGCCGCTGTCGCCTCTGGCTTGCATGGTTCGGGACTTGTAGGGCTGCGCATCGATGGATTAATCTTCAGTGTTTGGACTCTCAGCAGTGAATATTAAACCACGCTGAATTAAACTAAACTGAACTTCAACACTGAAAACTGGACTGACACTGTTTAAATTTTTATAATGCATGTGAAGCTGCTTTGACACAATCTACATTGTAAAAGCGCTATACAAATAAAGATGAATTGAATTGAATTGAATTGAATTAATCCGGGGTCGCAACAGCGGAATGAAGCGCCTACTTATCCAGTATTTGTTTTACGCAGCAGATGCCCTTCCAGCCGCAACGCATCTCTGGGAAACATCCATGCATTCTCATTCACACATACACTACGGACAATTTAGCTCACCCAATTTACATGTACCGGATATCTTTGGACTGTGGGGGAAACCGGAGCACCCGGAGGAAACCCACGCGAACACGAGGAGAAACATGCAAACTCCACACAGAAATGCCAACTGACCCAGCCGAGGCTCGAACCAGCGACCTTGTTGCTGTGAGGCGACAGCACTACCTACTGCGCCACCGTGTCGCCTGAATGAATAAATTCTGTTGAACAAAAGATATTTTGTAGAATGTCACAAACCTGTAACCATTGACCTCAATATAGTAGGAAAAACAAACAATATGAAAGTAAATTACTAGTTTCTAGATTTCTCCAAAATATCTTCTTCTGTGTTCAGCAGAAGAAAAAAGTCAAAAAGCTTTTTGACAACTTAAGCATGAGACATGACATAGGCTAATTTTCAGGTTTGGGTGAATTATTCGTTTAATGATATGACTGAGGCAATGAACTGTGGACTACTTTTTGAATAATTTAATAATCCATTTCTAATTAATTTTTCTTCTGGTGGAATGACACTCAAAATATCACACGAGAGAGTGCAGTAAATCAGGTGTCAGGCAATATCACACCTGTCTCTGTGATAGCACTCTGTAATGTGCAAAAAACACACACACACAAAATAAAACAACAACTAAAAACTGACTGAGAAGCAGTTAATTTACGTGATAGCAGTGGCCGCACCACCTGTCAATCATTATGCGCGTTCACGCTCACGTTGCCGCTTCACAGTGAGCGGTTTAAGGTGACAGAAACTTGGAAGTTATTATTTTTCGACGACAGTTTGGGGCAGTTGGCGATAACCAGCAAGACATGACTAGTTTTGATCGCTTCCAACAAAAGGTATTTTCTAACGGTGGGCTTTGGAAACACGTGGGCGTGTTTAATTCGTCGTCAGAGTTTTTAACAAAAGTTTTGAAACGGCTAAAAGCTTACAGCCCTTTTAATTATTAATTCATGAATCATTGATATTGATTATAGTGACTTCAAACCTGTCAAGGCTTTCAACAAATCGCCCAGAGACGCCCTGCCGACTGGTTGGACATCACCATTCACATCATTCAAGGCAGGTTCATCATGCTAACTGTTGCAGTCATTTAATTGCTGCCTTTAAAGATGAATCGGGCTTTAAAAGTCTGGTTATGTAATGAGGGAATCATTTGTTTGTTTATTTATAGACCTTAAGTGTGCAATGACCCTTTGTTAAATATTTAATATTTAGAGTAAACGATTTCTCTTGGGCCTGGCTGTGCGTGTGTTTGTGTGGTTGGACTGGACATGCGTTATTAATGAACTTTGCTTGTAAACGTCCAGGCATTAATCTGTTTGTGCATTTGTCAATAAGTAGATCCATTTTTTAAAATTCTATTTAATTTGATCTTCAGTGAGATGATTTCACAACATACAAAGCATTTTAAACTTTTAAAATCCAAGCAAGCAATTTGGTGCTAATAGGAAAAAAATCTGATTGGAGTCTACCTCTAGACAGCTTGGCTAAAGCAAGCCTCATTTGGGCTGTCAGTCAAAATCTAATAGATGTCTAAGAACAGCCCCAAACTGGACTATACATAAAATAAACAGAAAGAAATGACTACACATTTGAAATCTGTCTAATCTGTGTGTTGGATGTTCAGCTTGTTTTAGCCAAACCATTTATGTATAGACATCTACAAGACGTCTACATTTAATTTTGGGTTAAAAATGGGTTAAAAATATCACCATATAGAACAATTAGATATATTGTGTATATGAAGAGTTTCGTTGCAAAACGCGATAAACGCCATTTTTTGACATTTGGATTTTATGATTGGAAATCACTGTTCAGATGTACCTTAATCTATGTGTGAACTGCTGCCATTAACACAATTTAAGAATGAGCATTTTAGGCCTACTACAAAATGTATTTTTCACAAAACGCGATATCCCCTAGACCAGTTTCTTTGCAAAATGCGATATAACAGTTATATAACTGTTATATATAGAACAGATATGTGCGAGCTCTGGGAGGAGAGTCACCGCCGGCAATGAGTTTGCTCATTGATTTAACGATAATATCAAAACAAAAAAACATATGTTTTTAAAAAGAGGATTCAATAAGCTAACTAAAAGCGTTTGCCATTTACAGTAATTGTTTATACTGTAGGCGAGCTGTCAGTCACAGGCTACGTCCGTCTGTCAGTCAGAGAATCAAAGCTTCAGAGTCGAGTTAACCTCATGGATTTTGATGACGAATTGGAGCCGGTCATTCCAGCTGCATAATAATAATGATAATATTGGCGAGTTGGCTTGTGTCCGCTGACTCGGTGCAACAGAAACTGCGCCGCCGCGGCTCCGTCCGCTCTGATCATACAGGTTTGGTTTTCAGCAGCGGTGTGAAAGGAGCCTCCACTCTTTCTGTAACGGGCTACATATTATGCTCGTTTATTTAACTAACTTAATCTTACTTATCTATATTATAACTAATCACAATTAGTCCGAAGCTGATGGTTGAAACGATAAACATCCTGCAGTTAGTTTGCTCTGACAGCTCAGCCGGTACGCTGTTATCTGACCTTTTCATTCAGGGACTGCCCTGGATTACTGGCACACGCCATAGTCACATTATGTTCATTATGGCATTATGTTTTTGAATATTATGAAAATTTACGATCTATTGATAAATTATTGTTAATTTTCCCACTGTTGATCCAAAAGTTTTCTTCAAATGCCACAGTGAAGCCTGCTTAAAGTCATTGGTGCAACCGGCAAAAAAAAAGAAAAAGTTATGTTATATTGTGTACGTTCTGGCCAAAACTAACTAATTAACTCAGAATCTTATTATTAATAATCAATCTTTGTATATACTGTTCCATATAGTTTTTATTAATTTTAATCAATTTAAGATGTTTGACAATGTTAAGATAAATATCTTGCATTTTGGCATGCTTTTTGACTTATTTATGAACTATTTATGGACATAAAATTCAATAAAAAATGTTCTGGATTTAAAGAATATGTGTCCCGGGCCTTTAGTGAGCTCAAGTAGTAGTTTAATGTACATAAATTGTGAATAAACTTGACTGTAGTAGACTGTACACTGTAGAGTAAACTTGAGTAGTTTTTGGATAGTGGACAAGTATAGAGATAAAAAATACAATTAGATTTTTGTGACACTGCGACCTGAAATGCCTAAATATAATATCAAATATTCTTAAATATGACAAGATATTTGGATACATAAATTGTTAAACTGAATGGCGTTTTATTGGGTGTCTTTTAGAAATCATGATAAAAATCAGTTTATGATGGTAATAATTTTTTGCTCATAAAGTTAAAATAAACAAGACCTTAGGGGTAAATATAAAGCTGTAATACACTTTTATTGTTTGATGCTTGGAACCCCCTTATGGTCTATAAATGTGTGTGTGTGTGTGTACAGTTATTTGATGTTATTGTATAAAAAAGTAAATAAAAAAGGAGCATGTATAGAGAACAGAAAGAGAGTAGATAAGAAGGCAAAAAAATAAGTATTACACCAAGTTGTGATGTTTGCTCTTGGCTATGTGTTATTTTAATTCAAACAAAGTGCTGGTGAAGATGGAAATGGTGCAGAATGATGTGAATGAATGTTCTGGATTGGATCTCGTTACTATTATGGTCATGTTTTGGGTGGAGAGGCTTTTTTTTTTTTTGCCTGCTTGTTGGTGAAGTCTCATTATGTAATGACATATGTTGACCCTTGTATACCATGGCCTGTTTGTTTTTGTCTGTGCATCCACATAATGCTCGTATAATGACCATACTAACTATCTACCCTTGTTTTGTGTCCATGACAACACTGTATGCATGTGTAGGCTCATGCTAATGTGTGTGTTTGAGTATTGAGGGTTCTTTTGGGTTCTCTGCAAAGTGTAATTCCACCTTTGTGAATCAATAATACGTCTCTATTAAGATCCATTGGGCTTTATTAGGGAACATATGCCGTGTTGCTGTGCTGTTCTGGCTATGTAATTAATGGGCTGGGTGGGCCAATTAAATTTGGGTCCTTTATGGTTGTGCTGATTGCTATGTTTAGGGCCTGAATTTCAATGAATGCCTCCCAAACATTGCCATCCTCTTGGGGGAGTATGTGAGTGTGTGTGTAACTCTGCATTTGCTTGCATGTAGTGATGCTTGTGCATGTGTGTGTGCCGGCTCGGGGTGGCTCCAGCAATATAATTACTGTTCATAAATTACCCTTGAGATCTTTTTAACCCACCTATATTTTATTATGATAATAATGATTAGAGACAGACAAAAAGTCATCTGTATGTGGGTCAGTTTGCAGGGCTTGGGTCAGTTTTCTGTCTTTAATCTTCCTGCTCTAGAAGAGCAGATAGATGTGCTCTGACAAGAGTTTGCAGTTATAATGAATTCAGTTTGAAACTCAGCAATGCTAACTTCGTCAAGTATGCATAATGTTTGTCAGTTGATATTTAATGGTTGCGGACTAAAGCGTTTGAGGCCGGGTCAGGGCAGATTGTGGAAAGTCAATGAAGACAATAGGCTGTAATTATGCTAATTTGTTACAGATCAATGTAGATAGTTATGTAAGTTAAACTGGAAGCAGTTCAGAATCAGCTCTCGCCCTGGCTCATTGAAAATGTGTCTCAGTACATTTTTCTAAATGTAAATACATTACTCTGGGTACATTTCTTTGCACGTTTCAGACGACAAATCCACTAGAGGGCGCTGTCTACATTTTTGCAAATATGACATTAGGGCTGCACATTATATCGTTTCAACATCTACTGTATATCACAATGTGATCATTTGCAATAATGACATCGCAAGATATGCAATGTTGTGTCTAGTAAAATTGATCGGATTTCAATTTTTTAAAAATTATTTTAAAACCATTGAGGCGTAAGAAATTGTATCGTTTGTAAGTTACCATTAGACTCTGAAAACAATAAAAAACTTATTTCAATTGTATTGATCAATGCTTGTAGATGGTTTTATATTTAATGCAGATGCACTTTTCTACAGAATCATCTCAGTCTAAAATGATTCATTCTTTCCAAATAGAGATATTCAAGTCATCTGGCGAACTTGTATTCATATTGCAGTATATATCACTGAATAACTAAGTATCGCGATGTTAGATTGTTCCAATATTGTTGAGCCCTTTATGAAATGTATTTAGGTAAATTTTGATACGTTTCAGATGCATGTATTTCTTGTACTCTACCACAAGAAACGAATTGTACAGATCACCTAGCAAACGACTGACTTAATATCTTCCCTACAGCAATCAATAGTGTTTTCTAAAGCAAACGTAAAAGAATAGTGCACCATAATTATGTTTTTTTTTACCCTGATTTTACATAGCTTTATCACTTTTATGGAACTTGATGCAAAGCCAGAGGGAAATACGGAGTAAAATGACCATGTCAGAAAAGTTGCCATATGGAGATAGACAGGTGATACAAATGTATTCGATTGAGTTTACGTTGTTTTGTGGTGTATATTCGTTGTTGTGTTATCCTTTATTTGTCAATAATACATTCCTGTAAGTTGCATTAGTGTGAAAACCAACAAGCTGTTGGTGCCATACTGCTCCATAGATTTAATTTTACCTCGAAGCTGCAGTCAAACATTTTTACAGTATGTACATTTTTTTCAGTTTTCATTTTTGCAGAGCCTGTGTTGAAAACTTTGCAGACCTTACACAGTTTCATATTACCTCGCAGGACAGCTAATATTTGAAAATGCACAATGAAAACTAGGGTTGTGCAATATGGACAAAATAATCATATTGTGATTTATTATTATTATTTTTTTCTTTTTTAAAATTATTTATTTATTTATTTATTTTTTGAACGAATAATGCGATTGCGATTTTATTCGCAATTTTGGCAACTGTTTTTGCTTTTTCAAACAAGCTACATAAATGCATTCTAAATATATGCACAAAAGAAGTGCATAAAAAAACATTTCGCAATAAAACAACATAGTATTAAATTTAATAAATAAAATTGTAGTAAAATTGTCTTTAAAACAGACAACATAAAATAAATTAAGATTAACTAACCTCAATTCCAGTCAAAACAATAAATAAAAACTAACGTAAATCAAAACCACCTTTACGGTTCTCCCGCTTAACTTCGTCATGCGCAGAGTGAGCTCTGATTGGTTGACATCTTTCTCCCACTCCGTTTAGCAGTAATTTCCCGCTGTGCTGCATCAGCTCTGATTGGTTAACATACTAAAATCATGCACACGAGAACGTGAATAAAAATCAAAATAAACTAATAGATAAAATTGCAGCCTTTGCGATTTAGAAATTGCATGTGCTTAAATTGCGATTTATTTGCGATTGCGATAATTGCACAGCCCTAATGAAAACACACATTAATTAAATAATAAGCCTGTTTTTTAATAACAAGCCTTTTTATCAAAATGTACTGGATAAATCTACAGTAGATATTTATACATTGATCTTCAATGTCCATTGAATTATAGGGGTGTGTGGTATTGAAAAATATTATATATCTGTATTTATGGGATTCATTTGCAATATAGTGATAAGTAAATAACATTCCAGCGTGTTTTTGTGCTGATATCTTGGCATGGATAAATAAATATGATACAAAAATCACATTTAGGTAGTTTACAGTCATTTACAGATTTGTTGGTTCCAGAGATTTGTTCAAGATGGTTGATTCCTTTAGAAAATAGGGTTTCAATTTACAGTGTTTGAAAAATATAAGTGTTTACAGAGCTTTATTTTGATGCATACGTTTTTAAATGTCTGTTCAGACTTTTCATTATAACCAATGAGTTTAAGACATCCAATTTAGTAGAATTAAATCAGATAAAGAACAAATACAATTAACATAAGATAAGTAACATAAGATTCAGATACAGAAATAGCCTGAGCTAGTTTTAAATGTAATAATCATATGTTTTTTTATTTAAATCACATCAAAAACAGAACCTCCTGATTCCTGATTCTGCATGCCAGCTCCAAATAATGACTTCAACGAAGTATCTAAAAAAGGACATTTTATTCAGGAACAATTAAAAAATAATAAATATAAAATTTTAAAAAGTATTAATGTCTTACCTCAGAACTTTGCAATTTAATGTCTTTGATTTAATGTCTTTCATGTTTTTGACTTTTGCGCTTAAAGGGACAGTTACCCAAAAATGAAAATGAACACACTATTTACTCCCTTCACTTGTTTCTAACCTGTTTGAGTTTTTAATTGTTTCTATGAAACACAGATAAAGATATTTTGAAGAAAACGTCTTATGTTTAAAAGAGAAAGAAACACAAACAGGTCTGAAATGAGTTGAGGGTGAGTAAATAATGACACAATTTTTCTGTGTAAAATTTCAGTGGGTATTCTCTACCTCAGAGCTAAAATCATTCAGATTTTACAGGTAGCAGTAAGTTAGTTGGTTATATAAGAAATAATCCAAAATAACCACAAGGGAACATTTTTTAAAATGTATTTATTTATTAATTCATTCATTCTTTCATTTTCTTTTTGGCTTAGTCCCTTTATTAATCTGGGGTTGACAACTTATTCAGCATGTGTTTTTCCGCAGCGGATGCCCTTCCAGCTGCAACCCATCTCTGCGAAACATCCATATACATATGTTTATATACATACATACTCTGTAACGTATTGGAATGTTTTAAAGCTGCAAATATAGCCTGAAACAATATTCACTTAACATACTTTTTTGGTTATTTAAAAGAAACTAATTAAATAAATACTTTTGGTTATTTAAATAATAAATACATAGCCTATAACAAATGCCATTACATCTTTTTTACTTAGTAAGTGCTTATTCCTGTTTTTATTTAATAAATAATGTATTTTCAATTTGGGCTACTTAAATTTATTAAAAAACCTACCAAAAAACTGAAGAGTGCCCGAAGGGCTACCAGGAATTTAGATATTTTGCGAATCCTGATTATGTACAAAATACAAATATTCTTTATTTATATGCATTGTGGTTTACAGGATAATGCTAAAAAATAACACAGTGCATGATAGAAAAAAATAGCATTAAAATTTTTGTAAACATAAAATATCAAAACAATTTTAAAATGCTAAAGATTATATATAAATGCTTATCTTTCATGTAAAAATGGATCTCAGTGATCAAGCAGGCACATGGCTCATAAGTATGTCTGTGAGAGAGGAAGATACAGTGAGATACAAGTTATAATAACCATATACATACATGTATATGTTGTTAATAGACTAAAATGCTGTGACCAGAATTTTAAGTTTTGATTTTAGAATTTTAGGCAATGTTTGAGAGGCAAGGTTTGGTATGGCATATATTTTATATAGTTTATATATCATATAGTTTATATTTTATGTCCGGGTCAGGGGTCTAGCATCAGCATTCTGATCCAGCATGTACTTATTGATTCACAGTAGAGGGAGTTACAATAGTCTAGACAAGAAAATATCAATGCATTAGTGATTTTCTGAGTATCTGAAAAAAAAAAAAATGTATTAAACACTTTAAAGGGGTGATCCAGAGTGTATTTTTAAAGCTTGGTTGTGTTTATGGGGGGCAAAGCAATGTGTGTTCATGCTTCATTTGTGAAAATCACATTATTTTTTTCATATATCTTACTTTGATTATATACAGCTAACATGAAAACTAGAGGTGTGAACCTACACTGGTCTCACGGTTCGGTTCGGTTACGATTATCATGCCATCGATTAGGTTCAATTCGATATCTTGTTGCATCCCGGTGCATTGACGATGCTTTCCATAGACAGTTTTATATTTTCTTCACGTCACAATAATTCTTGTATTAAAATGTAGAAATATATTTATATACTATTTGTAACACAATTTTGTCCTTTAATACAAACAGTCAGATATATAAACTGTACCTTTAAAAACTCAAGTACATGCACAGAACAACATAACAACATTTATAGCAAATACACAACTGTAAAAATCCCACTAGCTTTCTGAGCCTTGTTTAGTGAGTTCGTTCTTAAACCCCTATGATTGGTCTTGCGCTCAACAGGAAGGGCTGCGATTGGCTCTAACTGGTGCTGTTTACCGATGATAAACACTGATAAACGGCAGTGGCGATCACAGCTGATCCACGATAGACGTGGAGGAGAAAACTCTGCAGACATGCACTCGTGTCTGTATCCAGAAGTATCGCTGTAACCGCCGAGAGGAGAGGAAAAGTCACACCAGCGGGTCAGATGGGCCAGAGAGAGAGAAAAGGAGTACTTTCATTTTCCCAATAACAGTGAAATAGGGACGTCTGCTGGAAGTGTCAGTGAAAGTCCAGTAAACACACACGCTGTGAAATTGTGCACAGTTTCTGAGTTTTTAAGTAATTGGCGCGTTGTAAATAATCGCTCTCGCCTCCTTCGGCATAGTAAGCTACAGAGACATGCAAATTAGATAAATGACATTAGTACATATTAACCAGTTATGATCTATTACTGAACCGAAACGCGCACCGAAGAAACAATTAATTTTGACACCCCTAATGAAAACTACTGTCATATATCCTAGTTCCTCTGATTAGTCAGCTAACATAATGTGCTAAGGTTTGCGGATCGGTTTTATGGCACCAGGAAGCATCCTGCTATAACATTTCAGCACATCAGGCCACACCCCTTCGCTGTGCAGGGTGTACGCTTGTGACCTGAAGGGTTTATGACATCATTAACCAGGGTATATATATTTTTTGTAATCCCCTAACTTCCTTCTCTGTAGGCTTTGCTATGCTAACTCTGTAAAAGCCAATGTCTCCCTTTGCATTGAACTTTGAGCACCCTACATTCAGAGATGTTGTTTATGTTCACACAGCTACATTATACATCAACTAAAGTTTAAAATATGTTATCATAGTGGACCACCCCTTTAAGCTCATTGTAAATTTGGATGCCCACATTTTTGATACACAATCATGAATATGGTTCAAACATTTTCATTTCGGGAGTGCTGTAGCAGTTGCTGACCCAAATAGAATGATTTCCATCTTGAATTCATTAAGATGCAGAAAATTTAGGGACATCCATGTTTCAAGCTCTTAAACGCAGGCTGTCAAGGTTTCTAGAGCATGCATATTTGTGTAGC
Source organism: Danio albolineatus (assembly GCA_903798035.1). Lineage (NCBI taxonomy): Eukaryota > Metazoa > Chordata > Actinopteri > Cypriniformes > Danionidae > Danio > Danio albolineatus. The sequence continues at coordinate 2,999,554 of CAIGQQ010034599.1, read as the reverse complement.
AATAAAATGATATTTCACGTTTCTTAAAGAAATATTGTGGGAGCATATTTAAAGAAAATAGGCTAGCTAGGGTCTAAAATAGATCCCTGTGGAACTATTGGAGGTGCCCCATGGAGTAGGTAAATAAGTAATGAAAGATTGGTTGGACATATGAGATGTAAATCATTTTAAAACATTTCCCTGCAAACCAATACAGTGTTCTAAACGGAAAATAGAGTAGAGTGCTTAATTGTATCAAACAATGCTGTAAGATGGAAACGTATATGAGAACCACAGAGTTGACTGAATGATAGATATCATTTAGTAGTTATGGCTCAGAAGCCTGAATGAAAAGTATTAGGAATAACATTTGTGCTTAGAAATTTAGGGGTGTCAAATTTAATTGTTTCTTCGCTGCACTGTGATGCAGAGGGGGACAATTCGATATCGGTTCAGTAATAGATCATAATCAGTTATTACGTATTGTTGTCATTTATCTCCCATGTGCGATATTGTGGTAGAATGTTATGACGAGGGCAAGTAAATAAAAAGCTCCTACTACTAAAAAAATCAGATAATTGTGCACAATTTACTGCTTGTGAGTTTGCTGGACAGTCTTTCTGACACTGAAGAAGGTATAGCACGAGCTGCTATTTCACTATAGGGAAAAATGCTGTAAAACTTACTCACTTTGGACGTTTGACCCGCTGGGGTGTTCTTGAGGTAACTTTCCTCTCTTTTCAGCTGTTAAAGTGGGACTCCTGGATCCAGACACAAGCGTGCCTGTGGTGCGAGTTTTCTCCTCTGCGTCTATTACGGATTACCCTTGATAACCGTGCTTTATGTGCATATAGAGTGTAATTACGGCTATTCTTCCTGCATCACTCATCGGTGAACATCGCTTTAATTTTTAAAGCCAATCACAGCCCTTTCTGTTGAGCGGGTAAAGACAATGACCAATCATGGAGTGTAAGAACAGCGCTCAAAAAGCAAGCGTGATAATATTTACATTTCATTTATTTGCTATAAATGCATATGTTGTCTTCTGTGCATGTATTTGAGTTTTGTCTAAAACATTCAAAAAGTGTTTTCTTTGAGCAGGTAAAATTAAAGGTACAATTCATATATCTTACTGCTTGTATTAAAGGACAAAATTGTATTACAAATAATATATAAATATTAATATTTAAAATCGTATAACTTTTTTCTTGTGTCATGAAGAAAAAGCATCGTCAATGCACCGAGATATCGAATTGAACCGAATTGATGGCATGATAATCATAACTGAACCGAACCGTGAGACCAGTGTACTGTAGGTTCATACCCCTACAGAAATTCATGGAATAATATTGTAGGGCTGCATGATATTAGAGGAGAAAAACTGACATTGCAATATAATTCTTTTCTGCAATATGTATGGCGATATGAATATAATTTCACAGGATGACACTATTTGGAAAGAATTCATCATTTTTAAATTATTATTATTATTATTTTTTGCATTTGCATAAAATGTTCAACATTATTAAATTATATATACAAAATAAAATAAAGCACAGGTGAGAAAGTATTGACAACAGTATTGAGATACAGAAATAATCAAATGTTAAATAACACTCTATAGTCTTCATTAATAAATAAACAATTAATCTTCGTTAAAGTGACAAACGTAATAATTTCTTGTGTCCAAATGGTTTAAATTCTTTTGAAATTGCTTGACATCCTGCAGTGTGACTATTGCAGATTCGCACATTGTGATATCGATGTTGACATGACATATTGTGCAGCCCTCTTGTATTGTACATATTCACCTTTGGAATTAAAAAATGGTCATTACTTTATATATTTCGCTACCAAATTATTTGTAATATCTTTTCAATTTAATTTAAATTGCAAAGCTTTCCTTGATATGATTTGAGGGCAAGTAAGATCCTGAATCATGATTAGATACTTAGCCTTGAATGCTGCTCAGATGTGCAGTTTAGCTTGTGTTAGGAAAGCTTTGATTTTGCGTTTTTAAGACCTATAGGTTTTCTGCAGCATGTGCACCCTCTCAAGTTGCCAAGACTGCGAGTGTGGATATCTAAACAGGCCCAATGTCTTTCATAAAAGGATCTAGATAATCATTGTCACAGTCAGTTTAAAGATGGATTCATTCATGTGCAAAACACCGCAGTGCTGCTCTGAGAAGCACAAATGTTATGCCTCGGCTTTGTTTGTCAGCTCTTTTTGTTGAGAGACCAGAAAAAAAAGCTGACAGTATTGTGTCTAAAATGTAAGTCACTCAATATTAGCTTCTTGTTTTTTTTTGAACCGTTGTATAAAATCAATATCACATTAGCGGTAGCACTAACACACCGATATTTGGCAAAACTACACTCTTACTTGTGTGAAATTAAATTGACTATATCATATCTTACTAATGTAAACCAAAATCCATGGAGGGTTAGTCTTCATCATGAGTAGGGGTGTCCGAATTAATTGTTTCTTCGGTGCACTGCGATGCAGATGCGGACAATTTTTTATCGGTTCAGTGATAGATCCTAACTGGTTATTATGTGTTGACGTCATTTATCTCAAATAGGCATGGGACGATAAATGTTTTCAAGGTATACTGTGGTTTGGAAAAGTCAAGGTTTACATACTGCCAAATTTTTCTGCTATACCGTTCCTAAGGAATGTGTAAGATTTTTTTATTTACTTTTTAAAAATTTTTGTTTTAGTTTTTTAGGTGTAAATTGTAAAGACATCTGTGTTTTTGAAACAAAAGAAGACCACAGAAGTCAATGATTCACTTGAATTATTTAGCCTGACATGTTTACTTCCCCAAAATATTTTAAATGTTTCTCAAAATAAAATATGCTGTGTTCAAAGGGCAAAGGGGTTTTGTTTTTTAGCCAGACATTTTTAAAATAATATTTTTTAGAGTCGTAAACACAATATCCTCAAACCGTGAAACCGTGATATTTTTATTCAAGGTTATAATACCGTCAGAATCTTATACCGGCCCATGCCTAATCTCATTTATGCTATGTTGCCGTAGAATACTATGGCGAGGGAGGTGAGCGCAGGTAATTAAAACACAGAAACTCTGCACAATTCACTGTGTGTGTTTGCTGGACAGTCATTCACTGACACTGAAGTTATAGCAGAAGCCCCATTTCACTGCTTCTCTCTCTTTCTCACTGTGGACCCTTTGACCTGCTAGCGTGAGGTAACATTTCCTCTTCTCTAGGCTGTTACAGTGAGTTTTTCTCCATGCTTCATGGATCAGCTGTGATCACGGCGTCCCTTATCAGTGCCACTCATCGGTGAACAGCACCAGAGCGTTAGAGCCAATCGCAGCCTTTTTTGTAAAGCGTGTGACCAATCGTAGGCGTTTAACAACTCGCTTGACAATGCTCAAAAAGTACTGTAATATTTACGTTTGTTTATTTGTTTTAAATGCTCGTGAGGTTCTGTGTGTGTTCTTGAGTTTTGTTTGATACGTTCAAAAAAATTATTTGAGCAGGTAAAATTAAAGGTACATTTCATATGTCTGACTGCTTATACTAAAGGACAGCATTGTATTACAAATACATATAAAATGTATTTAAAAACCTATACATTTTATTACAAGAATTCTTGTGCTGTGAAGTAAAATATAAAATTGTTTATGGAAAGCCTCTTTAGTGCTCAGTGATGCACCGAGATATCAAATTGAACCAAATCGATGGCATGATAATCGCAACCGAACTGTGAGACCAGTGTAGGTTCACACCTCTATCATGCAGTGAATGCTTTTGTTTTTGTTTTTTTTCCCCCTCCTTTTTCCAAAGTTAACAACACATAACTCGATAATGTCAGTTCATGTATATGCTCAAAAACATTTTGCTGCTTGTTCAACTTGCTTATTTAGGTGAAGTTTCACAAACTAATTTCAAGAGGAGCACGTGATATGATTAATCACAGCTGGTCTCTCATCTGTAATCATTAGTAAGCCAATCAGATCATTCCAAACAAGTAGCCCAACTAGCATTACTCCCTCATCTTCGTTTTTTAAAGAATCCCCCCATCCACCCCATCTCCCCCTTTTTCCTCCTTTACAAGGGGGAGCTCTTGAGAACTTCCTGATCTCGTACCCCCTCACATGCTCATTGACCAGGCGGGAGCCGTGGGCTCAATTATCTCCGAGCTCAGGGTTCTCTCCTGGGACAACATGCCAATCCTGCTATTATTATCAAGCAATATCTAAGTGTGAACTTCTGAAAATGAGTTAAAACAACACGATTGTTGTGATCTGTTTTGGGACAACTTTTTCTATATTCATTCATTCATTTTCCTTAAGCTTAGTCCCTTATGTATCTGGGGTCAGCACAGCAGAATGAACCGCCAACTTATCCAGCAAATATTTTACCCAGCAGATACCCTTTTGGCCTCAACCCAGTACTGGGAAGCATCAGAAATGCTAACTGGTCCAGCCGGGACTCAAACCAGTGACCTTCTTGCTGTAAGGTGACAGTGCTGAGCCACCGTGCTGCCATTTTTATATTTAAACTACTTACATCTATAAACTTCATTGATTTGTGTTGCAATAACATGAATGAATCGTGTGGGATCCTACATTTTTTACAGTGTAATTAAAACAACAATTGTGATATTATCATAGGCAACAAACATAATACTGAATGTATAATGAAACTGGATGAATATTGTAGGCTATCTGACTGTAAAACGTTCCAAAAACACACATTAAAATATCCTAAAATATGTCTCTATCAAGTCAACCATTATGCTACTATAGCTTTTGAATGAAATTAATATTGTGCAGTTCTCGCAATTTAGGACATTCTATTGTGCTGTTTATTCTGATAGAGCGAACTGATCTTTTAATCTGCCTGCACTAGTGGTGCTGCCTTAGAAGCTTTCTTCTAATGAAATTTATACATCAGAAATGTTCTCCTGAGAGAGAAAGAAATTGGGATGTGAAGGAGGGGCAGCAAGGCAGGGAAGAGAGAATGCTGAAGATATTGAGTAATTGAAAGAAAGAGAGAGCCAGAGCTGTAACAGAACAGCCTGGAGTCCTTTGAGCGCAACTAGAGGACTTCGGGAACCGTGGATTCAGTCTTCATCACATCCCTTCATCAGAAAGATAAAAAGAAGGAAATAAAATGCTAGGAATGCATGAATACAGCAATCGTGCAGGAGGAAGCTGCAAGGATCTTTGCAATTAAATGTGATGAAAAAAAGGTGAACGTAGCGATGACAGCGGAAATGTAGTTCTTACAACTATTAAAGCGTACAGCATTCCTGAACTCAAGATTTTGTTTACAAGGTGTTTTTTTTAATCGATGCTTTTACCCCTCAACATTGTGACTTTTTTAAAGGTGATCTTTCAAGTACATCATTTAGATTTTTGGAGGGTTTCTCCCCCCAATTGTGGTACTATTCTATATTATTTAACAATGAATTAGGATGAATACGGATGAACAAATGACCAACACTGACTGTAATGGCATTCATATTAATGATATAATTCTATTTCAACTAAATTGATTTTCTTTTAAAGATCAAAGAATTTAAAAAAAACAACATACTAGAAAGATTTCTGAACGATAGTTATGACTTCTGAAAGCAATGTCATCAGCTCTGCCATTGTGGGAATAAATGACTTTTACATTCCTAATCCTAATTCCTCAATTTCCTCTGTTTTACATAGAAATAAGATGCAGAGGAGGAGGTAATATTTTGAGGCCAAACACTGAATATGTATAGTCACTCTCAGAAATAAAGCCCACAAGCTAAGGCACACATTTCAACCTTATAGTTCCATAGTGTATAGATGCATTAAAACTAAACTGCATGTTAAGATCTAAATCATATAATACTATAATAAAAAAAAGAAAAGGTAATAATATCAAGTGATTTTTATGTGTTTTTGTCGGACGTCATTCGTTTTCAACGAAAGCTAGCGATGTGCTCCGTCGTAAGCAGCGCAGTGCATTTTAGATGCTGTAATTGTCATGGAGAGTTGAAATCATGTCAACTTATAGTTATGATATAGTTCAACTATACGTTATGAGCTATGACATGGTTCAGCGATAACCTATCGGAATGTACAAGTCCACCTCTTGAGAGGTTTCCAGAGTATACAGTCCAACAAACTTTCAGATTGCATTAGTTCCCAAGCAAAACAAAGCATAGAGGTTTATTTGCTATGTGGGTTTCCCAGTTAGTATAAAATATTACGTTATCATAAAGACCAAGGCTATTAAATGTCTTATAAACAGCATGTTTAATGTAAACTAGACCTTAATTTCATAAGGAAGCATGTAAACGTGAGTTGCAGGGCGGTGACACTTTTGCCAGCGGTGTTGAGAAAGCACAGAGTTGTTGGCATGGTGGCCAGAGTGAATTCTGACACTCTTGCTGCCAGATGTGTGAGGGCAGAGTGAAGGCAGACTTATACTTGGGTGTCAAGCGCATATTTATCCGCTGGGGTAGCCTTCGCACAGTTGCGTAGCCCTTGCCGTGGCTGACGCCGACACTGATGCGCACCTCTCAAATAAGTCGGCTTGGTAGCTGTGACCAGTGAGTGCTGCACGAAGCTGCTGGAGTGAGTGTTTACAAGTGTCGTGTCCCGTGATGTAGCTTTAGATGGAAACTGTTGTTTGTTTTTACCTTATGATTAGGCCCACACGGAATCTGTGCGCACAGAATACCGCAGATTTTGCTGTAAATGTGTGTACATTTATATTTATTTAGTTTTTAAATTAATTTCAATAATAATATTGACCAATATGAAAATATTCATATGATTTATTTACAATACAGTTTGAAAAGTAATATTTTCTGTTTTTACTAGAGATTTTAAATGTGAGACTTGCTTTGTTTACTGAATAAAGTGGATCTAACTGGATTTGCATTGTAAACATTTAATCAAATTTAAAAAGGTATTACTTTTTATTTCATATATTAAGGTTTTAGTTATGATACTCCCAAAATCATTCTGCATAAATCTGCAGATTTTTAAGAAAATATTCAGCAGAAATTGCAAAAAATTATTCCGTCTGGCCCTAGTTATAATTAATGTTGTTGTCTGCTGGTTTGTTTTTAGCGTTCAGAAAAAAACTACATACCCACAAAGGAACCCAAGACAGAGGAACTTAATCTACTGGCAGCTAGGGTCTTTGAAGTTTTCTGAGGTGAAAAACAGCATACAGAAGTATAAATGCACAACTACGGGCATGGCAGGTGCCGTGGGTCTCGCTGATCACTCGACGCAGAAGTATAAATCAGCCTTAAGTCTCTTGCTTCCAGGTGGAGTAGCGTTTACTATACAGAGCCATAGTTCAAAGTTCATTGACGAGCTATGCAAAAGACTGTAGTAGATGTAATCAACGTGATTATGAAATTGATTATTATTAAAATAATCATTCTGTGATTTGTGTTGCTTTTCTGTGATTAACGGCTCTGTGTTGCTGCAATATCTGAAAGCATGTGAAAATACCACACTTAAAATCATTGTTTTACTCATCTCACTTCATAACTTCTGTCAAATGTTTTAAATAAATCCTTTGTGTGAGATTATTCTGTAGTATTCTCTAGTCAGTATGAATTGATAACAGTTGAATCCTTTCTTTGATTTTCGGAGTATCTTCTTTGTGTTGTAGTTGCAGTTTTTCCAAAAGAGCAACCTCTGAGCTTTGTAAGAGATTTACTACTGATCACAGAGCTGTGCTTCCCTGACTAGATGTGCATGACAGTCACAGCTTTTGCTAAATCACAATTCTGATTTCATTACGATTTATGCCCTAACTAATATGCACCTTTAAGCATGGACCCATGCTACAAGCAATTGTCTTTTGAAAAGGTGACAACATGTGCAGCTTCATTTCTAAGAGGTAATTGTAATCATTGCAATGGAAATACCGTTCATTGTTCACTGGTTTGGGCTGGCTGACTGAAAATTAAAAGTCTGTTTGCATATACCCTATTGGATAGCTTAAGTGTGCATATACCCCACTGGATAGCTTGATGCCAGACTCTATCCATGCAAAGCTTTGACATGTTAACAAACTTTGTGTCAATTGTCATCACACATTGACCACGCCAAATTAGTTACAGCGAGCCAATATTATGGTCAGTTGACCATATGCATGATGCCTGTGGATTTCAATTAGCCAGCCTAGGCATTTACTGGATGTGTTTAAGATCTGCTCTGTTAAAAATCAACAATATACACTGCCTAATTGAGACATTAAAATGTGTTACACAAGGGACAAGAAGCACAGCATCAACTGCATTGTGCTGAGTGGAGACTTTAAAATATTTTAACATAGTATTTCTCATGGTTTTACCTAGTTTGGTTTAGGCATGGATTCTGACGGTATTATAACCTTGGATAAACATATCGCGGTTTCAAGGTATCACGGTATTGTGATTACTGCTCTAAAATATATTCTTTTTAAATGTCTGGCTAAAAAACAAAACCTTTTTCCCCTTTGAACACAATATATTTTATTTTGAGAAACATTTAAAGGGCACATACATTAACCCTTTTTTAAGATTTTATATCATTACTATGGTTGTTCTGAGTGTGCCAGTGTAGGTTCAGATGGGGGCGTGTACACAGGTCGCTGTTTTAGGGGTGTGTTGCTTCACATGAAAATTAGTTTCGACTTCCCGCCAATCTTAACAAGGGGGCGGAGCCAAGAGCGCCCCTGCTTTGTGTAGGGCAACAGACAGGCAGACAGAGAGAAGCATTCAGCCGTACGTGTGCGACCTGGACTCGGACGAAGAACAATCAGAGACGACTGTTGAGGAATCAATAATCCGAATGAGCCATAATGTGTCAGAGTTGTAGTTACAAAATCATTTATGTCTTTGTACAGTTTTACAGCCGCCATGTAACGATGCATGCATCATCCATAATGCGTTTGATAAAGTTCGCCATATCAGAGTTCTACAAACAAATACAGACAAGACATAAAGATATCCACTAAGATGAACACTGCATTAGTATGATTTATATGCAAAAAGGATCGCGGATTGTTGGAACTGATCCATTTTTCAAAAAAAATTTATTCGCGAATCCCAAGTGGAATTGTCCCGCATTCTCAAAGCAGTCTGCGCTGAAATGGTTAGCGAAAACATACGACAGTTTAGGTACATTTTCAGGCACCTGATTGGTAAAGATAAGACTTAGCCTCTTAAGGGTGTACTCACACTGTACAGTTCCCTTTAACCGGGCCCAAGCATGCTTCTCCCCCCTTCCGTCTCCCCCGACGGCCTGCGTTCTTATTGCATTCGGGCCTGAGCACGCTTGCGTCATCTGATGCACTGAAAGAAGCGCTCTTGGAGATTTCTTTATATCATTATATGGTTTTAGTGGTTTGATATGCAGTGACAGGCAGTCAAATATTGCGCCGAACAGATCAGCCACTGCTGATGCTCATAAACAATCATAAAGTACTCGTGCTGCAGGAATTAGAAGGTTTACTAAAGGCGCAGCTGTCGTGCAGTGAGGGGTTTGTGTCTTTAATAATCTATGTACGACAGTTTGTGTTCATTAAACAGTAAGAATGATTAATAAATCCATATGAAACAGTCCCCAAAAGTCACGTCTCCTCTTCAGTTTCGGGCTTAGGCGCGCTTTGCACTCTCACTACAAGCGCACTGCACCAAAGCCCAAGTGAACCGGGCTCAGGCACACCTCTTCCAACCGGGCCAGGGCTGGCCAACTGTACCGTGAGCCCAATTCAGCGCACTCACACTTCTAAAATTATCTGGGAAACGGGCCTGAGCACGGTTCGGATAGCAAAGTGTGAGTACGCCCTTAAGCCTCTGTTGCTCATTTCCAGGAAGACGATGAAGGTTCTTGTGTTGAGCCTTGCATCCAAAAACAGCGCAAGGGTGTTCCTTTTTGGCATCGCTTCGACTCACACTAAGAAAATGGCGGACGTTAAACAACAAACTGAGAATATGGTAATGTGAGCCTGTCAATCAATATGGGTGGGTGGGGGGACCGCACTCCTACGTAAAGTTGCGGTCTGTTTCAAAACCGCTCCAATTGGTCCACCGCTTTTATGTTGTTAAATTGAAAAAAAAAAAAAATAGGACTGGGTGTGTTTATATCACCCCAAAATGACCGTCTATACACTAAACCTACACATATGACTGTCCAAACAGCTTAAAAAGTAGATTTTTAATCAAAGGTGCCCTTTAAAATATTTTGGAGCAGTAATGTAATTCATTGACTTCTAAGGTCTTCTTTTGTTTCAAAAACACAGATGTCTTTACAATTTACACCTAAAAAAATAATAATAATAAAATAAAAAATCGTACTCATACCTTAGGAACGGTATAGCAGAAAATTTTGGTGGTATGAAAACCTTGACTTTTGCAAATCGCGCTATACCTTGAAAACGGTTATCGTCCCATGCCTAGTATGGTTGTGCTCAGTTGTTGGCCCCTCACAACACTTCAGTTTAATCGTCTTTTAATTAAATTTTCATGTGTCTAAAGAAGAACCTCCAGATAATGGACCTAAATGTCTGACAGTACTGAGCATTTTTGTAAAAAACTGATATTGACCAGTGTGATACACCTTATGTCATGCATTCCTTAGTCAAATTATTATAAAAATATACAATGTGGCACAGCATTATTTTGTTTGTTTAGACAGCTTAAGCAACAAAACTGGCTTAACCAGAGATGCATGTTAAGGTCAGGTTGACTATTTCTTCAACAAATGGCACAAAATACCAAATTCCCTTTTAATAAAAAAAAAAAACAAAACAAAACCGAGACAGACACAGAGTGTGGCATGTAACTGACAGATGATAGATGTGATATCAATGTCAAATAATGCATAATGCTCAATCTGCTGTTGTCTTTAGTCTTATCTCCCAAAGTACTATTGATAAAGTTCTCACTATGTGCTGCACGACTAAACAATCAATTACGTTCCATCAATGTATTGATACAGGGTCAAAGGTTAGTCTCAATACCCCATAAGCCACTAGACATTTTGGCGAGTCACTCTCATTCGCCATAATCCATATGAGGGGGTTTCACCGACACTGTCTGCTGGTTGTTTCATTATGTCAATAGAGTCTCTTCATCTTCATTCTGTGCTCCTGATGAATATGTGCATCCATTTATGTTCATAGGCAGTTGAATAGACCGTTGGTTGAATGCATTTTCTAGAGACTGTCTTGTCTGGGAGAAAATTGAATGGTTTCGCTCCGGTCTGTTTTGACATAATAGCTAACGTTCTTTAGTAAGGTGCTTTTGTTAATGTCATCCTCTGCATTAAACACAGGTATGCAGGGAACGATGAGCAGAAAGTGACGATTGTGTTTTCATATCAACCAGTTTTTGCTTGAAGAGACAGTCAAAGTCAAGAGATATTTGGCAGATGTCAAGGTGGTATTGGCAGTTGTCATTGCAGGTGTTATTCTGGGGTTGATTTTAATCTCACAGGACCCTTGAGGGAGGAAGGGCAGGACGGAGAGCTGGGAATGTCTAGAGTCGTAACCCCCATCTTTTTCAGTGACGATTCATCCGTAACAGAGATGGAGCGAGTGAAGCTGGGTCGCATTGCAGGATCAGAGCCTGAAAAAAAGACGAGACGATCAGTTTTTGTCACAAACAAGGACAAGATTTAGTGTAACGTTGCATGACTTAAATGATGTTTGATGAATCATGATGACTTGCAAATTATAATGAGGTAGCATCTTTTAAAGCCTTCAAAAGTTGCATACCCTTAGCTGTACCCTGACGTGTACATGACAATTATCTCTGATAAAGTCTAATTACACAATGCGATGGCATGGAGCACAAGATCTGTAAATGGCTTCTTGGTATAGAAAAAAGTGTGGGAGGGGGCAATAAATGTGGGAGTGGAATAAGGCTGGTGGCGCGTTCTTGAACATCCGTTGGTTCCCGCCTTTTTCTTCCCAGAATGAATATACTGTTACCTTAGCATCCCATGTGTTTCCTATGTAAATTCAAAACACGTGGAAAGAAACTTGACGCAGTGGAATATAGAAACCCCACTGCATACTGGTGCTTTGGAAGTGTTATTGCATATAGAATGCACCTACTGTTTCATTCATTCATTCATTCATTTTCTTGTCGGCTTAGTCCCTTTATTAATCCGGGGTCGCCACAGCGGAATCAACCGCCAACTTATCCAGCATATTTTTTACGCAGCGGATGCCCTTCCAGCCGCAACCCATCTCTGGGAAACATCCATACACACACATTCCCACTCATACACTACGGACAATTTAGCCTACCCAATTAACCTACACCACATGTCTTTGGACTTGACACAGTGGAGCATAGAAACCCCACTGTATACTAGTGCTTTGGAAGAGTTATTGCAAATATCACAAACAAAACACAGAAATTTCAATGCTTACAACAGCATTTGTTATGTGCAGTGATTACTTGATGTTGAAGTATACATTGTGCTTAAACTTTAGCAGTTGTGATGCGGTATGAAACATTTACTAATATAGGACAACGTACACTTAAATGTAGGGCAATGGACACTTAATAATAACAGTGAGTTCACATTGACAATCTATTCAAACTAAATTAAATGTTAAGGGTACACAAGATGTTTTCAATCATATCTGAAAGATTTCTGTCACTTCATTGCAGCTACTTTATGTTCATCCTAAACTCCAGAATAGTTTAGATAAAGTTGTTATTGTGTTACAACTTTATTTAAACTACAAAAAATGTGAATTTGTGAAAATTATGGCATCACGCGCATTGTGGATTGTAATGTATGTTGAGTGTGCTTGACAAAACAAAACACAATGGTAGACTACAGGATAAGTGCACAGTAGCAAAAACTACAAGACATGTCACTTGTATAGTTTTGAATGGGGAAAAGTGTAACGGTCAATATGGCGAATAAAGCCCCGCCTACTAATACAGGAGCCAATCAGTGATCGATATAGACTAGTGTTTCTCTGAGGAGAGGCTCGGACCAGACGAGTGCTTTCTACTACAGCATTTAGTGGTCAACAAACACACTAGAATTTCAGCAAATACTTGCCTCACAGACATAAGAACTATATCGACATTAAGCTTGAAATCTCTACTTTTAAATGAGCCAAGTCCTCTTGAAAACAAAAGTTTTTTTTCTGTAATGTCTATGAAACCAACGCAAGGTACAGCCCGTTCTGTCAAATGCACATCACATGACAGGAATTACTCAAACGCCACAAACCTGTAAACAAAGAGTTGCTGTTATTTCTGGAGGAGATTTGCCATTAAGACCAAGTTGTGGATTACTTTAGAAGACCAATGTGATCAGATGATCATAATTAAGAGGATTGTGATGTGTAACACAGCCATAAATGATGTTGGTGTTGTGATTTTGACATTTCTTCCATCAAGAGTTAGAGTGCCTAACTGTTGTATTGGTAACCTAGTAACTAACCCTGAAAAAAGCCAGCGTAATGAAGACAGTTGATCTGTCACGTGGGTGTAATGTTCGCTACATCAGAGTTGATCTGGCAAATGTGTTCCCATCTCCCATTATTCACAGTCCAAAACCACCTCAAGTCAGCGTAAAAATAATTTTTTGCTTTAAGTGATTTTTATTCAAATATTGGCGTTTTCATCACTCGTTTCTCATCCAATACTTCAAAATGAAGGTTAAAACAGGATGATGGAAACTCAGCTGTGTAAGCATTCCCTTAAACTTGAAATTAATATTTTTAGATGTAGCATAGGCTCCATTTTAATAGTGTGCACAATGCCAGATGGTCAAAACAAGCATACTAGAAGGATTCATTCATCTAGTCCAATCATCTATTCCAAAGCTGTTATTGATAGAAATGTCTTTGTAATCGTTCATCATAAAGGTGCAGATATCTTATGATTGTATCACAAATGCAATCGTCAACTAATCGTTTCCGGAATTATGCTGTTGTTTTTGTTGTTTCCCATGTTCTTTCGCCAGTCAATCAAGAGTTTGGTTTTGCCACCTTGTGGACAAACAAAGTAATACTCAAACAAAACACTACACCGACATTGCACATGCAGTCACAAACATTTGGCATGCCCATAGAATGGGCATACTATTCTGGTGACAAATTTGACCTCACGTTCACTATCCTCAGACCTTCACATACATGCAACAGCGAAGTTCTTTACAGTCTGCTGTGAACATCATCCACTGATTATCAATCAGTTTAATTTTGGAAAGACATCTCATCAGCTAATTAGTTGGTAAGTATGGTTTTGGTAAGTATATCTCTCTTAAAAAAATGAATCTATAAAAAGCAATCCATGTATTTGGAGCATTTTGCTTGCTTTTTCTCTGGCATGTTACCTGGGCTGGCAATGTCGCTCTTGAGTTTGCAGTTGGTCTCCTCCTGTTGTTTTCTCTCATACTCTCTCACCTGCTCGAGAGTCATTCCTGCACGCACAAATATTTGTTATGCATTTAAACTGTGTATTTGCGTAGAATTAAGACAGATGACGGCTTCTCTTGTGTATACTGATCAGAGCATGTGGTTAATTATGGTAATGAAGCATCGCAGAACGTCTCATTTACCATGCCACTCGTCAATCCATGCCACCGCCTGCCTGTGTCCCACCAACAGAATGTCACGAATGTTCTATGATGAATCACAACATGGCGCGATATGACACAATGATGGGATTGCGTGACTAAACAGCATGATGCAATGTGCGTGAGAGGATGTGGTGGTCAATACCCTGTGAACAAAGTCTTCTGTTCTTCCCTGGAAGCCGTAAACCTCAAAGCTGCAGGTCACTCTCTTGTAGGAGCACATGATGGGTTTGGTGTCGTTCCTCCAGCCGTCCACTAGGGGTCCCCGGCCTGTTTTCTCCGACACCCAGTCGCTCAGATCCTGTTTGTTTTAAGTAGATACACATTACCTGCTGAGTGAGCAGATCATTGCTTGTTCTTGTGTGTCTGCGTGTGTGTGTGTTGCATGCTGTGCGTGATTCACTGTGCAGGGGTGACATTACATTTCACAGTTGATGCCATTTTTAACGCACTAGAGGAACAAATCACAGGCTTTTTGTTGTGGGACCTGTGCTAGAGATGTTTGATACATGATTATATTATATGGAATTAACATACAGTATAGCTAGCATGGAAAGTAGTATTAAACACATCACGTTTTTTAGCTCTACATTAAATTATGGTTAGTGGATTTTCAGTTGTTTTAACAATTAAAATATTTTACATTCGTGTTTTTGAGCTGATTGAACTGATGTTTAGGTAATTGCAGTAAAATGTACAAGTGAATTGCTGCAAAAGAGGTTTTTGAATAATGAACTAATTTTATATGATCATGCCTAAAAATACATGTTTTGTTTCCAATATATGATGATCATGATAATAATAATAATAATAATAATAGTAATGTTTTTCTTTTTTCTTTATTTAAATGCAGACATTTTCTGAATTCTTTTTTTTGTTAAATTTTCTCACATGTTTTTTCTCAACTATATATTAGTATATGTAGTATTACGTTAAGCAATCCATGAATGAAGAAAGGGCAATTTCTAGAATTTTTAGATTCAGTCATGAATGTTGTTGGAATGTACGTGTGGGTTACCCTAGAAACATATTCTTTGCTCTTTATTGGTGTTGTTATTCAAGCTTATTCACAGCTCCGCACTCGTGAATTGGTCGAAACGTCCTTTTATTGTGTTTTATTAAGTTCTTAATCATTTTGCTGTGAAATTACAATAAAAAGTAAAGTTGTAATTGTATTTTTAAAAGCAAACTGATTTCTAGTGATGGTTATAATTATTTAAATCATAAAGTATTGGTGGAGGGAGACAGATGGAGAGTCACGCATTTTTGGTCAAAGAGCCATACAGTATGTGGCTTGCGAGCCATATGTACTGTAGGTTGCTTACCACTGGATTAGATCGATATAGTAATGAAAACAGCAAGTATAATCATAAACTGTTATTTATTACTAGGCCCACACTGTGCGTGCAGAATTCTGCAGATTTCTGCAGATTTTTAGCCCATCATTGATTGTTTATTTACTTGTATAAATGTGTGTAAATGTATATTTATTCAGTTTTTAAATACATTTTAATAATACTACTGACTAATATGAAAATGTTCATATAATTTATTTATGATACAGTTTGTAAAGTAATATTTTCTGTCTTTTAGTAGATATTTTATAGAGACTTGCTTTGTTTACCAAATAAAGTGGATCTAATTGGATTCACATTGTAAACATTTAAATAAAAGTTAAAAATGTATTACTAGGTTTTAGTTATGAGACACCCAAAATCATTCTGCATAAATCCGCAGAAAATTTTGAGCACAAAAAGCCAAAAATGTCCGTAGATTCCATCTGGCCCTACTTATTACCTTTTATACATGTATACAGTTAAAACTTTTATTTTAAAATTAACTTAAGAAGTTTTTTTGTTAAAATCTTAAAAAAAATAAATAAATGGAAGAAAAGGGAATTTGCTCCAGATTCAAATCACATTTATTCTTACTTTTAAAGCATGACTTTTTTCATTTTTGAGTTCTCTGCATTCATCAACCTCAAACATTCAACTTTTACTTTGCTATTATTGTGCAGTAACCGTTTTTTTAACACGTTTATCTTTAACATTAAATAAATTGGTCAAAAACCTCTAGGCTGTTTCTTTTTACAGAAATTTGTATATTATTATTTTTATAAGATTGTTTGGCCATATGTTGTTCTTTTATGTGTGAAGATTGTTGGCTATTTTAAAAAGTGCATTCAACTTTTGAGGCCAGCGTTAACTTCATTAAACTGTATGGAAAACTTTTACGAGTTTTTTTTTTTTCGTTTGTTTTTGAGGTGCGGAGAGGTGAAATGGAATATTACATCTCAAAGCAACTTGGCAAACTATAACAAAAATCATTCACATATTAGGTAAAAATATCATTCCACAAAAACATTTGATAACTTTCCTGCTATAAATTTATCAAAACTCAACATTTTTTGATAGTGATGCACAATGCAAAGCACTTATACAACTTATAGACAATTGTTCTCAGTATTTAGATTTTTCTTAATCCTCAGACTCTTGATTTTCAATCTGAATGTTCTATTCTAACAAACAGTACATCAACAAAGAGCTTATTTATTCAGCTATTAGATGATGTGTAAATCTCAATTTCACTAATGACATGTTGTTTGGTTTCACATAATGTAATGTCATTTAAAATAATGCACAGTATTATTTGAACAACTCTAATTCACCCGTTTGTTTTCGGTCTCATGGACTGATACCTGTATAATAGCTTTGTCTTTTGTCAACAAGTCTGATCTTGTCTTTGGTGTGTCTCTTCTGTTTTCTTTTTCATTCTCCTCACCGACAAACTAATCCTTTTGGATTTGTCTTATTCCTAACTCGGCACATGACAGCTATGGATTTGAGGTTGCGCATGAGCGAATCTGAGAGTGTAACATGGAAACACGCTTTGCTGCGATGTATTATTTGTCCACTGAAACAGTAGCAGATTGCGATGAACTGTATCTCTAAGTAGAGTGCGCCGAGGAATGTGGTTTTTATGTAAGACTTGTCTTGTGGTTTTGCTTCTGCACTCGTTTACTCTTATACCTCTCTGCACGTCTCTGTTGTGTCATTTAAATGATAACTGTTGCGAGACTGCAGAGACCTATAGACCACAAGACGGTTGTTTCTCAGTCAAAGCTGTTCACTATTAAGAACGAAACCGAGAAGCAAATCGAATGCGAAGAAGCTGAAAGAGTTGTTATTAATAATAACATTAGTCAGTGTTAATTACCTATAAACCTGTATAATTACCTGTCAAACACCCAACATATGGGCTATTTGTATAAATATCACATTGCTAAAGAGACGGTTCACCTAGAAATGAAATATCTGTCATCATTTACAAGTGCTAAACCTGTATAAGTTTGTTTCTTCAGTTTCATTTCATTTGTGTTTTAAAGAATGTTGAAAACTGGACGCCTTTAACGTCCACAAATATGCAAGTCAGTGGCTTCCTGTTTCCTCTTTCCTCTTTCCTGTCAAAGATATCCTCTTTTTTTATTTTGTTTTGGGATCACAAGTGAGTCAGTAAATTTCATTTTGGCTGCTGGTTGCTATCGCTTTTACAGTCTGTGTCTGAAATGCTATTTATAGATGTTTATGTTTAAATATTTGACTATATACTGCATTATGTAGTGTCAAAGACCATTTTACTTTACTTAATAATATGTTTCCTTATTACACTGCTAAATCAATTAAAATTTGATTATACAATCTAAAACAACTCAAGTGTAAAGAGATTTGTATAATTTTATACTGTAATTCAGCATTTTGTATCTGATTAAAATAGATAGTTCATTATTCTGTTGATTTCTGTTGGTTTTAATACCCTCGCAATATAAATGTAGGTAATTTTAATTTATATATTTTCAACATTATGTCTTCGTTATAACACATTTAACATATTTTTTATTTTATTTTATTTTATTTTATTTTATTTTATTTTATTTTATTTTATTTTATTTTATTTTATTTTATTTTATTTTATACTAAAATCAAAATATCAGTTTATTAAACATTTTAACTCAATTACAATTATTGAACATTTTTAAAAAATATAAATTTTTTGTCCTCATAATTCCCTTACAAGTTTTGTACAGTAAATATACACATCACAAGTGAGAGTTGATTTTTAAATTAAATGAAGGAAACACACATTATCTACTATCTATGGTTATTTATTGGACGTCAACAATGAATTACTGAAATTAAAACACACATTGCCTAAAATGAAGTCACTTTTTTCTTATAAAAAGTGAAAATAAAGAACTAATGATTTTTAATGTTGTTTATATTAAAAGTTGAAAATAAGCGGCATCTCTTCCAAATAAAATAACTATTGTATATGCTGTAAATAATATTTTAAACAGTGCATTTCTTGCATCTTCTGTAAAAAAAAAAATTTGAATGTAAATAATAATTTGAATGTAATGGAAAATATGCCGACTCATCTTTGACACAGCTTTCAATCATTGTCAATATAGTGCAAACTAAGGCTCATGAATGGTTCCATAGTCCTACTTGATCAGAGATCAGTTGTGGCTGCAAAATAAAACAGCCTCCACCTTTCAAAACGGAGCGGGGTCATGTGACTCCACAGTCACTGTAGAGAAAGTAATTGAAAAAAATAGATCTGGAAAAATTAGATTGACGTTCTGAATGTCGAATTTATATACCTTTCGATTAATCGCCCAGCCATGTTATGTTATGTTATTTTATTAATTTTCTTTCCAGCTTAGTCCCTTTATTAGTCAGCGGTTGCCACAGCAGATTGAACCGCCAGCTTATTCGGCTTAATCTGGGGTCGCCACAGCGGAATGAACCGGCAACTTTTGTTTTAGCTTCTGTGTTTTACATACAAAGTCATTCACACACATACAGTACACTTTTAGCTTTCCCAGTTCACCTACACCACATATTTTTGGACTTGTGTGGGAAACCGGAGCACCCGGAGGAAGCCCACGCGAACACGGAGAGAACATGCAAACTCCACACAGAAATGCCAACTGACCAAGCCGAGGCTCGAATCAGTGACCATCTTGCTGTGAGGCTACAGTGCTACTAACCGCGACACCGTGACGCCCTATATTATATTATATTATATTATATTATATTATATTATATTATATTATATTATATTATATTATATTA
>CAIGQQ010034599.1:2952937-2976794 GCA_903798035.1 Danio albolineatus | reverse complement strand
TGGGTTTCCTCCAGATGCTCTGGTTTCCTCCAGTCCAGACATGCGCTATAGGCGAGTTGAATAAACTAAATTGTTCGTTGTGTATGTGCGTGTGTGTGTGTGAATGTGAGAGTGTAAGGGTGTTTCTCAATACTGAGTTGCGTGAAACGTATGCTGGAATAGTTGGTGGTTCATTCCGCTGTGGCGACCTCTAAGTTAGAGACTAAGCTGAAGATAAATGAATATCGTACAATCGTGTGTCAACTATAAAGCAGAAGGGGAAACAAAATTGTCAGGACTAATATGACAGAACTAAGATTTCCTGGGCAAGAATCTTGAAAACATTCATGTTTGTTCAGTACAGTACTCATACATGTCTTTTAACACCTATGAAATCCAGTTTGTCAAAATATTTGGCTCTCACCTTCTTACTAAGTTCCTCTGTATGTGATTTAGCAGCTTCCACACATTTTTTCCCATGCTTTAGACAGCATAAGTATACAGTAGTACATGCAATACATGCTGTTGTTTCCATGGTATGGTCACGAGCATAGCCGTACATATGAGTAACTGACCAAATCAACTTAATTGTCAATTAATCTACAATCATGTATCGTTTCTGTTTTCTTATTGTTTAAAGACCAAGTGAAAAATCACAGAAGTGAACATTCTGTGAACATAGAACTGCACAAAAGCAACTTCTGCGTCTGATTGAAGACAAAGAGAAGTAGTTTCACTGCTCAGCATGGCTCAGAGCGATCTTAATATAAAACAGCTCACAATGCAACCAGTTAAACATTGTGTAGCCCATTACAGAACCTTGACACACTACATAACAGAATGACCGTGGGGCGTAGGCAGAGACTGTGAATTAATGCAAAAAACATGGAAACAAAGAGCGCAAACTCAAGCCTACTATAGGCAGAAGTACTGAATTATGCAAACTACTGCAGGCCAATGGAGAAAGAAGCCAGATAACAGGATAACAGGAGTTACACTGCCTCGCCTGTGCAGCATTGCAGGTGTTTTTTTTTTTATTTTTTTTTTTTAGTATGTGTGCACCCGTTGGACTCTAAGAGAAGAGAGCGACTCAAAAATAAGCGATTAGGAAAATAAGTGGTGATCTTTCTTTTGTAGCTTCTCTGTTTCAAGCACGCTTTTATGTTGTTATGTGTTAAAACAGTGCAAGTATTTTGCAAAATCCAGCTTTTCCCCCCTCTTACTCTCTCTTTCTCTGTGTCTTTTTAATCTCAGTCTCTTTTTAAGAAAAGCTGTTGTAATGTTTACTGTTCTTCTCGTTTGATGTTTTGACACTTGCACCAGTATTCTTTTATCATGTGTTTGGCTGTGCCGGAGATGCAAAGCTTGTATGGTTTTAAGCGCAATGGTGTTCATTTAGGGGTTAATTATGGATGTGGATGAGAGAATGTGTCTGCTGGTTTGTGTTAGGGCTAGACGATACGGCAAAAATCTTGACATAAGTTAAGCTGCACGATATATCGTTCCAGCAATGATATCGCAATGTGTGCATCTGCAATAGTCACATCGTAACGAAATGCAATGTTAAGTCTGGATTAGTTGACCAGGAGCTACAGAATCGTATTTAATCACTGTATATTGAAATGGTATGATTTATGCAAAACATTTTTGTCAATGTTTGTAATCCAAATATCTACATTTCAAAGTGAAAACAAGATTGTTTTACTTACCCCTCTGGCAGATAATTTAGCTTGTCTAAAGGAAAAACTCTTAATTTTGCCTTATTTTGTCTGACTTTTAAAACAAAACTATATTTACTTCATTTAAGTTTTTTTTATTTTTTTTTTTAGATATTTTGACTAGAAAAAAGACAAATCAAAGTAAGAAAAGCATGTCTTTGCATTGTGATTATTCAATTATATACCTGAATACTGTTCAACTATCTAGAAAACAAATAGCTATTCAAACCGTCTTGTGAAACTGTACTCATATCGCAATATTTATTGCAAAAAATAAAGTTTCGCAACATCAGATTTTTCCAATATCGTGCAGGCCTAATATAAGTCATCTCATATCCTGACAACAATGTATGTACCCATTCAACAGTTCACAAATATTAGAGGAAAACTAAACAAACATTATTTCAGAATTATAGAACTGAATGGTCTTGCAGGAATTTTGACGTCGGGATGTTCATTGTCCGTATATCGCAGATGCTTTTAGTTTTTGATCTGCGAGTGAAAGAACGAGTTTGTTGTGAATATGTTGAAGCAGAATAACATTCAGTCTCTTTTACCTTACATGAAAACAAGTAATACATTTCTAGCTGGAGTTCACTTAATGGCCTCTGGTGTGACCAATAGCAGGGATTTCTGAATTCTTTATAGTATATTTATTGTTTTCATGTGTAACCAGTCGGCTATATTGGATGCACAAAATGTAACCCAAGTGCCACTGAACCAAACAGGATCAGCAATTTGTTTAATTATTTCTGTTAAAAATGATCAATTATTGGCATATTTTGGCGTTATACAGTACGAATAGGCCAGTCATATGTATACATATATGTGTATACATGCGGTATAAGTGAATTGAATCAAGTAAATTGTCCTTAGTGTATAAGTGTGTGTGTGTGTGTGTGTGAATACGAGTGTATGGGTGTTTCCCAATACTGTGTTGCGGCTTGAAGGGCGCCGGGAAATAAAGCCGAAGGAAAATGAATATCGTACTATAGTGTGTCAACTATAAAGCAGAAGAGCAAAATTGTCAGAATTAATTGAACAAAACTAAGATTTCCAGGGCAAAATTCTTGACAACATTCATGTTTGTTCTTTTACTTTTGCATACTGTATAACTCATACATGTCTTTAACACCTGTAAATTCACTTTGTTAAAAAAACTGACTTTATACTGAGTTTGGCTCTCACCTGCTTACTAAGCTCTTCTCTATGTGATTTAGCGGCTTCCACACATTTTTCCCACACTTTAGTCAACTATGTATGTCACGATATAGTGTAATTTCTGTAAATTCAAATAATTAGTATTTATTATTTACGTGTATATATATTGAGCGCATGTAAACTACTATTTCTTTTTACATTTTAAAGTATACACTGAGAATATACACACACACATTGCTAAATACAATTTCAAATGTGAAAAATGTACTTATAAAATTGCAACTTTCTTGCAATGCTGTAATTCATGTTTCTGTCCGCTTCTTTGTAATGGTGTGTAGTTACTCTGCTCGCATAAATTACGAAAAAGTATTACCATAAACAATGTAATTTGTGACACCATGAAATAAAGGATAATAAGAGCTTAATTAGAAACTATAGACTTTTATCTTCTCCTGTGTGTGTGTGTGTGTGTGTGTGTGTGTGTAAGTGTGTGTGTGTGCGTGCGTGACCAGATGAAGGAATCTTAATTACAAAAGTATGAATAACAAAAGTCTTTCTCCAACTCCTCATCGCTTTTTGTGTCTCACAGACAGACGCGCTTATACATCTTTGAGATGCTTTGTGGCAGGTTGGATCTTGCTTAAGTCGTATGTTTCATTTGATAATAACAGAGAGCACTCGGGGGCACAACGGCCTGTCTTTCTCTCGTTCGCTGTATGCAAACAAACATGCGGCAAAACCAGTAATTACTCGGCTCATCTCAGTACAATACAAAATAAAAACTCCTGAACGACAACAAGGCTAATTCAATTGTTTGTGCACTGTTTGTTTGTTCTCTTTAAAGCAACAGACTCAAATCACCTGAAGGGCAGTTAAAAAAATATGTTTTTGCTACCTAAAATTGTGACTTTATACAGTTATTAGTGCAGATTTATGTTTACTGATGCACGGAAAGACCTTAATAACATTAAGAGTTATTGTATTTACACACAAGATAAACACTCCTTGCAGGCTTGGCTGGCATCTGCCCTATTAACATATCAGACATATTTGGTATGGTAAAAAGTGTTTTGTATTATGTTATTACAAATGCAATTAAAAGTCTGACCAATTTAAATGAAGTAACAATAATATTGTAAATATTAACATTTAGATAATTTTACAAACCAAAGGTCTAAAATCATTTAAATGTTAAATCAATTTAGGCTGTGCACAATTATGTTTCAGTATTAAAGCTTGTAATGTATAATACGTATGTAAATCTTAACCTCCTAACTGACATTTTATTTTTGAGTTTTGACTTGAAAATGATGCATACAGTATGATATAGACTGTAGTTTTTTAAGATAAGTTTAGGTTTAGACAAAAATAAATATTTAAATATGTAAAGAAAAACAGTTTAAAGGGTCAAATTCATTCACTATTTTCCTTTCGGCTTAGTCCCTTTATTAATCTGGCGTCACCACAGCGGAATGAACTGCCAACTTATCCAGCATATGTTTTACGCAGCAGATACCCTTCCAGCCGCAACCAATCACTGGGAAAAATCCATACACACTCATTCACACACATACACTACAGACAATTTAGCTTACCCATTTCACATTTACCAGTAGTCTTTGGACTTGTGGGGGAAACCGGAGCACCCAGAGGAAACCCACGCACACGGGGAGAACATGCAAACTCCACTCAGAAATGCCAACTGACCCTGCCAAGGCTCGAACCGGTGACCTTCTTGCTGTGAGGCATTTATGCTACTCTCTGCGCCACCGTGATGCCCAGGTTAAATTATTATTATAAATATTTTATTAAAGAAATAATTGAAATGATCTTGAACAAAAAGATGCTCGATCAATATAAACACCCTTTACTGTAAGCTGCTATATATTATTTATTGACTACATTACACCGTAAAAAAATATGATCAATTACTTTTTAGGTCATTTTAACTTAATAAACTAAGTTAATCATGTTTAATTGATTTTTTTGAGTTACGCAAGCTGTTTTGAGTCAGTTTAACATAAGTTTAATGAATTTGATTCAGCAAAATAATTAAGGCATCCAGGATTTTTTGCAGTGTACATTAGCATACTTATGACTTTTGATGTAGTAATCTCTAAAATATAGTTTTTACTTATGTAAACATATATTTAAAAATATAAATGCAATATATGTCCATATTGCTTATATATAAAATATTCAGATATTTTTGTGTCATTAATTCCTATAATGTTTTAGCAGCTATTTAATCCATACCTTTCAACCCTCCTGTTTTCCCTGGGATTCTCCCGAATTTTACAGTTCTATCCCGAATTTTCCCGTATTTCTCTCTTATTTTCAGTCTTTCTCTGAAGGGTGGCAATAAACATTAAAGAGCCAATCCTCCCTATACACAATCTATACCGCCGAACCACCAGGGGCCGCCCTAGCCCTTAAATGTGAGTCTGTTCTGTGCTTTCGTTTTATTTAGGCTTGAAACACTTCGAAATAAATATAAAAACAGCGTGATTCCCTTTCCTTTTTATTAAAGGTGCCGTTGCCCCTCCTATGCACACCTCAGAACAGTCATTAAGCGGTGCGTGACTGTCAGCTGACGCGCTCCATAGTGATAAATAGATGGTGTTTCCCAAATGGATTCTGTACACGCAATTGGAAGTGGAGCGAAAGTCTGGGTTTTGGGTGCGTGTTCGAATAGACATATACACATAATTAATAATAATAACATCTAACAATGTCGATCTTAGTGTTCTTTTTTTTTCCCAAACACAATTTTTTCTTAACTGAGCATAAATATGAGTATCCCTTATTATGGTGGGCATATCCCTTATTTTCACATCCCAATGTTGACAGGTATGATTTAATCACATAATGCTTAAATTAAATAATAATAATTTTTTATTATCTATAGTCAAACCAATTATGCTGCTCAATAATTGTAATAAAATATTTCAAAACAACAACATTTATTTGAAGGAGATTTTTTTTAATATACATTTAAAATTATTTATTGTCAATTTAGATCAATGTATGGCCTTGCTGAATAAATGTAATGATTTTTTTTTGCAAGGAAGTGTACCACACACACACACACACACACACACATACATACGCACACACGCACGCACACACACACACACACTCACAAACAAACATCAAAGATAGCATCTGTCAGCTAAAGGCTTTACAGTGTTTTCTGGTGCAAACAGCACTGTTGATTTAAATGCATGAGACCTAGTTTTGCTTGCACGTCACAATAATATTTTTTATGACCAATGCCGGAAGTTTGAGACCTTGCATTAAAGTATCTTGTGCGTAAACCTGACTGCTACTAGCAAGTGTTTCAGAGACCGACACAAACACAATGGCCTTTACAAGGACGCGGCAGCTACGTGTGCTGCTGATGAATCGTCCTCCTTTAAGAGGATTATCTCCTGCAAGAACACACACTGTGCATATGTGTGTGTGTCATTGTGTGTGTGTGTGTGTGTGTGCACGCAGATTGCCTTACTCACATTTTTGCTGCAGCCGTTGTCATTCTTAAAGTGCGTCTCAATCTTGACATGGAACCTCGGTAGGAAAGAACACTGTTGAAAAGAGTGAAAAAAAAAGAGAGGAAAAATGAGAAAGTGAGAGTGATTATGTTGTATGCTTAGTGAGCCTGGAGCAAAGTAGATGAAACTACACTGGTATGAGCTGACATGTGAGAATACTTACCGTATACTCTGTGGTCAAAAACACACCAGCGGATGGAAAAAGAGAAGTATGCAGAAAAAGAAACAAAGTGTTAGGTCACAGCTGGCTACCGGTGCATTTCAAAGCACAAAGTGTGGTGGTGTGTTAAAGGGGTCTTGACATGCAAATTAAATCTTTTGATGCATAAGAGCGTATAAGAGATGTATAAGAGATGTTAAAAACGTTTCAACATTTAAAACATCCTCCTCTTTATTATCAAGTAATTCATTTAATCAAGTTGTAAATATAACTCGTTTGCCAGAGAGGTGACATGTGACATCACAGTTGTACATACACCGAACATATCACAATTTTTCCCAAAAAACATAATTGTAAAGGTGCCATTGACTTGAAATTTTCATCAGATGTTGGTAACAACTAAAGTGGTTTATATATGTAAAGAAAACAAATCTATTTAGGTTACATATTAAGTTATGTTTAATAAAACGAAATGACGCAGGGAAAAAGCATTGAACACATAAAGAAAGGGAGGTGTAGATAGGCAGTGAAAGTCCGGACAGCAGCTGAAATCTCTCAGCAGTTATTCAGCAACCCTTCGCCCTCCGCTCTTTGTTAATGCATATCAGCTGTTTCAGCCCAACTTCTACATTACCAGGATGCTGAAGATGAAACCAGTTTCAGCAAGACAATGATAAAAAAAGAACAGCAATGGAAACTCTTGAATGGTTTCAGAGAAAGAAAATCAAGCTGTAAAATGGCCCAGCCAATCACCTGATTTGAATCCAAATACAAATTGAAGATCAGATTTGATATACGAGACCAACAGAAGCATCAAGATTTTTACACTCTGTTGAAGTCACAATCACACCTGAGCAATTCACGTGACTTCATTCTCCATGTGAGAGGTGTCTTTAAACTGCCAGCACCAAAAAAGCATTTTATATAAAGTATTAAATACATTTTTTTTTATGTATATGATTGGATTGTTTGGGTTTTTACCAAAATCTGGTTCAATTCCTCGTCAACAGCTCTTTTAGAAATATTATTCCCATGGGGGAAAAAAAAGAAAACAATACAGGTGTTCAATACTTATTTTCCCTGCTGTATATTGACTTAATAGCACATGCTCCATACTATTGCCTACAGCGAATCCAATGATGTGTCGCTTTAAAAACAAACAAGTGCTGTTTTATGCTAGTGCAGTTCTGTATTAAAATGGAGAAGTTTTGTTATGGTTACACCTGACGTGCACACTCATTTCTGACACTTGAAAATGTAAATGCTGATGTTGGATTTCAGTACAGATGGAAACTTTTGAAATAGGAGGCACATATCTATCAACACTTCTAAAAAGTAGCAGCAGGTCAGATTAAGCTTTTAAGAATAAGTGCATATTAAGTTAAAATTAAATGTATATTTTTGCTAATTATTTGATTTCAGTTCGTTTTTCATTGAATGTTGTTTCATTTGAGTTTTTACTTTATTGTCAGTTTCAAATATTATTTCAGTTATCGAAAATGTTTTTGACCAGCAGTTTTAAATCTTAGTTTTAGTTTCCGTTTACTGAAATAACCTTAGTGTAAATGCAGCCTATCTTCACTGCTGCTATTTTTAGTGGATACTGTATATGCATACTTCTGCGAATTTCTGACATTTTCCACACTCCTCTGACTGCTGACAAACTGAAGAGTGAAAGAACTTTCAGTTTTGTTTGGTTCGAACAGCTTGTTTTAAAACACTTTTTACAAGCTTCGGGAGGTTCTCAGTATGAGCAACAAGTGGATGGTTTATTTTTAACACAGTGTAATGGAGAGATTGCAAAGAGAAAGCCATCAGCTGTACTGGATCTGACAGCAGCTGCGTTGCATGTTAATAATTAATAATACTAATAGTGTTTCATAATGATTTGTCTGTTGATGATGATTGTGAATGCATAATATTGTTTAACACTTACTCATGTACTATTGTGAGGGGCTGTTGATACTGTTTCCAATGCCATGATGTGGCTGGTCACTTAAAAACAATTTTTTAAAAATTAATATATATTTTTTTATTTACAAAAAGTGCCTAAATCAGGCTTGAAAATCATTTATTTTCTGCATGTTTATTTGTTTTTTAGTTAAGGAAAATCTCATATGAATTATTAAAATAATCAAATCAATCCATATCACGACCCCTTTAGTCAAGCACTGCATGGTGTATGTATTGAAACAGAATGCTTGAACTGACCTGTTATGGTGTATGGGTAGAAGTTCCAGGCAGTTTCTGTTAAATAAAAAACCATGGGAACAAACCTCTTCATCCAGGTTGGCAGTTTGCTGAACACAGACAGAAAGGCGAATGTGAGAAGATGTTATGACGCAACAGACACATTATACAAGACATAAACAGCCCTCAGCTTAATCCAGCATGAATTTCCATGAGGGTACAAATGCTAGTTAGTGCTGATTTAACCAGCATAAGCATGCAGCTCAACAGTTTTAACTTTACGGTTTAAAAGCCCTCTGATGAAGCAGGCTGACCAAAAAAACATTCTAGTTTAGGAGCTTTTATAGGGACACCAATATGTTGCAACATAGAGTATGCAGTTTTCATGTATTTGCATATAGTGCTGGGCAAAAACTGATTGTGTTTAATCTCATCTAAAATAATAGTTTGTTTTGACATAATATATGTGTGTTTACTATGTGTATTTATTGTGTAAATATAAATACACATACGCATGCATATAGTTGAGAAAAAGTTTATTTATATTTAGATATAAAATATATATGTGTATTATAAATATATATAGTTATATATATATAGTTTTGTTTTTATGTATGTCCCATATCACATTAGTTTCTATTCATCTGTACATGTTCAGTGTGAGCATTTGGAAAACTGTTTTAAAACTGTTGAGCTGCATGTTTATGCTGGCTAAATCAGCACTAACTAGTATTTATACCCTGATGGAGATTGGGAGGATAATTATTGTGAATAGTGCTACGCAAATGAACTTGAATTGAATTATTTGTACGTTTCACACAATGAAAAAATAATAATAATGAAAAAAATATGGTCCCAATTTATATTAAGTGTCCTTAACTACTATGTACTTGCATCAAAAAATAAATACAATGTACTTACTGTGTTCATAATGTATTTAAGAACACTTATGGTGCTCTTGAGGTGGGATATGGGTATGGTTAGGGACTGGTTTGGTGGTATCGGTTGGTTTAAGGGTGGGTTAAGGTGTTAGGGATGGTCAGTAGAGTAATTATAAATTTAATTAAAATGTTTTACAGACGTAATTACAGACAGTTATTTAATCAAGCATAAGTACAATGTAAATATGTATTTGTACAATATGTACATTGTAATAAATTATTAATTTCGGTGTATGTACATATTAGTTAAGGCCACTTCAAGAGTTCACACTTAGATAATGCTCGACTATGATAGCAGGTTTGGCATGCTGTCCCGGGAGAGAACCCTAGGCTCGGAGATAGATGAGCCCAAGGTTCCCGCCCGGTCAATGAGCATTAGGAGGGATACGAGATCAGGTGTTTCTCGAGTGCCCCCCTTGTACTATATCTAATATGTGGATCATGATGTGTTAAGTGCTTGTGACTTATTACAATTTGTTTATGTGCATGTTTTTAGATTGTGGGAGGAAACCGGAGAACCCGGGGAAAACCCACGCAAACACGGGGAGAACATGCAAACTCCACACAGGGAGTGCCAGCTGGCTCGATAAGAACCCAAGCCTGTGGCCCTCTTACTGCGAGGCAGCGGCGCTACCTGCTGAGCCACCGTGTTGCCCGATCATAGAAAGTTTAGGCAGGATATATATGGTAAGTTTAGGATGATCTGATAGACTAGCTAATGATTAGCAATGGGAATCAGCTGAAGTCAAAGATATCACGTGCTCCTCTCGAAATTAGTTTGTGAAACTTCACTTAATATAAAGTGGGACCAAAAAAATAAAAAAATAAAAATAAAAATATATATATATATTTATATATATAAAGAGTTTAGATGGACTTCCTGCTTGGGCAATGTAGAGAACGGTTGCGTGCGTTAGAGCATCCCAACAACTTTACCTTAAGTATCAATTAATTATTTCTCATAACATTAGGTGGAAACTGGTGAATTTAAAACAGATGTGGGTGCAGAAATGCAGAGTTGCAAAACGAAAACTATGCACGAAAACTAAGCACCGAAGAAAATGTCGATAAGCAGCAAGCTAGCTAAAATGACGATGGGTGACTCTTTCTCTATATAAACTGATAATGGACAATGGAAAAACAGTGCGAGTATGTCAAAGACATGAGTGCTTCAATCAAATCTTCCCTTGCACCAATTCAGCTTTCTACTGTGGAAACAGCGGCCAGTGGAAACTTTTAGACTCTCAATAAAGAGGCAAGAAATCATAAATTATTTCCGTTTTATTTACTATCTGCGTCTATTTTGAAAAATGACCGTATTCTCTTGGTTACATCTCAGTCACTCGAGGGCCCAAATTTAACCCACAAGCAGCTAAATGAGAAAGAAGCAGACGTCTTTGTAAAGTTTCTTTGCTAAGGGAAACCCGCGAACTGCCAAGGATTAAATCCGCAATCAATTTGTCAACAAATCTGGTGAATCCACCATGTCTGTGCAAGAAGATCAACTGCTGCAGATCACAAATGACAGCGACCTTTATGGGGCGTTTGCATATCACTTTTTTAGAGTTTGCGCAAGTTCGTTATTTCCAATGGAGGTGCGTGCAAGTGGCATGACACGCTCGCGCCCTCCAGACGCAATCAGTTGAATGAATGCCGCAAGCGCACATGAGTCACATGACAAGAACTGACTAATCAGCTTTATGCTGATGTATGGATTTGTACATATGCATTATGGATTTGTATGGATTATACACATCTTCTCAGACAAACACAACACTGCAGTGCTTTTTTTTTCCAAAAATAAAACTTGTATCAGAGTGACAGCAATAGTGGTTGATGGTTGCCTAGCAACCTACGAATCATCTCCACCAACCCCAACCCCCGCTCCATGGTAAAATTGTCAAGCGTTGACCAGTCCACGGTGATAAAAAGGTTGGGGCCCATTTGTCTAGATGACCTTGAAAATTGCTCACGAAGGGCAAATTATAAATGTTGCCGAAGATACAAAGACAGCAAAAGTGAGACAGACATGGTCAAGTTTGCTTTTTTTTTATCTGCTAAAACACGTGTTTGGAGAGCAGGTGTTTCAGAAATCACCAGAACTAGAAAGGACACACCGAGCGATTGCGCCTAAACCCAGAGATGGTCAACCTTCAAGGCCCATCGTCGTCTGTTTTCATCATTGTCAAGAGAAGGAACGAATCTTGCAGTTGGCCAAACAACATGAACAAAACCGAGGGAAGAGCATCAGATTTTACCCCGACCTGAGCGCAGCTTTCAGCAGGAAGCGTACTGCCTTTAAGAATGTCAAAACGAAGCTCTATCAAAAAGGGATGCGTTTCAGATTTCTTTACCCGTCTGTGACTTACATTTGACGGGGAAACCATCACCTTTGATTCCGCTCCAGATGCCAAAGCTTTCTCTGAACAGAAGAGTTTAGATGCAAAAACCTCTAAGTGCCATCTGAAATTTTCATCTAGAATTAGCATTTTTTGTAGTTTCAGTAATTTTACTCTAAGTGCAAAGAATAGGTTATTTTCATTGCCTTTAAAGTGAATGAACTAGGAAGCTGAGAAAAACACAGATTTTACAGGAAATTTTCAGAAGGCACTTAGAGTTTTTTTTGCATCTGAAATTTCATTGATTAATTTACCTTTAGCTTAGTTTCTTATTTTTCAGGGGTCACCACAGCGGAATGAACCACCAACTATTCCAGCATACCTTTATGCAGTGGATGCCTTTCCAGCTGCGACTCAGTACTGAGAAATCATCTGAATTTTTCATTCATAATTATAATTTTAATATTTATCATTATTTTCTGTTTTGCTAGTTTCTTTCATTCATATGTGCAATCCAGATAAGAAAGCACACTAGAGAAATATGTGCCGTGACAATCATTCAACTGTCAAGACACTCTACTCCTCTGGCTGCAGTTGCTGTGCATGAGTGCTGATATTTTTAGGGTTAGAGGTCAGACAGCTGTTACAGTAGCTATAAGTCTCACTTCCAGAGGTGTCTGGTGCCAGCTGTCCATCACCAAAAACCCAGCAAGAGTCCAAGAAACTCCAGCACACACACACAGGGGGAGAGAGAGAGATAATGAACTCAGCACTGTAAGATAAGGCAGCACAGACAGAGCTGGAGATTTACAGCCCGAGGACTTGAGTGATGGATGGATGGACAGAGGATGAGAGGAGAGGGGTGGAGAAGAGAAGATGTAGATCATTCACGGTCAGCCAGTCGTGTCGAGCGCTTTCTCACACACTCTCTCCCGTTTCTGAAGTGACAGACATTTCCACCAGCGTCCCACAGAATGGCACATTCCCACCAAACAGCTGCCGTTACGCTCCAAACACGCATCTTGACCATACAACTTAAATTATTCATAATTACAATGCAGCGGTTCGGCATGATGTGCTTGTAAACAGCGTATAATGATCTCGTCTGCGGTAATACCAGCATTTGAATTAGACTAGCATGCATCCGCGATAAGATTTATTTGACCATTAGGAACTTAATGCTCTGCCCTTTTGGTCTTTGCTAACACGTTAATGGCTGGAAGAAAAAAAAAATTGGTTTTACTGCTAGATGTGCAGTAATTCATATTCACAACAGCATCTAATGACTCAGTGTGTGTTTGTGTGTGTAGGGGGGTCTTATGTCCTTCCTTCTAAGCAGAGAGTGTAGAAAACACAAGAAAACAGGCAATTACAGTAAGTGTGTGTACATGTGTTTAGCGTGGGATGATCTTGGACGCTTGTGTTATTGTGCAGTGACAGGAAGGGAAGGTGTTTTTGCAGGCAATGTGAGCGATGGACGGAGCTGTACTGCATGCGTAAAGGTGTTCGCTGCAGTCATCAATAATAGCTGATCGCTGGCACGCTGGCAGGTGGGTGATGTAAACCGTGAACGAAACAGGATCGCTTATGCGTGCCTGTGTGTGTGTGTGTGTGTGTGTGTGTGTGTGTGTGTGTCTCACCTGTTGAGGTAGATGCGTTTCTCCGTGATCTGACCGGATCCATGTTTGGGGTCTGTGCAGGGTTCATTACGGACGACCTCCACCCCTTCTCCACCACCGCTCTGCTCACTGCTGTGCTTGCTGATCATGTACAACTGGCCGATCCTGTACTGGGGAAACACAGAGAGAGAGAGATTGCTGACCTCTGTTTGTGACCTCATATGTTTCATTTCTCCTTTTTTTTTTCTTGCCCTCGATTTTTAGCTAGCTCGAGCAAGTTCTGGATATTAGAAAAGGCTCGTTTTTAGATCATGAGGTGGAATGTGAAGTGAATTGAACACATTTGACTTGGATGTGAAAATGGGATTTAAATTGGAGCAATAGGGAGTTGAATACATTGAGTTTAAGCTGAGAACTTTCAGTAGTTATGTTGATATGCAACATAAATTCTTGCTTCTTTGATTTTTACTAATTGGTGTACTCCCTGATATTCTGTGCATTTTTAATTTTGTAGTGCGTTGAGGTTTGTTTTGGGGATTACAGTGAATGTAGTTACATTATTAGCAGTGCATTTTTTTCAATGTATGCAATTTTGGTAACAAAAGTGGTTACACATATTTGTCTAAACCAAGCTCATGAAAAATTCAATCAAAATCAAAATGCATTTAAATTTTATCATACAGAACACAAAACATTTATAACAATTATCAGATCATTTATTATGAAAAATAACAGTAATCTATATTAATAGTGTCATAAAGTGCAATGATTCAATAAGTTAAATTGTTCTCTGATTACATAGTAGATTTGTGGCTTAGGTAAGTTCAAAAATTTTAGAAACATTTTATATGCTAGCTATAACCCTAGAAATTACTTTTATACTGTAAAACATATCTGTTAATTAACAGTTTGCATATTTTATGATTCACAAATGTTTTTTTTTTGTTTATTTATGGTTGTAAATTGCATCATGGGACCTTGATTTCTGCTCTGTCGACTTTTGTTGTTGAAAATTCAACTCTACAGTTTAATAAATTGACTTTTAATAATAAACTGCTGATTTACATATAGTTTTTAAAGCATAGATAGCTCCTTTTTGACCATATTTGGAAGGGTCATAAATATTAATGAGCTCTGCTGCTCTGCAACTTGTCAGTACCTGTTCTCTTTCACATAGTGTGATTTACTTATTCCTCTTTTAGTGGGCGCTAAATAAAAGCTGTGAACAGATAGATGGCTGAGAACTGCTCCTTAAAGCCCCATTGCACAATGGCTGCGTCTTTTAAAAAATTAAACATTGTTTCCTATGACTGTACACATTGATTGTTGTTGTAATCTCACTATGAAACGTTGTGGCCAATCAAACACATGCATTTTAATGATCCTGTGTGCAGCGTAGCATTCTGTGTGTTTTGTTCCGGATGGCCTGTTTGTTCTCTGGGATTTTACTCGTAGGATTTACATGATGAGGAAACAATGTTGTTTGAGGCTCACAGTATGCCTTCCCATGTACTGAACTCTTATTTTTCAGCTTGGATAAATCTAGATTTTCATTTCATGGTACCTTTAACAACATTTTTTAAATACTGTATTATCATTTATTAGGTTGCTTTTTTGCAAATGTAAATTTGTGGCAGTTCTTTGGGAATTCATGTTAAAATATTCATCAAAGCAGCATTTATTAAATGTAAAAAAATTATTTTTTAAATACCTATTTGTTAAATATTTATTTATTGCTCATTGCATGTAGTTTCAAATGAAATTATTACTCCAGTCGTTATTGCTTTTATTACTATTACCAAAAATAATAATAATAATAATAATAATAATAATAATAATAATAGTAATAAAAACAGCAACAACAATAATAATAATATAATTAATATTTCTGATTTCTGAAGGATCATGCGAGTAATGAAGCTGAAAATGCATCTCTAAAAGTACTGGAATAAATTGTTTAATTAAATTCTAAACTACTTTTGAACATTTCCCAGAGATGGGTTGTGGCTGGAAGGGCATCCGCTGCGTAAAACAAATGCCGGATAAGTTGGCGGTTCATTCCGCTGTGGCGACCTCGGATTAATAAAGGGACTAAGCCGAAAAGAAAATGAATGAATGAATGAATGACTACTTTTGAACAGTAATTTTATAGTGCAATAACACTTCACAATTTTACAATTTTTACAGTTTTTTTTATTAAATAAATGCAGTCTTGGTGGGCAGGAGAGCTTATTTTAAAACATTTGAAAATCCTACTGACCCCAAACCTTTGACCGGTAGTGTATATGCTAATATTAAAACAACAATTTATGCTGCTTTTTGAGTGAAAACGTGTAACATTTATACATCACATGACATGTGCAACATAATACACATGACTTTATTCGTGAATAGCCTTTTCCATAACGACACAACACATTAAGTTAAAAACAAAACATATAAACATTTCAGTATTTCAAAAGCATTATTAACCAGTTTATAAACACCACAAGATCAAATCTTTTGAGAACGGCTCTGTTAAACACCAAACACTTAAATGTCACTCTTTGTTATAGCGCGTTTGATCTCTCATCTGCCATATGTTCAGTTTTGTTTTGCTTTGCTTTTGTTTTTTTCAACACTCCAAGGCTTTTAAGGATGAATCATATTTTCCCTCATATTGTCTTGGATAACAAAAAAAAAAAAAAAAAAAAAACTTTTGGCAGCAGTGATCACAGCTCCTACTGTTTATCTAAGCACCAATTCTTTTGAAAGAATCTGTTAATGCGAAAACGCCCTCCAACAATCGGTCTCACAGAGACCTTGAGTTTCAGATCCTTAAAAAACACAGTAGAGCTTCTCCAGAAAAAGTGGGTGGCGCTCCTGTCTGGAAAGAATGCGGAGTAGCGCTGATGTAGACCATAGACCAATTCAGAGGAACGCTTTCAGGTCAGGTGTGTGCTCGTGTGGACTTGTCTGACTTGAGCTGGACAGACTAAACAAAACCCCGACCCAATCCAAGTAAAAGGCCTTTGCATTTAGTTCCTATAGCCTTGAGGTGAATAACTACCTCCTGTATTCAGAAGGAAAGGACGTAACTGGTCAGACCCGTTTTAAGTAAAGAAAAGCAGAGGGGGAGATTGAGGAAAACAGCCCACAGACTTTCACGCTAATACCCCGAACATCTGAAAAGCGTAAAACACTGACCAAACATATGGCACACATGTAAAAAGTTACTTACCTCATCCACAGTGAGCGGCATGCATATCCGGTACTCTTTGACCAACATAGTTTGCTTTAAAAGGAAATTAGTTGGATCCTTTTTGTTTCCGTCTCTCTGTTTCCTACTTTCTAACTGTGTCAGCGAGTGAAACTGTAAAGCGGTTTCCGTAAAGCAATGTTGCGCCCCTCTTCCTCCTCTCACTTGACTGATGTCAGAGCTGCTCTTGTAAACTCTGCCAATGTGTATCCGCCGTGTTTATTTTATTGTTTCTTTCCTGGCTCTCTGAATCATGCACGCACGCGGGCAGCTCTTCCGCTCTGTTTTTAATTTATAGTTTTAATGTGACGGTGCGGAGATAAGAGCCTCCCTCTACTTCTCTCTTTCTGCGTCTGTCACAGAAGAAAACAGACTGCAGTTTTCATGTGTAACCTTGCCATGTTCTTTGCCCCTCCTCTCTTCCCTCCCCTCTTCTCTGTGTTCAGCGTGCATTCTTTTCTCCTGCGCTTATCTTTACTCTTTCTCTCCTCCCTTGCTCGCTGCTCTCCAGTTGCCTCCTCCACCTGACTTCACTTTCTCCCGTGCGCACGATACCGGCTCTCCATCTTTTTCATGGCTTCAGCAGTGGTGGAAACAGCACTGGAAAATCAGACTCGAGTAAAAGTGTCATTACTAAAAAGTGTAGTGCGAGTTTGGGCTGCATGATATTGGAAAAAACTGACATTGCAATAGGTTTTATTTTTTTGTCTGTACACTGTAAAAAATCCAACTTATAAATTGTTAACTCAGTTTAAATTTGTAAGTTAGTTGGACATATTTCTGAGCAAATTTTACTCGTAAAAATGATTCAACTGCATGTTTGGAGCTGTTTGTTAAATCAAAATAGAAAAAAATTCAGTTGAGGAAACTTAAAATTTTGATTTCTCCATATCTTCAGAAAATAAAAAGTTGAGTTAACTTAAAATTTTAAAGCAACCGGCTGCAAAGAAATTGAGTTTATTGAGCTTCAGTGGTTGAAGTTGTGGTTTTAAGTTGACCTAAAAGGCTGGTTTAGGTCAATTATACTTTACAGAATAATTTGGCACAACTTCAAACACTGAAGCTTAACAAACTCAACATTTCTTTGCAGCCGGTTGCTTTAAAATTTTAAGTTAACTCAACTTTTTATTTTTTACAGTGTAGTTTTTAAATATAATTTCAAATGGTGGCTTATAACAGTATTTAGGAAAAAAAAACTTAATTTTAAAATTGAGACCATTTACATCAAATTAGAAGCATATTACAACGAAACAGATTTTAAAGATTTTTTTTTGGAATCGAACAGTACTCAGTATTGTAAGATTCTGATGGTATGACAACCTTGGGTAAATAGATTACTGTTTTACAGTATCGCTGTATTGAAATGACTGCTCTAAAATTTGTTATTTTAAATGTCTGGATAAAAAAACTAAATTTTTTCCTCCACTGAACTCAATATATTTTTATTTTAGGAAACATTTAAACATATTGGACCAGCAAACATAATAAACATAAAATATATCATTATCTTCTGCCATCTTCATTAGTTTCAAAAACACAGACTTCTTTTCAACTTGCAAAGGCATCTTTGGATGTCTTTATTTATTTATTTTTTCCTTTGGATTTTTAGTAAGCCTATGTACTGTTCAGATCTATAGCAGGCTTGGATGTTTGTTTATAAGAGATTTGTTTCTGAAATGTTTCCTGAATCGTGGGCTGAAGAGTAGCATTTGATGTTGAGGGTCCTTTTCTGCTAGATACTCTGAGGGTCCTTTTCTGAAGATACTCTGCTGGAGATACTGTTTTTTTGTTGCCCTAAAAAAACTAAATTAAATTATTGCAAAAAAACAAAAAACATCACATATACTGTAGGAACGCCATACCAGAACATTTTTTGCAGTTTTAAAACCTTGACTTTTCCATTCTGCAGTAAATCTTGAAACTTGATGAAAATTCAATCATATTTAAATTAACACCGTATAGTCATTCATTCATTTCATTCATTTTCTTTTCGGCTTAGTCCCTTTATTAATCCGGGGTCGCCACAGCGGAATGAACCGCCAACTTATCCGGCATTTGTTTTACACAGCGGATGCCCTTCCAGCCACAACCCATCTCTGGGAAACACATCCATACACATTCATTCACACTCATACACTACGGACAATTTAGCTTACCCAATTCACCTGTACCGCATGTCTTTGGACTGTGGGGGAAACCGGAGCACCCGGAGGAAACCCACGCAACCACGGGGAGAACATGCAAACTCCACACAGAAATGCCAACTGGCCCTGCCGGGGATCGAACCAGCGACCTTCTTGCTGTGAGGCGAACGTGCTAACCACTCGGCCACCGTGGCGCCCCACCGTATAGTCATAATTATCAAAATAAATACATTATTTTTGTTTATAAATTTACAAATTTATAACTTCTTCCTTTGAAATCACACAGTCACAGGTCTTTAGAAACACTTTCAAATGAAAACCTTTCACTATTTTAGGCTTAAACTGTGCAGACTATACAAATCCCATGTTCTGAACTGTGGTGGCTTGTTTTTATAATCCCAATTTGATTATTGCAAATTCGCGATAGAGATGCGGAAATTATATATTGTGCAGGCCTAGTGCGATTTAGAGTCAAAGTAACAGTTTTAAACGCTACTCAATGTATAAGTAAAAAGTAGCCTTCTAAGAGAATAGTGATGATTACTTTGTAAAATTATTCCACTTACTATTATTCCAAAATGTAGCTTAGATCAGTATTCGTTTAAGGGTGCGAGTTAAATTAGTTGTTATTTATGGATTGTAAATTTTACCTGTTAGATCAACTTAATGTGAGAACACATTGCATTAATATAATCACTTAATAAGCTAATATAATGCAGGTTGATGCCTTAACATGTGGAGCTAATCTGTGTAACTTAAGGGGCAAAAATCTAGCTGTGACGATATGTTAATGCTTATGCTATGCATCTTGAACCATGACAAACAAGCTTTGAGTGTCCTGCAGTTGGTGCCGCAAACCAAGCTCGTGCAGCCCTGATAGAATACATGCGTGTGTTTGAAAACGTAACATTCTGTAGTGCATTTAGTTATTGTTTAAGACCATTGGGTGATTTCAGTTATCATACAGTAGGTATCCTTCATCTTATTCATTGCGTGTAATGATTTTGCATCCTCTTGGACACTTTTAATGCTTCCACACTGCACATTTGCTGCATTTTTAAAGTGTTCGTGTCTGATGTGATTTTTCAATGCACAATTTGTTTGGACAGGAATCATGGGACTGGTTATGCTGCTTATCCAATCATATAACATAAATCAAACATATAAAGAAGTGATTGCAGGTTAAAGATAATAGCACAGTAAAGGTACAATGTGATGTACAAAGATGATGTACAAAGATGTACAATATAAGTATTAGAACACATTTTTTAAACTACTAAGTAAAGCACAGTTCCTAAGGAAAAACCCCTCAATTTCTGTAATTTGAGTATTTGTAATTTGTGACTTTCCACCACTGAGTTTCAGTTTCTCTCCAGGTTTTGTCCTGGACTCTCAATATATCTGCCTAACTTCACTTTGCCCCAGAATAAACAATCACACTCTGTTTACAAAGCATAGCTAAAGCACTATCCTGCTCTGTCTGCACAGTCATTTCTGCCAGAGAGAAAGTGTGTGGGTGTGTGAATGTTTGCACATGTTTTTTTTAATATATACTTCCATTCAGCAAGAATACTGTAAAAGTGACAGCACAGACTTTTATGTTGTAACAATGCACTTAGCTGTAATAAATGTTTTTTACATTTTTTGTTCATGTTGTGTAGGGCTTTCAACAAAGCAGCACAATAGTTTTCAACTTTTATAATAGTAGTATTAATAATACAGTAAGCATTATAATATTACAGAGTTTGTAAATGTTCCTTTAAAGGAAACAAAAACTGACAAGCCAAGACGTAATACTAAATAAAATAAAATAAAATATATATTTTTTACAAATAAATAAATAAATAAAGAGATAAAAATAAAAAATAAAATCCCCTATGTCTGTTATTATATTTTGTTTTATATATGAAAGCATTTGATACATTTAGTGAATTTTAGTCTACATTCTACATTTACTTTTGCTTGGGTCAGTACATCATTTTGGAGGAGACCTTCTCTTTCTTTATTTGACACTATTAAAGGTTAAGTTTATAAATGTATAAGCATCTAAGTTTACATTTATTGTTATGCAAAATGTACAAAAATACCATTAAAAAATTATATATAATAATTTATATAATAATAATAATTTATATAAAAAAATTATATATATATATCTTCTTTTTTTCCCCTAAAACTGCAAGAAAGTCAAAGAAGCTGTTTTTAAAGAAGGTGAAAGAAACAAACATCTATACATCCTATTTCCTTCAATGTGTTTTGTTTGAGTGTGGTACTAAATGTTTCTCATTAGTTTCCCATTCTTCTCCAAAATAGCAAGTATTACATTTTTTCATTTATTTTTATTAAATTGAAGTGAATTTAGAGCCCCGGCTGGGTCAGTTGGCATTTCTGTGTGGAGTTTGCATGTTCTCCCCGTGGTTGCGTGGGTTTCCTCCGGGTGCTCCGGTTTCCCCCACAAGTCCAAAGACATGAGATACAGGTGAATTGAGTAGGCTAAATTGTCCGTAGTGTATGTGTGTGAATGAGTGTGTATGGATGTCTCCCAGAGATGGGTTGCGGCTGGAAGGGCATCCGCTGCGTAAAAAATATGCTGGATAAGTTGGCGGTTTATTCCGCTGTGGTGACCCCGGATTAATAAAAAGACTAAGCCGACAAGAAAATGAATAAATGAATGAATGAAGTGAATTTAATATTTAATTTAATTTTATTTCTTTTTTATTAGATATTTTTTATACACACAGATAGACCCGAAGCATTTCATTTGAGTTTCATGTTATTCTGAAGTAATCATAATAATAAAAAATTAAATAAAAAATGGCAGAATATGATTACAAATTTAATTTAATTTAATTTAATTTAATTTAATTTTATTTTATTTTATTTTATTTTATTTTATTACTTTAGCCTATTGCTAAGCCTATTGAGTTTCATACTATTCTATAGTAATTAAAAAAAAAATTTTGGTAAAAAATGCCAGGATGCGATTATATTACAACATTTTATGTTCTAAAATATATAGAACTGGCAATCCTCCGGAACGCAATTCCTGATATTTGACATTTAATTTAATTTGTAAAGAAATATTATTTAATTTTTTTTATTTTACATATGTTGTGTGTGTGTGTTACATATAGTAAGTCTACAGAAATGTCCCATTATGATCAAAAAACAAACGTATATGTGTGTATTATATCTGAGGTGGTTTAAAGCACTTATGCTCCCCTTTGGAGTTCATAGTGGTTATCAGATTAAAGATTACCTCATGTACAGGAGAGAGGTAATTAAGCATTACAGGAGGAAGTCTATGAAATCCCTCATCTTGCCCTCACTCAGCAGATTCAGCCTCCATTTGCAATTCGAACGCCCCCAGCAAAGCATAATAGTTTTCTGCTCCGGTGGGTCTGGTTTCACTGTGAACTGCCCTGTTTTCTTTACTTAGCATAACTATGTTGTCTTCTAAACGCACAATAGCTCTACACCTTCAATCCCTCAACAAAAGAAACCGGCTCGGCTTTCTGAGCGAATTGTAATGTCTTTTGGTTTCTGTTCTGTTCAATTGTTTTATCAGCTTAACAGGATCAGGCTAAACTAAAGCTTGACATCTTGTAGGCTGTGGCAGTGTCAATACGTCTTATTTTGGGTAGAGATACCAGTGGCCTGCGTGTGTTGTATTAGTATTAGTGTGGAATGGAAACCATGAGATAAAAATAAAAAAGCTGAAGACAAACTGGCCTGCTGTGTTCTGAATGAATCTGTGAGAGCTGGTTGAACGGCTACATCTTTGGAGTGTGCAGTCATTTTTGATCTTCTTTCTTTTTTTTTTTTTTGGTAGTGTTTTTTTTAACGCTTGTACTGCATAACACTACATTAGCTGCTCCTAAACCAAAAATTGTGTATTGGGATACTTCAGCAATAGATTTAAGATCAACAAAAAATCAGCTTTGATGCATTGGTTTACTTTTATTTTCAATTTTAAGGTTTACTGTAAACACAAAGGTTTTTTGTAAATGTTTAGGAGGGCCACGCTTGTTTGCATTCCAGCCTTTGGATTGCCATTATAGAAGACAATAACGAAAGGGAACCTGTTTGACAGTCTTGATCTTCTTCTCGGAATTACTGAAACCATAATTTCAATTACTTTATTCCTTTTCCAATATACTGTAACCAAGCAGGTTATGTATTTTTAAAGGTCCCACCCCAGAGTTTAAAGGTTGCAACACTGAATGGCTCAGAGAGCAACAGACCAAAACTCGATTCAATTATTTTCTCCACAGGGTAATAAATATTTAACAATGACTGATTACATTTTAAAGACAGACCTGTGAGCTCTGTGGTTGTGATTGATTGTTTATGTCTTACAATTAATACAGCTTATTTAAAAAAATATTCAAGATTCATACAGAAAAGCTACACACTATACACACCATATGTGTGTGTTTATGTATTTTTATATGATTTACAATAAATTAAAAATATATGTCATTCATTCATTAATTTTCTTTTCTGCTTCCCTTTATTAATATGGGGTCGTCACAGTGGAATGAACTGCCAGTTTATTTCTTAAACTTATTTCTTACACTTTTAGTTTTTTGATAAATGGCTTGCATTGTTGTGGTTTTCCTCATAGTTGTTTTTCCACGTGTTTCTTTGTGCATTGAATGATTATTAAGAAACAGTTATGATTGTAAGTTTACATGTGTTGTCCTGAACATAGCCAATGCTGCTGATATGGCATTAAAAACCAACCAACCCCAAAGTAACTTAACCCAACCAACCAACCCCAGTCCCAGCCCAACCAACCAACCAACCAACCAACC
>CAIGQQ010034599.1:2940466-2952837 GCA_903798035.1 Danio albolineatus | reverse complement strand
CAACCAACCCCAACACAGCCAACCAACCAACCAACCCCAACACAAGCAACCCCAACACAACCAACCAACCAACCAACCAACCAACCAACCCCAACACAGCCAACCAACCAACCTACCAACCCAACCCAACCCAACTATGTTTTAACACTTCAGAAAACACTTTCCTAATAGGGAAACAACACTTCCTGAAAGTGTTGATGAGCATTATACAACATGCACTAGGAATTGTGCATATTTTTGTACAAGTCTTGTTTTTTCAGTTTGTTTGACAACATTCATTGAGGGTGAGATGAAATTCAGAAAGCACGTG
Source organism: Danio albolineatus (assembly GCA_903798035.1). Classification (NCBI taxonomy): domain Eukaryota; kingdom Metazoa; phylum Chordata; class Actinopteri; order Cypriniformes; family Danionidae; genus Danio; species Danio albolineatus. The sequence continues at coordinate 2,952,527 of CAIGQQ010034599.1, read as the reverse complement.
AACTTTTTTTTTTTTTTTTTGAACAACAATAAAACCAATACAACATAAAACTAACCTAAACACAGTGGTGTAAAGTAGAAAATTACAAATACAACAAATCACAGTAATTTCACAGTTTTCCCTCAGGCATTGTACTTAAGTAATTAAAAAAATATATGTACTTTTACTTTTGTATATTTTTAGTGCTGTATCTGTACTTTTAACACCATGTTCCTTGAACATGAAGCTAACATAAGTGTATTTTTTCTTGATTGGCTTAGCAGACAAATCAGTGCTGTGATTCCCACCCAATCAAGGAGTGCATTTAGGAATAGCTTCAGACAGACCTCAAGACATGGATGCTTTATTGATAGCATAAACATCATAGCTAGATTTTGCCCCCTCTTTTATTTATTTATTTTTATTTTTAAGATACACATATTTTGCTGTACATGCAAGTTCACCAACCTGCTTTCTGTCGGCATATTATAGGTGCATATATTAAGGAAACGTATTCTCGCATTCAATTAATCTCACATTTAACACATAGTTCATGAATGACAAATCATTGAACTTACTTTTAGAAACGCCCTTAAATGAACATCCACTAATGTAAGCTATATTTTAATTCACAATAATGGAATCTTACTCACTGTACTTAGGAGTATTTTCAGAAAGGCTACATTGTACTTATAGTTTGAGTAGTCTTTAGAACAGATACTTTAACTATATTTGCACTGCATTTTTTTAATCAAATAATTGTACATTTTTATATGAGTGTGAATTTTTACATTTTTGATATTATAATTTTTTTAGTACTCTTTCCTCCATTGCATAAACTTGACTTGAATGTGAAAATGTTACAATCACAACCTAAAGACAAAGAAAACATGAGCGACACTTTTACACACATGGTAGATCCAAAATTGCATACTTTCTCACTACATATTATGTAAAATCACTATGTTAAGTGTGCAGTTAAAAACAGTGTGTGAAAAGCACCCAGATCCAAGAAGATCCATTTAATCTCATGAGGCTACCAGAAAAAAACAACAACAGCACTGACGCATGAAGGTCATGTGATAACGACAACATGACAGATATGTAGTATGTCGAAATCCCAGTCGTACTACAAAACATATACTATATAAAGCATTTGTTTTCTCACAGTTTAGAAGTAAGTTCAAACTGAGAAGTAATGCCTTCTCTGTACACAATTTTGGATTCAGAGATGGATAATGAACCAATCAGAATAACATGCATTAAGCAGAAGCACATAGGATTGCATGAGAGACAAATGAGTCACATACCACAGCAAGAACTGTGACTATAACAATTTGCAACATAAACACGAAATCACAAACATAAGGAATAGCCAGAACAGGGGAATAATGAAACTTTTCTTTTTTTATCCAATTGTAATGCTTATCAAAATAGAAAGTAAAAATGCAGAATGGCATCTTACTTCTATGCTACAGCTGATGAGAATGCGTTTTAAACATTTCATTGATATACCATGCCAATTCCCAGAGTGTGTTCAGAGTTAAGCTCAATCAACTCATCTTCTTTCTACAAAAAAAGAAAAGAAAAAAAATAACAGATGTGCAGTAAAAGATAAGCAAATTCTTTGTCACTGGACTTATTTTTGACATGGCATGCAGACAAGAGATCAGCTATCAGACATGCAAATAACTAAACTTTCTTTGAAGAACCGCTCATATGATCACATTTGAAATTAAGATAAAAGAAATTATTTTTGAAGCCACGGTGGCATAGTGGGTAGCACGATTGCCTCACAGCAAGAAAGTCGCTGGTTCGAGCCTCGGCTGGGTCAGTTGGCATTTCTGTGTGGAGTTTGCATGTTCTCCCCATGGTTGCGTGGGTTTCCTCCGGGTGCTCCGGTATCCCCCAAAAGTCTAAAGACATGGTAAAAGTGAATTGGGTAGGCTAAATTGTTCATAGTCTATGTGTGTGTGAATGAGTGTGTATGGATGTTTCCCAGAGATAGGTTGCAGCTGTATGGGCATCCGCTGCGTAAAACATATGCTGGATAAGTTGGGAGTTCATTCCTCTGTGGCAACCCTGGATTAATAAAGGGACTGTGCTGAAAAGAAAATGAATGAACGAATGAATGAATAAATGAATGAAAGAATGAATGAATGAATGAAATACTTTTTTTGTTGTGAAATCCTTTTCAATGCCCAAAATATTTCATATTTTAACTAAAAAATACTTTTCCCTTAACACAAAAATTAATCTTTAAACCAATTTAAAATTACTGTAATGTTCATTCATTCATTCATTTTCTTTTCGGCTTAGTCCCTTTATTAATCCGGGGTCGCCACAGCGGAATGAACCGCCAACTTATCCAGCATTTGTTTTATGCAGCGGATGCCCTTCCAGCCACAACCCATCTCTGGGAAACACATTCATACATTCTCATTCACACACATACACTATGGACAATTTAGCTTACTCAATTCACCTGTACCGCATGTCTTTGGACTGTGGGGGAAACCGGAGCACCCGGAGGAAACCCACGCAACCACGGGGAGAACATGCAAACTCCACACAGAAATGCCAACTGGCCCAGCCGGGGATCGAACCAGCGACCTTCTTGCTGTGAGGCGAACGTGCTAACCACTCGGCCACCGTGGCGCCCATTACTGTAATGTTTTACAGCTAATTTGTTTAGTTTCTCCCAAAGTATAAATAGGTTCAAACTTTGACAATTTAATCTAAACTAAAAAATAGAAAAAGACTAAAGAAAAAATAACAAAGACAAAATAAAAATCAGACAAAATAAAAATAATGCTAATATATATATATAATTTATTTATATATATTTTTTTACAAAGTAAAAAACTTTCTTTCTTTTTTTTAAACGTTAGATTAAAGTATAATCTTGCTTTGAACCAACCTAAAAGATTATGGTCATTTGTTACTGCAGAATTTATAAATTACCCTTAAATTATAATTTTGACTTGGTTGAAAATGAAAAATGTAATTTAATATTATTCAAAATATTTATTTTTTCCAAGGAGCAAATACATTGACTAAAAAGTAAAATATTAATATTATAACCAATTAATGAATTAAATTACTTTGGCTTGACTTAAAGTTGGACCTATTATGCAAATGTCACTTTTATAAGAGTCACTTTTAAAGGCACCAGTGAGTGAATATAGCCAGCCTCTAATGATGAAAAATAATTTCTTCTATTTTTTTTATAATCACACTTAATAGTTCTGCAGAAATAGTTTGATTGACACTCTGTCATTGCACTTGTTATCAGAGGGGGAAAGCCCCGCTCATTAGTGAGGGTCTCTCCCTCGTTACCATAAACAGCCCTGACTAAGAAGCAGCCATCCACCATTAGTTTTTACACCATACCCGCAGAAGATAATGTCAGTGACTTATAAATGTGGTGTTTTAGGATACACAAATGAACACCAGAGTCTCCATAAACTGCCGCCTTCTGATATACTTTTGATATAAATTTTGATATAAATATAAATATTTTTACGTTTACCTCCGGGGTTAGCTTTTTGACTTTGGCAAATCTAATAAAACAGGTTATAATCAGAAACCATAATTTTTCCTTTAAAGTCTGAACCGGAAGCTACAATTTTTTTGTGACGTAGTTCTTAGCGAAACTGAATAACTCATAAGAAAAGTAGGGATGGCTTGCTTTTTTTTTCTACTGCAAGCTGATTGGGTGTCGTAAAGTATGGTATTGCATTCAGAAATATTGGGAAAAGCATTTGGGGAGAGTTATTACAACCTAACAGACACCTCCTCCTCCTCATTTCTGTTTTTTTTTGTCATAGCACTGTCAAAACTGACAGTTGGAAACCTCAGACAGACTTAATCTAAGAATTTAACTGAAAACAAACAAAGTAACATTTGCAGGTTTCAATTTAGGATTACAAGGAAAAGTTTAGATTTTTAATTATTTTTTTTAATCTTATTGACATGCACAGATGAATTGTTCGCTACAAAACTAACAATGTGAGCTAACTAAATCAGTATGGTTAGTTTTGATTTTATGTGTACTTCAACCCAATATAAAACCTCACTTTAGTTTAACTTTTTTTTTCAGTGCACCCCTCCAGCCAAAAAAAGAAAAGAAAAAAAAAACATTGACATGCCGTTTACTTTTATGTATTTTTGTTTTAAAATTGTGTAGCAGTTGTCCCTGGCATCCTCACATCATCACGCAAGCGGTAGACTGCAAGTACAGATGTCTGCAAAATATGTACATTGAGTTTAAGTGGTCATGTCTTGTGCTTTAGGCAGTATGGTTTAGACAGAGATTGTTTTTCCTAAAGCGCCATTTTAACACGCATACCCCTTTTTGTGAGATAATGGCTCAAAAGAGACACTTACAGTTTCATAAAAGCACTTACAATACTTCTGTAACTCATATAGTACAGTACATGGCACTAGCGATGCCATGGTGGTCCATTCCCAAGAAAAACAAAAACAATTGGTTAAAAAAAAATGTGTACATTCAACACAGAGTAATTTCCTTTGAATAAAAGTGTCTGCCCAATGTGTAAATGAGAATTGTTTTTTGAGCTGTAAAGCTGTAAAAATAATATTTTTTCAGTCTTATCAGGGCATTTGGGCTATAAAGCTGTTAAAAGAGTCTTACGGTATTTTATGGCTATACATTGTAATGATGTCGGAGTTGTAAAACTTAACAACTTCACACAGAAAAGGATCCTCGCTTCCTCAAATCACTGACTTGCATTTTATGAATTACAAAACACCACGATTTCAGCCACATGTTCTACTAAAAAAAAAAAAAAAGCCATCTACAACACCAAATCAAAAGTTGGGATGGTATGCAAAACGCAAATAAAAAAGTAGTAATTTCTAAAAGTGCTTTGACTTAAACTTTTTAATGTGTTCCTCATGATATTATATATGTTTTTCCAAAATAAACACGCACTCCAATTTTGGTTCTTGCAAAACATTTAATAAAAAGTTGGGACAGGAGCAGTTTAGGGCTAGTAGCCAGGTAAATAACTTAAATTAGGATGTGATTTGAAACAGGTGATGTCAACAGGTGATTGTAATTATATTTTGGCATCCAAGAAAGGTCTAGTCCATTAGGAGCAAGGATGGGCCAGACAAAGAAAGATAGGAAGATATTTGGATATTTTACATTCAACAGTGCATAACAATCAAAAGATTCAAGGAATCTGAAGGTATTTCAGTGCGTGAAGGACAAGGGCGCAAGCCTAAGCTGAACAACCGTGATCTTTGATCCCTCAGATGGCACTGCATCAAGTATCACCATCTATAAGTCATACCACCACAAGGGCTCAGGACTACTTTGGCAAATCTTTTTCTACTACCACAACATGTAGTTACATCCACAAATGCCAGTGAAAATTGCGTTGCGCCAAAAAGAAGCCCTTTGTTAACAGTGTCCAGAAACGTTGTCAACTTATCTAAAGTCGGAGGCATCCGGGATGGACCACACAATGGAAAAGTGTACTTTGGTCAGATGAATCAGTATTTCCGGTATTTTTTTGGGGAAAAATCAGCATCGTGTGAAGAAGAAAAGGATCATCCAGACTTTTACCAATAACAAGTCCAAAGGCAATGGTCTGTCATGGTATCCTTGACTTGCCTACCTGCAATGCTGATTTGTCTCCAATAGAGAATGTGTGGCACATTTTTATGAGCAAAATGCAACAACAAAGAGCCCGTACTCTTGCCCATCTTAAGACTTGTTTGCAGGAAGAATTGGACAAAAGGAATGGGACACCAGAAACACTTCATCCTTTTATGTCTTTAGTCTCTAAACATCTTTTAAGTGTTGTGAAAAGGAATGGCAACATTACAAAGTGGTAAATGCTTAACTGTTCTAACTTTTTTGAAAATTGGAATATAAAGGGTTTGCTCATTGACGTTCACACTAAATGGGTGGTAAGGTGTGGAGGCCACTTCCCATTCAAAGTTTGTGATCTATAAAAACAAACTTGACAGTAGAGCGTGCACAGCTGTAAATAAACTCTGGACCATCGTATGCACATTCTGGAGACAATTGGAGACATAGATGGTGAGCTGAGGGACTAAGAGTAGATCAAGGAAATTGAAAATATTGAATTAAATTTTGACTTAATTGGACCACTTTAAATCTTCATTTAATAGATTTAAAGGATACAATGAAAATATAGTACATGAAATTTCTTTATATTTCTTTTTCTAAATTAGCAATTGTCATGCCGTGCACCATGGCTGGTTTCTCAGGAAGATTAAATTACACTTGGATATGTTTTCTAACTAATTTCCTTAAAATTTAAACCAAAATTCTATACCTTCCTCGTTGACTAAACAAACCACAAAGAGTAAAAAGCAACATGTCTCAACATGTTAAAAATATAGCTGAGAAATACATGTGATGGCTTTGGATTGAGCTGTGATCATGGGAAAAAAATACACTTCAGCATTAGCCTATTACAGACAATACTGCATATATACAATATAAGACTAATAAGTACAAGTTTAACATTTGCTTCAATTTTTAATATAAAATCTGAACATAAAGGTTTTTTTTTTCATTAGCAAGGCAAACTGCTTGGTTATGCGTCTTTGAGAGCAGCAGTGTATAAAATGTTCATGTACACATAACAGACGGCAAAACCTTATGAAAAATTTTATGTGCACCGACAGTATGATAATTATACAGTATAGTTAATTCTGTTTCAATATAAAACTTTCACTATTATCCTTCATAACCAGTAATAAGTCTAATAAGGCTGGCAGTTTGGTATGGTTTATACACAACTTCTTGCATCTACAGTACCTTTAATTAAAATATTGCTTACCTTGCGTTTTTTGAGTTTCTCTGAACATGCAGCAAGTGACACTGAGGAAACAAACGCATGTAAATGCTGAGGTAAAATTAGAAATTTCCTGCTCCAATAGGCCTACTTGTCTAAATTAATATAGGCTATTTAATATCCTTGTAACATGACTGTTTGCATAACCAAAATTCTATACTACTTTACTAATATCAATTAAATGAAAAAATAATTAAACAAAGGCCCCGTTTACACTAGTGCGTTTTTGTTTTAAAACGGCGTTTTAGCATGAAAACGCTCCGCATCCACACCAGCGTTTCACTCAGCGTTTCTGAACATATCTCCGTCCACACTACTCCACCAAAAACGTATATCACGTGACTATTCACGCACTCTGGGCATGCGCGTTCAAGTATAAACAGGAAGCATGCGTCTCGCTGGTTCTTCCCGGTGTAACCCAAAACTGGCGTTCTAAATAGGGCTTACGCCGCTTGAAACGCGAGCGATATGCGAGTGCTCGAACAATAGCTTGCGAATATATGCAGCTGTTGTAGTAAAAAAGGCAGAGTTTATCTGCACAATGGCACCTAAAATGGACAATAGTGCAAACAACGCTCCCATTTCTGTGTCCACTTTGTTCATTTGTTGTTTACAGTGAAGGCTGGTCTGCCATTTTCTGTTGGCGTTATAGTCATGTGACGAATAAGGGAAGGATACGTAATAACCCAAAAGCCCCAATCAAGTAGCGAATCTTAGCAGCCACGCCTCCGTTTTCAGATGTCTCCGTTTTCCCCCATCCACACTGAGACGCAGCAGCAGCACTTCCAAAACGCTCTGTTTTCAGGGCTCAAAAACTCCGGCGTAGTGTGGACGGATGGCGTAACTGTAGCAAAACTTGTGTGTTTTAAAACGAAAACGCATTAGTGTAAACAGGGCCTAAGTTCCCCCAAATTGCACAATTTCTTTGTATTTCCTGTCGGCCAGACCAACTGCGTTAGCTGCAGTATGAAATGTTGCAACTCCACATATTTATTTTTTATTTTTAAATGCTGTGTACGTCTGTGGCCACAAAAACGAAACTTTTATTTCCTTTACATCACACAGGAAATCGTTTCTTTCCACTGCTCTACATTTTTGACATGATTGGGCATGCTTGAGCATTGATTTCAGGAATTTTTTATATGCATGGAAGTTCAGGAGGTGGTTTGCATTGACTATTAATAGACTTTTCCTCATACTCAAGTTTAAAGTGAACATTGTGTGAAGATAAGCATACATATGGTTTAAAAAAAATCAATTTTTTTTGTTTGCGTACATTTTTTTTTGCATTCTAGCATTTATTTTTAAGGTTTCTAAGCAAAGTTTTGAAATCGTCTTTCATCTAAACTTAAACTGAACCCAGAACAGTCCTTAAAATCAGTGCAGAGCGGACAGAACAATGTACACTTCATAATGGTTGGGGTGCTGCATCTTTTGCCAGCTGGGAGCACTGATTGGTCGGCCCTTTTATCTGATATATCTGAGGACTTAACACACACTGGGATAAAGCCCAAACCCCTGGTGTTCTGGATGATGAAGGGCTTTCCAATCTTCTCATCGAATCTCTATCCGAGCCTGTCGAATGCCTCTCCAGAAACAGAAGGAGCAGTCTCGAAACATGCAGCATCATGCCATCATTAGCCGTGGATGAAGCTGTTCGGTGGTAGGAGTAATACTGTTTAAATGGAATTATAAGTGATCAGAGAAACGACCTCAGGGAGTGAAGGCTCTCCTGGCTTCCATCAGCTCCTTCTGAACCCTCCAACTACGCCAACGAGGAGCCTTAAAAAGAATTATTCATTCAAGTCTTTAGATATTCACAAATACGGATGCTTGAAAAACGGTGATGTACATTTGCGCTTGTTACGTTAATTAGCTCGGGATTACAATGCCCATCATTTCACCGCCTGTGAAAACCAATCTGACGTTCTGTGGCTTTTTCTTTCTTTCCTGAAAGCCTCATTTCGAGTCTACGTTTAACACAGGCCTCTCGTCAAAGACAGAGTTCAGTCTCACAGCAAAGAGAAAAAAAACAGAGAAATATCTTTAAGAGGAAGAAAATTTATTCAAGAAATGAAATGTGGCGGATTTGAACAGAGCCGTTCTGCGAGGGCACTGTAAAGGATTAGCCCTATTCTTCTCAGAAGGTCGCTGACAGCTATTGCGCAAAAGTACTTGGTTATTTTCTATTACGTCTCGGACCGAGAGAAAAAAAATTCAATCGTCGCCGAGGTCTCCCAGTGCGAAAGGAAAGTCTGTGTGGCACTGCTGAATAGGGCTCTCACTCTCTCTCTCTCTCTCTCTCTCTCTCTCCATCTTTCCCTCAGGCAGTCTCTCCCTCTCTCTTTAGTTCTCCTATTAGCTTCTTCAGCGCTTCTCCCTCGCGTATGCTTGTTTTATCCGACACTAATGCCACATGCCATGTCGTAGTCCACACTATTATCCTAAGGCCTGTACGAACCTTCAATATGATTCCTATAAGGCCCCGTTGGAGCCTCTGGGACTGCTGCTCGCTTTCTCCGTCTACTGTTTACTTGATTAAATGGAATTTTTTTTCTTTATCAACTCTAATCAGACTTTGTGAGTAGATGAAGAGAGAATGAAAGAAATGCCAGCAGAGAGAGAAAAAAGAGGACTCGAGAGCGAGGGCAGGAGGGTTGTGTAGCCTTTGCGTTTCCCCAATCTGATTTGATGGGATTTACTTGTGACTATCAATGTTTACTCATCTGTTGTGCTCTGAGCTATAACTCAAACAACAGGACACATATACAAAGAGAGAGAGAGGGAGAGAGAGGAGGGGAGGGAGGGGGGTGCAAAGGGTGTGAACATAAATTCCATTGAATGGAACTTGTTAACATGCCCTCACTTCAATCACACTCATTCGCTTTGATGGTTTTTGTGGCAAACCATTCAGCTGACATCTGTCGCTGCTCGGTGAGAATCAGACCTGTGAGTGATATGTGAGAATGTGCAATCTGACAACTAGAACAATGGTCTACTTGCCCTCACAAAAATCGTTGTGATGACCAGGGTAAGTTGCACCTGGTGTTTGTGTGGTCTTATACAGCATTGCAGAGATTTTAGGCTTTGTACACAGGGGTTTCGATAATCTCATTTGGTTTGGGGTGCTGGAATCAGTGTGCCCTGTTTGCATTTCACTGCCACTGCCCTCCTTCAACATAGTCCATGATTTATCAGGGGTCGCCACAGCGAATGAACCAGCAATTACTGATAGATATTTTTCAATCCTTGTTAACCCTTAGTGCTGGGAAACACCCATACACTTTCATTCACAAACACACACACACTCATACATTATCGCCAATTTAGTTTATCCACTTCACTTATACTCTATGTGGATGGACCCTGGGTCACCTGGAAGAAACCCACACAGACACCCGGAGAGCATGCAAACTCCACACAAAAAGATTTAAAAGGGCCTTCTTGCTGTGTGTTAACCACTGAGTCACCGTGGCACCCTACTGCTCTCCTCCTCCAGGATATTTTTTTGGGCAACTATAGGCGTACTCACACTTTGCTATCTGAATCATGCCCAGGCCCGTTTCCTGGATCGTTTGAGAAGTGTGAGTGCTCTGAATCGGGCCCAGGCGCGTTCATCAAGGCGCACCCTGGACCGGTTGGAAGAGGTGTACCAGAGCGCGGTTCACTTGGGCTCACCTGAGCCCGAAACTGAAGACGTCACTTTTAGAGGACTGTTTCATATGGATTTATTAATCATTCTTACTGTTTCATGAATGCAGACTGTCGTAGATTATTAAAGATGCAAACCCCTCACTGCACGACAGCTGCACCTCTAGCAAACCTCTTAATTCCTGCAGCACAACGACTTTATGAATGTTTTTGAGCGTCAAAAGTGGCTGATCTGTTCGGCGAAATATTTGACTGTGTGTCACTGCATCCCAAAAAACGATTTAACGATATAAAGAAATCTCCACTGTGCTGAGCGAGAGTGCTTCTTAAACAGAACTCAGGGTCTAATGCAATATGAGTGCGGGCTGTTGTGGGAGACAGGAGGTGGGACAAGTGTGCTTCGGCCTGGTTCAAGGCAACTGTACATAGTGTGAGTATGCTGTATGAGCAAGTGGGCTTATTACTTGGAATTCCAGGCCCTATGCTCTGGGCCCCTGTGCATTTGTTTTAGTAGTTTACACATACAGAGCCATAGCATAGACCCTTTTCACAAGACTGTTATGACGTGTTAAATGGTTATCACAATCTTAAATTCATGAATGATTTTAATATTTAGATTTTTGAAAAAAACGTATCTTCAGTTAAATGTATTCATGCATGTATTACATCATCTTTGCGTCGAATTACAAAAAAACTAATTATTGCTTGTGGGAGGAGTTTCTATTGCCGTGTCTATGAGCAAGACAATAAATTTGTCGCTGTTCTCTCTTCTGGATGCCATTTACAGTCTAACACTATTATTTACCTTTTTCTGAAAGTCTTCATAACCCCCATAGTGCAATTTTTTTATTGTAATGTGAAGTGGGACGCTGACAAGGGAGGTGCAAATCCAAATGCAGGTTTATAGAAATGGTCAGGGAAGCAACGTACACAATCAGGAGCAAGCAGATGTATGCAGGCAAACTCGTAGTCAATTACACAGGTGAACATAAACAAACAAGGCGAGGATCATAAACACAGCAAAGCAAGGCAAGAAAAACCGTCGTAATGTTCACAAAACTTTAGACAAGACTCAGCAAAGAGGTGAGTGTGTGCTTTGTATTTAAAGTCCATTTAATTAGTCTTTGACACTCCTCCAGGTGTGCGTTTGCAATCAGTCAGGATCAGGGGTTGTTGCTAGAACGGATACGGTTGCGGCTGGAAGTTAATAAGAATTAGTTATATTATTTATTAAATTTCCCATTCATTGTATTTTATTATCATCTACCCCAACCCTAAACCCAACCGTCACAGTAACCTAAAACAGTAGTTGTACCGAGTATTATTTCTGTTATCTTTTAAATTACCCAATAAACTGTATTTTTTAAGGCCTACCCCAACCCCAACCCTAAACCCAACCGTCACAGTACTGTAAAAATATTAATTATTGTTATACAGTGTCATAAAAAAACTGTTACGTAATTAATATAACAAACATTTATTTATTTATTTTTTGCAGTAATGAAAAACAATCTATCTAATAATATTCAAGTTTAACTCAGCCTTAAATCATTTTCATTACATAAAAAAAA
>CAIGQQ010034599.1:2887662-2940066 GCA_903798035.1 Danio albolineatus | reverse complement strand
TATATATATATATATATGAGTACATATAAGTTAGTACATATTTTCAGCTTCGCAGTATTATTTTTGGTGTATGTCATACTTATTTTATGTGTTTATTAATTAATGTCCTAACAGGGACCCACTTATGAGGTACAGGATTTCTTCAGTTATTTAGTCTGCAAATATTGAAAACTCACCGTCTTGCAGTGTTGAGTATATATTGCATCAAAAAATTAATTACTAATGAAATTCTTAATTAACCTTGTATTTAAATTACTCTTCTATTTACTACATCAGACAGTAATTTGATTACTCAAAATTCTTAAAAATCTCAATGCATCTCTTGAACTCTTCTAATTCTTTAAATAAAAAATAAACCTAATTAGGCATTTTAATAACAAAAATACTATAATTCTAAAGTTAACAAACAGAACTATACTCAACAGAAACATGGAACATAATATGTATCAAAACATGAAATTTATTACAATTACTTTGCACTTCTGAATTAGTTTATAGTATTTCAGTTACGCATTTATTTATTTTTCAGTGGATAAATAATTAAATTAGTTACTAGTTACTTTGTTACTCATTACACCCAACACTGCCCTCATGTGTCAGTCCAAACTTTCTGTGATTTTTGTGATCGCAAACACATCCATGCAGACAGACTTTATTGTAATCAGTCAATAAATATATAACAAATAACATTTTTAGAGTAAATCCTTGTAAAATGATTAAACACATTCAAAGCTTAATTCAAAATTCTCCATAGACATTTTTAATGTAAACATGATGTAAATATGTGACTAATTAAAATCAGTACAATCTGGATGTTGCCTTTCTAGTCGTTATAGAAATGTGGTAGTTCAGCAATGTTAAGGGAAGATTTAGCTAGTAGGTTTTAAGCTGCTCATAAATTAAAGTTTACTTTTATTTGTTTATGAGCAACCTTAAGATTTATGTTTATAATTTGCAAAACTGTAAATTTAAGGTAATGTTTGATAGGGCTTTGTGCAAACTTCAAATATATTTAGTATGCTGATATTCAATAATTTAGTGATAATACACATGCATAATATTGATATGGGCGCCACGGTGGCGTAGTGGTTAGCACGTTCGCCTCACAGCAAGAAGGTCGCTGGTTCGATCCCCGGCTAGGCCAGTTGGCATTTCTGTGTGGAGTTTGCATGTTCTCCCCGTGGTTGCGTGGGTTTCCTCCGGGTGCTCCGGTTTCCCCCACAGTCCAAAGACATGCGGTACAGGTGAATTGGGTAAGCTAAATTGTCCATAGTGTATGTGTGTGAATGAGAATGTATGAATGTGTTTCCCAGAGATGTGTTGTGGCTGGAAGGGCATCCGCTGCGTAAAACAAATGCTGGATAAGTTGGCGGTTCAATCCGCTGTGGCGACCCCGGATTAATAAAGGGACTAAGCCGAAAAGAAAATGAATGAATGAATGAATATTGATATGACAGGCACTTCAAAAAATGTGAATAAACATTTATTATTGAAACTTTTAAATTTGTTTTTTTAAGAATATTCACATTGTATTTGCAATGATGTTCATAATAGTGCCAAATGCTTGGAGACAAGGGCTGTGCAATTAATCACAATCACAAAAAAATCACGATGTAAACACATGCAATTTCTAAATCACGTAAGGCTGCAATTTTATCTATCAATTTATTTAGATTTTTATTCAGAATACGTTCTTGTGTGCATGATTTTAATATGTTAACCATTCAGAGCTGACGCAGCACTCCCGGCAATTACAGCTAAAATGAGCCGGAGAAAGATGTTAACCAATCAGAGCTCACTCTGCGTACAACAATGTTGAGCGGGAAAACCGATTTTACTTATTGATATGACTGGAGTTGAGGTTAGTTAATCTTTATTTTTTCATGTTGTCTTTTTTTTAAGACAGTTTATTACAGTTTTATTTATTAAACTGAATACTATGTTATATCATTGTGAAATGTTTTGTTATGCACTTCTTGTGCACTGAATACATTTAGAATGTGTGTATGTAGCTTGTTTGAAAAAGCAAAAACAGTTGCCAAAAATCACGAAAAGGAACTGCCTCATACCACCCCGTAGTGTTTATTTAAAAAAAAATTAAACACTGCCATATGTACCTCTGACTACAAAATGTGCGGCCTCCAGTAACGAACGTGGGACAACATTTTCAGAATGAGCCTGTGTTGGCTGTATGGATATACGTTATATTCATGTACAAAATAAACCTGATTTAACGTCCTCAAACCAGAATTAAAGTGTCTTGTTTTATAGTTGTACTGACATGCTTCTGTGGTGATAAAGTAAAGATGGTAAAATCGCTGTCATACAAACATGTTCTGTTCTAAACACGTTTTAAACTTGTAAAATTCATTCTTGATCTCATTTGATGATAATTGATGATCACAGAGAGCTGAACAGATCTTTTAATCCCAGTTGCTTTGCACACGTCCTGTCTTGTTGATATGATTAAAACTGTTACTATAGAGACATGTTAATATGAAGCTGTCAATCAATTTGGTGGGTGGGGAAACCATACTTATACTTCACTTTGGGGTGGGCCTCAAAATGGGAGGGATTTGGATCTTATTTTACCATCAGGTCTTAATGTCACCCTAATATGACTGTGGACACACTATACCTACACACAGTTCTGTCCAAACAGCTTCCGAAAATTGATTTTCATCACAGGTGCCCTTTAAAAATGCTGTGTTCCACACAATTCCTTCATGTTGTTCCAACACAAATCGATTAAGTTAACTTAATTCTTTCTACAAAGTGGAGTTTATGTAATAAACAAATTTCGAGAGGATCACGTGCTTATGATTGCTAGCAGCTGACCTGCATTATCCAATTCACAACGTACCAATCAGATGATTACTAAGTTACTATAAATAACCTTGGTTACGTACCACAGCTATCTTCGCTTTGAAGGATCCCCCCTTCCACCCCTATTCCTCCTCCTTTCTAGATGGGTGGCACGGCGGCCCAGTGCTTAGCACTGTCACCTCACAGCAAGAACGTCTCTGGTTTCAGTACTTACCAAACCAGCCGACATTTCTGTGTGGAGTTTGCAAGTTCTCCCCGTGCTCACGTGGGTTTCTCCCGGGTTCTCCGGTTTCCTCCCACCGTCCAAAAACATGCAACTTAAGTTAATTGACTAATCCAAATAGACACCTTACACATGCTCCTAGTAAGTAGCTATCTCCTAAGAACAATCACTATCTGTCCTTCAGCTACCCCAGCAGGGGAGTTCTCGAGATCTACCCGAGCTCACACTACCCTCTCGCTCGAGGATCTTATGAGCTCGGGGCTCTCTCCCGGGACAGCATGCCAAACTAGCTTTTATAAACAATCATCAGCTAAGTGTGAACTCTTGAATTTAAGTAGATTGAGCATAAAACAATTAAGTTGTCCCAAAAAACCTTAAGAATTGTGTTGATTCAACTAACTTTTAAATAAATAGTGTTATAATTTAAATGAATAAATAAAAATAATAATAATAATAAAAAATAATAAAATAAATAAATGCTGAACAAGCAGCAAAAGATGATTTGTTTCTAAATGTTTATTAAGGGCTTGGAAGATACAAATGTTGCATATATTTTAAAGCACTCATAACACTCATTAGATGAGTGAGTGCTTTAATATATATACAGCGTATGTTCTAGCTCAGACGTAATGCTAATAGATTCCCTGAGTGGAGGAGATGAGGGAACGGATCAGTAGTTTATGTCTTAAAACACTGTTCCCAACCCTGCTCCTGGAGGACCCCCAGCAGTACTCACTTTGGATGTCTCCCAAATCAAACACACCTGATTAAACCCGCCAGCTCATTAGAGTTCTCCAAGACTTTAAATGGGTATGGTAGATGAGGGAGAAATCCAAAATGTGAAGCGTTGGGGGGCCTCCAGGAACAGGGCTGGAAACGACTGCGCTTTAAATGGCTGAGCGGTATTTCATCAATATCGCTGCGTCACGCTGGGATTCAGTAAGGAGTGACCTTCTGAAAAAAACATTGACCATTTATCATTGGAGCTCACTAAATGAAACACACCGAGTGTCAGTATTAATCACAGGCTATTGAGTTATTGGTTTATTATTCGATTGAAAAGTGACCACATTCACAGGACCACAGTTTTGGGGGAAAAAAGAGCCCACAAGAGCAGAGAAAAGTTCTTAAAGGGATAGTTCATCCAAAATTTTTAATCTGCTGGCCATCCTAAATGTTTGTGGCTGTTTTCTTCAGTAGAGCATTAAAGAAGATCAAGTTAAAAACTTAGGTTCAAAGTTAAGTTATGGCTATAGGGCCACACGGAATCTGCGCAATTCCGCAGATTTCCGCAGATTTTTAGTCCATCATTAATTCTGTTTACTGGTGTAAATGTGTGTAAATGTATATTTAATCAGTTTTCAAATTAATTTTAGTAATAATATTGACTAATATGAAAATATTAATGTGATGTCTTTACAATACAGTTTGTAAAGTACTATTTTCTGTGTTTTAGTAAATATTTTATATGAGACTTGCTTTGTTTACCAAATAAAGTGGATCTAATTAGATTCGCATTGTAAACATTAAATAAACATTAAAAAGGTATTACTTTTTATTTCGTATATTAAGGTTTTAGTTATGATACTCCCAAAATCATTCCGCATAAATCAGCAGATTTTTAACAAAATACTCCGCAGAAATAGCAAAAACTGTCCGCAGATTCCGTTATTTAATGTTTAGAATGCAAATTCAAATAGATCCACTTTATTTGGTATATAAAATCTCTACTAAAAGACAGAAAATAGTCCTTTACAAACTGTATTGTAAATAAATCATATGAACATTTTAATATTAGTCAATATTATTACTGAAATTAGTAAAAAATATATAATATAAAAAATATAAATATAAAAATATTAATATATATAATATTAAATATAAATTTACACACATTTACACCAGTAAATAAACAGAATCAATGATGGACTAAAAATCTGCGAAATTCTGTGTGGGCCTATAACTTAAAAGCTATTCGCATGTTTGGAATGAAAGGGATAGTTCACCCCAAATGTTTAATTTGCTCACTATTTACTCACCCTCACGTTCCAAAACTTTGTAGCCACTGACTTCCATAGTAGGATAGACAATGGTTGACAATGGTCAGTGGTTGCAGATTTTCAACTTTCTTCAGGATATATTCTTTTGTGTTTAACAGAAAAAAAAAAAACAAGGTTGAGTAAAAGTTGACATAACTTTCAGTTTTGGGTGAACTATTTCTGTGGCTGCTGAATATGGTTTTCTGAAGCTAAGCAATCAGTCTGGAACAGCTTTTTTCCCTGCAGCATTATTATCATTAATCAAGAGCATCTGCAAGCGATGCTGAGTGTGTTGACAACAGGAGCACAAGTTTCTTGGTGCAAAAAGGCATATCAGATGGAATCTGTGAAAAGTCAGGCTTCATACTGTAAGTTACTTGTGAATGTTGCACAGAAAAATCAGTGTGCTTCATAAAACCTCATTGCATTGTCAAGAGCCAGGTAATACTTTTGTTTTGCTTGTGTATGTTTCATTTGACTTTAAAAGTGTTGCCATTGCCATTTTGTGAAACGCAAAAAGAAATAAAAAGGTTTAAACAAAAACTACTTAACGCTCTGATGGAAAAGTCTTTTCTCAGATGTTTTGAGAGTGCGCAAATTTAAAGAATTAATTGTATTAACTACTTCTTTTTTTTTTAAAGAAAAGAAAAATATATATTAAAATTAGCATGTATTAACACGTCGATGCTCCACTGACACTGCAGCTTAAGCTGCTCCATCCACCGATCATTTTCCCGGCATAAGCAACAGAAACTCACTCTGCGGAGGACGCGCGCGCACTCACGCACACGGTCGGTGCGTATTTTCTCTCCTGTCTTTGCTGTGTGGATACACGCGTGTCTGGTGACACGGACGGGCAGCGTGACGGACGCACACCTCTCCGTTTTGCTCGGGGAAGCAGAAGTGGCGATACGGCACCATTGATTCGCAATACGGGATGATGGGAGGGGAGAGAGAGAAGCGGAGGGGGGCAGCGGGGGCCATGCAACAGAGGACTGAGTGGCTCTAGTAAATATTTATATTGCATGATGATATGCGCGAGCGAAAGGAGGAGGTGTGTGTGAGAGCGCGCGCGAGTGTGTGTATGTGTGTGTGAGGTAACGAGGAGAGAGAGAGAGGATGAGACCTCGAACCACCCAGTTATTAATATTATTCCACACCGCTAAGTTTAGCATTCAACACGTGTCGCTAGTGATGGAGAGAGCGCGCGCGAGAGAGAGGCAAGAGGCGCGCGCGCGCGATAGAGGGAGGTTGACGGTTGACGGTTGCTAGGTGACGAGGCGCATATACTGAATTTTAACAAAAGAGCGGAGAAACAGGGAGAGGGAGAGAGAGAGTGGGAGAGAGGAGCGCGCGCGCGAGAGAGAGAGTGAGGAGGGAGCGGGAGATTGGTGGAGAGAGAGAGAGCTCGCGAAAATTGAATACATGTAGAATATATATATTTCTAGGTGTATTTTCCCCGGAGAAGCCGCAAAAAGGGTACCTCGAGAGGAATGATGTGAAGAGGATGGAGGGCCGAAAGGAGAGAGGGGGGACAGGCGCGTGAAAAACACAGTAAGTAACAGTTTATTGAATACCGCTGTGTTTCTGCACGGACTTGACTGCGTGGAGAGAGGAGACATGGCACTGACAGTGCACCGGCGGCTCCGGGTGAGGGTACTTGGATGCGCTATATGTTGAAAAGACGGATGGCACGCGATAGAGAGATGGATACGGCCGGCGCGCGCGGGGGTTTGACCCTTCTGTCATTGCTGCACGCGCGCTCATATGCCACTGCTCATAAGCCCACTTGTTCCTCAGTCAAAGACACACACTTCGACTTTTCTTGCACTCTCACTGCACATATACGCGCAGAGCTTTACAGCAACACTCGAAAACGCACGCGCGCACTGTCGCACGCGCCTGGAAACGGCACTGAGACACGCGCAGTCTGCGGGCACAATTAGTGATTTTCATAAAAACAACAACTGTGAAGCAACTGAATATTGAAACGTGTTCAAAACGCCGCTTCAGTGCGGCTAATGATCGTGTCGCTGTGCCGCGCTGTCAGGCTGCTCGTCTCCAGTTGTGTATGTAAACTGCGGATTTATCAATTTTACTGAGCACAGTCTCTCATAGTGTACGTGTGTTTGATACTCTTGCTGCCTCAGTGCGTTGTGAGCTTATTTAAACCGCACAGCTTTTCATTTTCGAGTGCGTTTCGTGTTTGGAATCATTTAAAGGGGAAGCCAGAGAACTGAAATGTCTTCAGACAGCAATTGCTGTCATTTCTCAAAGTCTGGCCATTTGCTTTTAAACAGTTGTGTAAGAAATCGCTGAGATTTATGAGCAGCGCTCATTATGTTAATTTCAAAGGAGCCCATCATAGGCCCACAGTTTTCCTCCTGCGATATGAATCAAACTGTTGGCGTTTAGATGAAGTAAAATCATTTATGTGGGGCTTCTGCTTCATATTCTCTAATAAGTTTTTTACTCCCTCCTTGCGCCAAACTTATTAAAGCTGTTATGAGGGAGCCTGGAGTCCTGCAGGGGGGGAATGTGAAGTCTTAATGTCCACCAAGACAGGCCTGAGATCAGCTCTGCTGGCATAAATCATACACAGAAAACATTTGAGTTCAATTACACGTGTTAGTGTACTAACGGTATGTTGTGCAACGTGACCTTTAAGTAGTGATTTGCTGTCTTTTTCGCATCTTGTCAGATAGATACATATCTTAGTAAAAAAAGAAAAAGATTATGACCTCCACATTTATTGAACGAGGCATGTTGTGGATACCAGGACTGCAAATCAGCAAGGACTGCACACACACACACACACACACTGCAGTACTGTAATGCGCACGGCAATGTTAATGTGTTGCCTTCAGTGTCAATACAGCTTCACTCCAGCGGTCTGTCTTACAGCTGCTTTCCAGGCTTTACTGTCGCGGGAGGGGGGGAAGTGTGCACTTATATGGAAGAAGGAGACTGAAAGAATGAAAAGAGTGTAGAATGAAAGAAGGTGAGAGACCATAATGCACTGAAGAGCAGGATGTAGCTGAGGTGTGGATCCAGATGAAGCTGGATGGGGAGCAGGAGGAGGGAGCGAGAGGAGGAAACGGAGGAGAGGAAGAAAGCAAGGAGAGGAATTGAATATCTGAGAGGGAACATGGTTGGAGGGCTCAGACAGTGAGATGAGAGCTGCTTGAATCAACGTTTGCATTTCTCTTTTCCTCCTCTTGTGTTTCAGCACATTGATTCTGCATCTTCTCCTTTACCTTTGCTCTCTATCCTCTCTATCGTTTCCTCCCTTGGGCATGGAGACTCTAGAGTATTGCTGCTTTTTTTAACATCTCCTTTCCCCCCTGCTGAATCTCTCAAGTATTAGTCTCTCTTCATCTGATTACTTCCTTCTATCCCCATTTTTTTTTGGTTAGCGTAGCAGAGTTGATGAGTCCAGCATACCCAAAACTGCATCCAACTCCCCTCTCAGTATCCCCCCGTTCACTTAAATGTGACTAATTAAGGTAAAGCTCGTTAACACAGAACATCAATTAGTCTTTAACGAGATCATAGGCTGGTGTTTGAAAGAGATTACATTGCTCCCTTTTCCCTCAGCTCCCCAGCGGTTAGACTGGCTCGCTATTGATAAAGGCCACGCTCATTTACATTGAACCTCAGAAGCAGTTTGGGTGCTCGGGGTCAGATGGAGAAACAGGAGACTCGGTTGCTCAGACATTCAGACCTAAATTCGAAACAGCCCACCCTGTCTCACAGAGAGAGAGAACTGTTACTGCTTTGGGAGCTGTTTAATAAAAACGTGGGATGCTGGCTAGATGGCTGGCGGAATGAGAAAGTCTAGAGGTTGGTTTTATTTAAACTCGTTTTAAATCATTTGTGGAGTATAAGGCAAAACAAAAACAGTTTAGTAAATATTTATTATGATATAAAGTCAAATCTTTGAGATAAAATGTCAAATTTGTTACACAAATCGTAACGGTCTAAGATCAAATGATGTTAATCTAATCAGTAAATTGAGATACTAAGTTGAAAGGTAAAGTTGGAATTGATGAGAAGTTGAAATTAAAATAAAAGGACAAGATTACTATGATTAAAATGAAGAGAGAGAGTCGAAATCTAAATGAAAAGTAAAGATGAGTTTCCATTTTCTGTTGAATGCAAAATAACATATTTCGAAGAATGTTGCAAACCTGTAACCATTGACATCAGTAGTGTTTGTTTTTCTTACTAATGATGTCAATAGTTACAGGTTTCTAACATTCTTCAAAATAACTTTTTTGTGTTCAACAGAAAATGGAAACTCATGAAGGTTTGGACCCACTTGAGGGTGAGTAAATGGATAGGTCACCCAAAAATCATCATTTACTCACCATTTAATATGCCTAGTCCAGTTTTGCAGTGCTTTTGGTTGCAGGAGTGTGTTTCCAATTCATTCCACCTTGATTTTTTAAAAAAGCCATTAATTATAAAAGTGGGCGACACAGTGGCGCAGTAAAGTAGGTAGTGCTGTCGCCTTACAGCAAGAGGGTTGCTGGTTCGAGCCTTGGCTAGGTCAGTTGGCCTTTCTGTGTGGAGTTTGCATGTTCTCCTCGTGTTCGTCTGGGTTTTCTCCGGGTGCTCCGGTTTCCCCCTACAGTCCAAAGACATGTAAGGTGAATTGGGTAGAGCTAAAAAAAAAGCTAAATTGTCCGTCGTGTATGTATGTGAATGAGAATGTATGGATGTTTTCCAGAGATGGGTTGCAGCTGGAAGGGCATCCGCTTCGTAAAATAAGTTGCATAAGTTGGTGGTTCATTCTGCTGTGGCGACCCCGGATTAATAAAGGGACTAAGTCGAAAAGAAAATGAATGAATGAATAATTATAACAGTATGAAAAACTTTGATTTGAAGCGATTGTCTTAACGAAATGTCAATGAACTGTCACAGTTTTAGCAGTCCAATTTTGGAATGTACAAAAAGTAAAAACTGGTGGACAATGAGTAACTGAAATAAAAAAAATTATATTGACGTAAGGAAATGATGATAAATATACTGTCATAACTAAGTACTATCAGATACCAAGTGAAGTCATAAGATTATTGAAACCAATTAGAAAAAAGTCAAAAATGAAACAAAAAAATTATTACGCTTATGAAAGAAGTCAAATTTTTACACAAAATATGTATAAAAATGGTTCAAAACTTTTTTTAATTAAAATTGAGATATATTCAGATATATTCAGTCCAAAAGGACATTTAAAAGAAAAAAAATGATTACAACTATGAAAAAGAAACATCAAATTTCTGAAGTGTATTCATATATATAAGGTAAATGTAAAAGAAAGTGTATTAGTTTAAGTCACAATTCTGACATAAATAGAAAATATGACAGTCATATGTAGGACATAGAAACTCAGTTCATAGACTTACAATTCATAGATGTCAATTATAACAAAATGTAGACATTTTATTTAATATTTTCCTTTAATTTTCCTATAATTAGAAATTTTGTTCTCATTTTTAATCAATTCTTTTTAAATAATCTTGTTTTATTAGCTGAAATGTGGTTCACTTGAATGTCATGTTTTTTGCAAGGTGCTGCAAAATATGCACGTGTAAAAAAATAAAATAAAAGAAAAGAACGGAAACTATTTGGAATGCATAAAGCTCTCCTTGTAAATGCTACCTTACAGTGCTACAAAGCGGAGGCCAAGTGGTAGTAAAGAAGCGATGGAAGAACAACGATGAGAAGGAGGGAAAAATAAAGGATGAGAGTGTTTCTATGATCCATTGTAGCGATGAAGTAGCTCTGAAAATGTTTCTTTTTATAACAAGAAGCCGGAAATGTTAGCATATTAAAAGAGGAAACATTAACACAGAAAGTGTAGCACTCAGCGGCATCCTGTTCTAATCAGCCATGAGTTTCCACAGGAAGTCGAGTCCTCCTTTTCACCCATCTCCACGGTTACCGTAACCACGGATATTTCTCTCCAACTAAAACTGCGGTCCTGTACAGTTTCCACGGAAAATCCCTGCAAGACTTCCCTCGCTTCCACGCACACCTGACAGCTGAACGACACTCCGCTGGCCCTGCGTCCATTCATCGGCGATATCCAATCAAAGACAAGTCCATAAAACGCTATTGACAGATGTAAACTAACAATGGCTGGGAATCAAACAAGTGAGGCCGTGCTTTCCCTCGGGGAGGTTTCTGGTGATAAGACAGGTATTGTGCTGCTGTTTCTGTGAAGTGGAGAGGTGCAGGGATGGTGTACAGCAGCTGTTGGATGAAACGAGATGAGATTCAGGGCCAGTGAAATGACACGGATAATGGTGGACCAGACTGAGGAGACATTTTGGGCTGTATGTATTCAAGGTGCTGATTGATCATACTGACAGTATGTTAATGGAGAAAAAGGAGGACAAGAAAGACGCCGAGCTTTTACCTGCCACGTCGTAGTATTGCGGGATTACTTTTGCTTTAGATCAAAGCAAAAGCCCAAATGGTTGTTTGATAACTTTTAGTTTCACTGATGGTTTTCATATGGAGCATATACATATTAATGCAGTTTCCTGTTTGTTTTTGTCTGCTTAAAGGGATAGTTCAGGCCAAAACTGAATAGTTTAATATTATTTAGTCACCCTTCAGTTGTCACAAACCTGTTGAGGACGTTCACACGTACACAGGCATTTTTCTAAGCACATAAGCAAAAAAAAAAGTCTCCTTATACATGACAATGCAAAAATGCACTGTACTGTAAAAAAGTTCTAAACAATTCCTTTATCAGGGTGTCTGCTGGGTCTTAAAATCTTAAAGCGAATTTATTTTACCTCTTTTTAAAGATTTGAGATAAGTGTTTTGTGTCTCCAGAATGTGTCTGTAAAGTTTCAGCTCAAAACACCCATCAGATTATTTATTATGGCTTTCAGAATATTGTAATTTTCTGCTCTGAACATAATGGAGCTTTTTTTGTTGCCTGTGCCTTCAATGCTAGTTTCCCCGCCCATCTTTCCCACGTGCCTGTCAGAGTGTGCCTCAGTCTCTGGCTTCAGATAAGCAGCACAGTGACAGACATAAAGGAAACAGATCTCACGTTATAACGTTTGTGAGAAGTAACCACTGTTTTTATATGGCAAATGTGACAGGATACACGTTAATATCCACTGCTGCATGCATATCCGTTATGTTAATGTACAAAAAAAAAACAGATTTAACATCCACAAACCAGGATTATATGTGGTTACTACGGAGCCATGTTAATATGCAATTGTCAATCAATTCACTCCTACTTCACGTTGTGGTGGGCCTTGAAATGGGAGGCATTTGGATCCTATTTTAATGTCTAGAAATAAAAAAAAAGAGGCTTATCGATTATCATCCCAATATGGCTGTGGACACACCATACCTATATTCACAGTTCTGTCCAAGCAGCTTACAAAAGATGATTTTCATCATAGGTGCCCTTTAAAATGTCTTAAATTTCAAAAAGTAAATTTTAGGCCTTAATAAGTTGTTGAAATATTGTGTTTTAGGTCTTAAATCATTTTAAACAGGTCTGAATTTTGCTTTGTCCAAGTAAAGCTATACTCATTCATACTTATCCAATAACCAATAAAACATTATTTTTTTATAATAAATTTTTTACAATTTTTATATTTATTTTTATTGCAAAGAGAAACAATTCACAACAGCTGTTAGACATTTTCACAGCAAATTCCACAAATTAAATTCCCTAATCAGGAAAAAAACTTAAAAAAAATACATGATTTCTCATCATAATACTAGGCCATAAGAAAAAAATCTTAACCCTGCTAAAATCTCATTCTTAATGACTTAAAAAGTCTTACATTTGACTTGATGAAAACTGCAGAAACCCTGTTTATGTTCCAACACAAACCAATTAAGTTAACTTAATTGTTGTTAAAAATGTAAGTAGATTGAACATAAAACGATTAAATTGTTCCCAAAAAACCTCAAGAATTATGTTGTATCAGCTCATTTTAAACGAGCTCATACTGTAAGTACTTTTTGTGTGTGACGCACGTTTATGCTGCCAAATGCAGAATTGAGTATTTGCGGCAATATGTTACATACAAAGTCAATGCTAACGTGTGAATAGAGGTGAATTTCCATCACGACGCAGACTGTTCAACGGTATTTTCTTTGAACTCACAGAAATCACCTCAGTCACATCTAGAACGTTTAGAGTCAACCTAGCATGAATTACGTGGTGTTGGCCAATCAGAAAAAAGAAAAGAGTCCATGCGCTGACGTCATGAGGCAAGAACTCTTGACTGGAGTTTTAGGAAAGCTTTGCCTTCAGTTACATTATACTGCTTGTGTGGGCAAATGTCCAAACCGTGTAAAAAAACAAAACTGCGCTTGTGAAATTTCTTGTGTTTGTGTGGACATGGCTTGAGTTTCTTTTTTTCTGTTGAACACAAAAAAGATATTTCGAAGAATTTTGGCAATTTGTAACCGTTGACTTCAATAGTATTTGTGTTTCTTACAATGGATGTCGATGGTTACAGGTTTCTAACATTCCCCAAAACACCTTATTTTGTGTTCAAAAGAAAAAGGTAACTCATACAGGCTTGGAACCACTTTTGGGTGAGTAAATTTTCATTTTTGGGTGAAGCATCCCTTTAATATACCTAGTAGTCCAGTTTTGCAGTGCCTTTGGTTAAATAAGTGTATTTCCAATTCATTTTCTCCCATTGAGATTTTAAAAAGCCAGGATTTATAGCAGCGTGACAATCTGTGATTTCAGGCAAAAAGAGTAAGATTTAACTAAGTCAAGAGCCGTTACGTCATTTGCAGTGCTTCATGGAGTGAACGGGTGCAAAAGTGTTCTTGTGGGTCGATTTGCTTGTCGTGATTCTCTGATTGTTAAAGATGTCGTTGCAATCATGGCTAACGTTGGCGGCGATTTATGCTTATTCTGCTTGCTGCTTTAGCTTCCATCAGGTTCCAAGCCCTTCCCCCCCCCCCATGTACGCATGCAAAGACACACAGACGTCTTATTTAATATTATTTTCTTTAAATGAAATCCTACGCTTACATTTTTTGACTCAGAGGGCTTTTTTATTGAAAGTGACTTACAATCGAGGATAAAGGAAGCACTTAAAATGACCATAGAGCAGCAATATATAGATAATATGCATATATATTTTTATAGATACAGTACAATACTTACACATATACTTACATAATAATTATTTTCGTTTATATTGCACTTTTCTGGACACTCAAAGCACTGTACACGATTTTGGGGAAGTCTTCTCATCCACCACCAGTGTGCAGCATCCTACTGGATAGCACGATGGCAGCCATATCGCATCAGACCACCCACCACACACCAGTTGATTGGTGGAGAGGAGAGTGATGAAACCAATTATGAAAAGGGGATAGTTGGGATGGCCATGATGGTCAGTGGGCAGATGGACTGCTTAAGGCTGTGACAGTCACCGTGACAACCGCGTCACCGAGGTGGTTAGTTGCCACTGGGGCGGTAGTACATGACGTCACGCGCTCTAAAACACAAATTTACGTTATGTTGCCTAGTATTATATTTCTGTTAAAATATAACGTTAGGCTCAAGTTCAAGTTCAGCCATGAAGATCATTGGAAAACCAAAGAGATAAAGTGTTACAGCGTTACATCGCCAATCTGGGAACATTTTGGATTCGTGCTGAACAAGAAAGGCGAATCAATAATTTGGATGAAGCTATTTGCAGGGTTTGTTTAAAAAAACAAACAAAAAAAAGTGTTAAATGGGCAAACACATCGAATCTCCAGAGCCATCTCTTGTCATGTCACCCAGCCACGTATAGCCAACTCCTGTCTTCTCTGCGCAAACGCCCTGCTAGGTGGCATGGACACTTCCAGCAGCAACCTGGCTTTCTCATATGGTCTCTTATCTAGGTACTGACCGGGTGCAGCCCTGCTTAGCTTCAGTGGGCGACCATGTGTGAGTTGCAGAGAGCTAGCTGCCGGCAAAGCCTTTGTCAAGCACTCTAACCTGTGTGAAGTATACTCACAATTGCACAATGTTTTCCCAGAAACATGGAGGGTTTATAAGAAAGTGTCTGGTGCATCTAGAGGGGGCAATAGTAACTCCTTCAGGTGGTTTGTCAGCATGTCATGATTTTAAATCCTGGATTAACGTGTGTTGATCCATTTTTTGTTTGAAAATGTAATCCATATCTATTAAACCCAAAAACCCAACCATAACTGTATTCCCTAAATAAATTCCCTAAAACAGTGGTTCTCAAACTTTTCTCCCCAAGTACCACCTCAGAAAAAAATGGTCTCTCCAAGTACCACCATTATGACCAGTATTAAAATACAGTAGCATAGCAGGCCCAATTAAGCAGCTGCAGCACTGCACAGTTCAAAAACAAGGCAGATTAATTCTGCCTCATTATTATGAGTATTTATTATTGTCAGCCACTTTTAACGTTCTCAATTATTTGAAAATTAACACTGTACTGTGCTTACAGGTAAAAATA
The DNA here is from genome assembly GCA_903798035.1 of Danio albolineatus. NCBI lineage: Eukaryota > Metazoa > Chordata > Actinopteri > Cypriniformes > Danionidae > Danio > Danio albolineatus. Next base: position 2,924,488 of record CAIGQQ010034599.1, on the reverse strand, counting down.
AATAAATAAATAAACAAATAAATGTCAACATTTAAATTAAAATGTGCTTTTTAAAGTTACTTAAAAATGGCACTGTACTTAAAAAGTAAAAAGAAAACTAAAAAGTATGATCATAAAGTAGCATTTTCATTAAGTTCCCTGGACCTTATAAACAGGTTAAATGTCAACATATTGATATATAAACTCTTTTTGAAATATATGTTGCATGTATGAATTATTTATTTGTGTGTCTTTAAAATCTAAACGTTAACTTGTATATTAAATATATGAATTGGATTTACATATTTAAATTAGAAATTAGATCTGCTTACTGTGCGTTAGAGTAGACTTTGTGTGTCAGAAGAGCAAGTGATTAAACTGTACCTGTCAACACTGGGATATAAAAAGGCGAGATACGCCCAACAACCGTTACAAATATTAAAAGGTTAAAAGGGTTAAAAGTGTGTTCATTTTTTTACTGTAATCACTCAGCGATTCCTCCGGGTACCACTAGAAGGAAGCCCGTGTACCACAGTTTGAGAACCACTGCCCTAAAACATAAACGGTAAATGGATCCCTCAATTCTGATCGGCTGATTGGAATGTTGTTCCAAGATCAACATAGACTCTCAAGCCCATGCATGACACATACTCAGAACTACACAATGTTTTTCAGAAAGATGGAGGGTTTATAAGAAAGGGTCAGATGCAAAGTTCTGTCACTTTCTTAAAAATATGATTGAACTAAACAAATTAAAACAAAAAAAATTTTTTTGGCACATTTCTAATTCTTAACATGCAGATTAAATATTGAAATTTGTGTTATTTATCTATTTATTTATTTATTTATTGCATTTATTTTCAATTTTGCATTTATTTATTGTATAGTTTTGTGTTTAATGTTCTGTTACATTAGGATTTACCAGTACTACAGTTTTATGTTATGGTGAAGATTTTTAGGGTTACTATTTTGGTCAAAAGTAGAGCTTGTGTTAAGCTTGAGCTGAAAAATGAGAACATTTTATTTAGACAACATATAATCACAATACGTTTTTTTCTATATGCAATGCATTTTTAAAGAGAACCTTTTGATTCCAATGTATATGCTGTCAGTATTGTCTCTATAGTTTCAATCCTCTGTTGTGTATCTTTTAGGCTTTCTTTTTCAAAATGAGATAGAAAGAAGTGCAGATAATGTCAGTTAGGCATAGATGGTTTGTTTGAAGTACTTGTTCAGAGTGTTCACCTTCAGTCCAGTTGTGTGAGAGTGAAGGAGAGATGAAGAGCGAGAGAGCGATTGTAAGGGTAATCAAGCATGTGATGCACAGGTGTGTATGTTGGTGTGTCAGTAATCTAATATAGCTCTAGGCCTATGTGAACAGTGCTGCTACATCCAAGACTGTATCCGCGATTCACCATCTGAATCTAACAACTGTTCGCCAGCCGTGTAATTTAAATCTCATGAATTATTGATATCTTTCTTATGGAATGTGGTTTAAGGATCTGGCATTTCCTATTTTGAGTATGTTTACCTATCCTGATTATTCTCTGTGTGTGTGCTTAGGAACGCTGACTTCGTTTATAGTTTTTAAATATCTATAGATACACTGTCTGGATGATTGAGGAGAGGAGGCTGTTCTTGTGTTATTACAGTCATAATTTGCTGGTTAACTCACAGCATGGTGTGCTGAGCACGAGAGAAACTGTCTCATTGGGCAACAACTGTCATCAGTTTCAAAGAAATAGGACAACGCAAGGCTGCATTTATGAAATGATGCATTAATTTAAAGTCTGTGCTACTCTGACACCGAGCATTTTTTTGCTTAGTTGCCTAAGCGAAGTTTTCCCAACAACTTTCATTAGAACTACAGGAATCATGAGCTCCCCCCCATCGCTTTGTCAGACACCTCTCTCTATCTCTCTCTCTCTCTCTCACCATCTCTTTCTTCTTACCGCACATGGCAATTAGGAACAACTGCACAAAAGCTACCTAGAGAGATTACCTTGAGTCTAATATACATACTAATAGCATAGTACTTTACATGCTTAATAAGCTCATTTGATGAGCTCAAAACAATCTTCAATTAAAAAAAAACTGAGGGGATGAGCGTCGCCTCATTTAGGATTCTGTCCATTCTCAAGACTGAGTCAGGAGTCTCTGACAGAATTTAATTTCTAACAAATACTGTATGCTAACACTTTACAAAAAGGATCTTTAGTTTAATGTTACTTAAAGAGATAGTTCACTCAAAATAAAAAAAAGCCATAATTTACTCATCCCTTTACTTTTTCTTTGTTAGAAAAATGTTAGATTGTTAGAAAAATGTTGGCTGCTGGCATTCTTAGTATTTGTTTGTACCACTATAAAAGTCAAGGGGTCAACCAGCATTCTTCAAAGTGTCTTCTTTTGTGTTTATCAGACAACAGAGGCGCATTGTGAAAACGTACCCCTGTTTATATTTCTGGAGAACACAAATTATATAGCCAGAGCTATGCATGGCTGCATTTTGTCTTTAAAACGAATGCTACGGGTAGGTATGATGCTGCTGAAGGCTTCTGTTTCTTTTCACGCTACTAGCTCACCGCTTACCTCCAAGTGGATGTTTTTTAAACTGTTACCAGTTTGCCCAGCGGCTCGCCATGTACTTCGATGGACTTGAGGTGCAGAGAGCGGTTGACCGTGATAAGGGGGTTCGAACTGTTCCAGAAAGCATGTAAAACAAAAACAAAATGCAAAGAAATAAAATAAATAAGTAAATACCAGGGTGAGAACATGGTAAGATCTGAAAATGTGGTAAAAATCAGGCAAAGGCTTTTCTTTTTCTGGATTTAGGTTAGGGAGTCATCAGGTCAATCGGTGCTTTTGAAAACACTATCGGTTGGGTTGCGTGGGGGGATTGGTTGGTCAGTTGACTGCGGCCTCTTGTGGTTTTATGCGAGAACAGCAGGCACGAAAAGCACTATAGAGAAATTTGAGAACTGAAAAACACACAGCGACCTCTGGTGGATTCGCAATAAATCAGCAAAAAAAAAACAAAAAAAAAAAAACACATACCTCTTGGGACGTATTTTGCCATCTCCAGAAATGTATACAAGGGTACATATCAATAATGAGCCTGGGTTGTTAACAGAAGAAAGGAAATCATATATGTTTTGAATAAGTGAAGGTGTGTAAATAGTGGCAGAATTGTTATTTTTGGGAGATGTGCCTTTAGTATATCCACTAACATGGAAAAACAACAAACAATACATTTATTTAAGTACAAAATAAAGCCATTCATTGTTAGTTAATTTTAACTTGCAGTGCATTAGCTGATGTTAGCAAGCACCTCTTTAGATTTTAATAATGCATTAGCAAGTGTAGAACTATGATTAATAGATGTGGTGCAAGTATTGTTCATTATTAGTTAATTTTCGTAAATGCATTAAGTAAGGCTAACTAATGAAACACTAAAAAAAAAGTGTGACCCAAATATGCTTTCAGATGCTGTTGCCTTTAAATAGAAATCTCAGCCAACAATCTGAATCCCTAATATTGCTGAAAACCCGTAAGAGTTTAGTTAATCCATCAAACTTATTTATTTTTATGATCGATTGGTTGAGTCTCAAAGAATTTCAGTTCTTGTACTGCAATTCTATAAAGCCTTTTAAAAAGGTGTATACTTCACAATTAAATATCAAGTAGTTAAAGTCAAATAGTTCAATCCACTTACTGTATCTGTAGAGACACTTTCATGTAAGTTCTCTTAAAGCATGAGTGTCATGCATTAAACTATATATGTAATTGCTGTATGTTCACACCAAAAGCGGTGAGGGTGTCAAAGTAGCCGGAAGTCGTTCATTTTCAATGGGAGCCGGTGGCGATAAGTAGCGAGGAGCAGCGCTGTGCATCTTCCCCAGTGTGGGTGTCGAGAAGAGTTAAAATAGGTTAGCTTTATGGTAATAAGCTATGACGTGGTTCAGCGCCAAGCAATAGGAATGTAGAAGTCCATTGCTTAAGAGAAATCCAGAGAACACAATCACTGTGAACTTTGGTTTTAATTGGAAAGCTCTTAATATTGCGATCACCAGATTTCCAATTATTTATAATGTTTTATTACAGGGACATACATTTAAAGAAGTTAGTGGCATGTTACTGATGTGCATTAATGTTATTATTATTTTTTTCTCTAAAAGAAGCTTGAATTTCATGTGATAGTACAAATCGATATTGCTGCTTCAGATTATTTGAGAACTTTTATTTCAGAGCTTGATCTTCTATTGTTAAATGAATCTGATAAAAGGTGTGCAACGTTTTCATGCTATAAAGCATGTTTTATGTAGGCATGTAACTGATTTGCTGATATGCTGCAACAGCTCCTTTAAATACGAGATCAATGTAGCAAATTTTGACGCTCTCGTGGCCGGAGCTCTGAAGGCAGACAGTGTTGTCGCCAGGATGGTCAGAGGAAACTCTGACGCTTTCACCGCCTTCGATGTAAACGTACAGTCGTTTGTAATGTTAAATTTGCTGTTTAGGATTTTTAAATATATTAAGTGGATAGTTCTCCCCCAAAATGAACATTTGCTGTTAATTTACTCACCCTCAGGCCGTACAAGATGTAGGTAGAGATGTAGACCTTTATTCTTCAGCAGAATATTTTTCAGATGCTGGAAGACTTAGCTGTGGTCCTTAGTCAAGAGCTACTGGCACTTTTAAAGTTAAACAAAATCTATAAATAAAACCTACTGTATATAACTTCAATTTTCAAATCTGGACTTTACTAGAACTTAAATGTTGAGCTGCTTTGACACAATCTACATATGTATAAGAGCTATATAAATAAACATTGATTGAATTGAACTACTGTACTGTATACAGATAAAACAAAATCATCATGTTGACATCTTATCAATCTGCGCAAGAAACTGAACATTATTTTAGATTATTATTACCTTTTAAACCACAGCCTCAGCAGACAGTATGCTAAATGTGTTTGGATCAACAGTTTGGATCAACAGCTTTGCAGACACATATAAACAAGTGAACGAATAATGTGTGGTATTATTCATTAAACTGGTACTTGTTACAGGGTTCATACGATCATGGAAAACCTGAATAAGTCACGGAATTTAGACATGGCATTTTCTAGGCCTAGAAAAGTTTTGGAAAAACAGAAAAACCCACAAAGTTTTGGAAAAGTCATGGAAAAAAGATATCTGTATGCTTGAATATAGGTTATTTACTTCTGTTCTGTCCTTGGCCAATCACATACTCTCACATTATTAGTGCGGTGTAAGCATTATCTAAATCAATTTTACATAGATGTAAAAGTAATTCTAAACTAAATATATTGTTGTGTGTTTTATGATAAGCTGTAATAAAGTTGAAAATGCATTGTTTTTCTTTTACCACACATATGTAGACATTGCATCAAACATTAGGCCATGACAAGTTACTTGAAAGTCTTGGAAAAATCATGAAAAAAGTAATGGAATTTTAGAAGTAAAAATGTGTATGAACCCTGTTGTTAGTACTTCTGCTGGATGCTGCAAACACATATGCGCACATACACATACTTGCATACATTCTTTACAGGGACTCTCCAACAGCATAGCACATTTTATACTGTAAATCTGCTTATTATATGGCCTTAACCGACCCTTACTCCTAAACCCATCTTTCACAGAAAACCTGTGGCAAATTTGGAATGTGAAATGTGAAAAGTCCCTTTTAAGCATTTTGGATGACCAGTGACGACAGGGGTGTCCCTGTATACCACCTTAATAGACTAACACTAGGTCATATATGACATTATAGAACTTTGTGTCCCTGTGAGCCACATAAACCTTTCAACACATATGTTTAAAATATATGTTAAGATGAATTTTTCTTTTGACAGTAGTGCTTTTTTGAAAACTTTACTTGTGTGAAGGCTTATGATGGTATCAAATTGTTGTGATGTTGTTGCGATTAATTGAATTAAAGATGCTTTTATCACAATAAACAGTATTATCATGATATTGACCTAAGCTGAAAAAATGCTACTTTAACGGATATAGATACCCAAACAATGTAGTGTTACTTCAGAGTAAATACATGTTTAAACAAACTGAATTGCAAAGGGATGATAAAGTACAAGTTACACTTCACAATAAATTCTCTTCAGTAAATGTTATTTAATGGACTAAAATCAGCTCTGAGAAAAAGTTTGTTATTAGTTATGATAAAGTAAAAACAAATACAGCTGAATTTTAATAGTTTTCATGCTTAGAAATTGGCTAAGATTAATAAGGGTTTTTACTGTTAATTACATTGACATTACTTAAATATCTTATGTTAATTAATGGAGCCTTACTGTGCAGAAATGAATGAACTAGAAAGGACTATAAATAGTCTGAGAATTTTCAATGTCGTAGACCAGATTAACATGTAAAAAATGTTTGACAATAAATTCGGCCTCATTTAGTGCTGTGATGAACAACCACTTACAACATAACAGTCTGAATGTTCTTAAAATCACTCGAAAACTTTAAGTAAACAATTCTGGTTGCACTTTACATGAAGTGGCCTTAAAACAGATATAATGTACTTAGGCCCAATCCTAATTCTTTTTTTGTACCCCTAACCCTTGGCTTCAAAACTTACCCCTAAGAATTGGGACAGCACTTCAACAGCTGCACACGCCATCATATGTCATCGCGATCTCTTGCTTCATATGAGATCAGACGATCACGACTGCTGTAGTTATTCCAGTTGTGTTATTTTTTGGTGTTTATCTTCAGGAAATCACTGAAGGCGGATATTATGTTATCATAACGATCTAATGTGGCAAAAAGATCGGAACTGTACTGTGCATTTACTCCGTGGCCATACTCATCTATGTAAACACACGAAAACAACATTAACATTATAGCAGACACTGTAAAAGCTCATTTCCAGACACTAGACATTACTGACAGGGTATTCCAGTGTCATCGAGTGTCAGAATGTTCTGGGACTACTGGGATGTACTGGAGTTATGATTTTGGATTATAGATCGCGAAATTTAGCGTTTTTTTTTTTTTTTTTTCGTTTTAAAAAAAAAGCATGACGGTAAAAGACGAACGCAGTTATGAATATATTAAAACATGTTTGTTTGTCGTAAAAAATCGTAATAATGACAAAAAATACTAATTTGTGGATCTCCTTACTTCCGGGTTCAACTATCCTGCCGCTGTGGCAGGTGCATTCTGGGAAATACTCTTACCCCTCCTTTTTAAGTGTGGTCCTGAAAAATCTTCGTTCGAAGGGGTGTATACCCCTTGCCCTTAGCCCTACCCCTTCAAGCTAAAGAGAATTGGGACACCACTACCCCTTGACGTGAACGCGCAAAACGAGGGGTAGGGATAAGGGGAAGGGCTAAGGGGTAGAATTGGGATTGGGCCTTACTGTGTTCATATTGTAGAATGCTTCTGGTGTTCTTAAGGTGGGATACAGGTCGGGTTAGGGAAAGGTTTGGTGGTATGAGTGGCTTAATGTGTAAGGGATGGTCAACAGTGTAATTACAAACATAATTACAGAAATTAATTAAAGATGTCATTACATACAGGTGTTTAATCAATCATAAGTATAATGTAAAAACACCTATTTAGTACCTTGTAACAAATTAATTTAAGTGCAAGTACAGTATATTTGGCCACCTAATATAAAGTGGGACCAGAATTATGTTTCACTACATTTTGAAGAGGCCACGATATCAATATTATCATGCTGTATTGAAGGATTGCATATGGGCATATGTCTACTAGTGTGTGTTTGCTTTAATAGAGATTTCAGTCATTTATTATTATGGGGATCAGGCATTCTGTTTTAACTGTGACAGCACATTATTTCAGCTCTATTTTTAGTATCCTGGGTTATTATGAAAAATAAATCTTATTTTGTCCTGTTTCATCTGTACTAAAATGCTCTTAAATGCTAAGTGTTAAAAATAGGCAAATCTCTCACACAAAAATATCCTAATGATACAGTAGGTAGCCAATCATGTCATAGTATATTCTGAAGAGCAAAATTTCCATCCAGTCACATTTCCATTTGGATTGACTTTCACTTTGTGAAGGTGGCATCTGGGCCATCTGGCGTCAGTGATAAAGAACACAGACCAAGATAAATGTAAGAGCCATTTTTTTTTGTTGTTACAGCTAGATAAAACAAAAACATGAATGAACATTGGAAGGTATGCTGAGGAAAACGTTTACAGCTTCTTGAAAAATTCAAAACTCATCAGCATTTAAAATGTACATCAAAATAGCGTTAAGCCAAAGATATTTCCTATATTGCATATTGCTTGTTAGTGATGGCTCATTTATTGAAGAGTGTTTGAAAAAATCATGAAAACAAGTTTTATGACAGCCACCATTTAAATATTTATATTTCAGCAGTGAATCTGGCTCGTAACATTATTATATAATTAGAAGGTTTAATGCGTGTAGTTTGGTTGTGGAAGGGTTTGTTCTGTATTCCAGTCTGATCTTTATATTATCTGCAAGTAAAGTTTGTGACGTTTGTTCTCAAGTGCCACATAAACAGGTTAAAGCTTTCTAACACACCTTTTCAAAATAGCATAAAGAGCTTCATTCATAATAATGTGCTCTCTGTGTTTTGATCAGTGTTTATTTGTGAAGAAATGCTTAGTCAAAATTTGCAATGTTTATTTTGACACAGCAAATCATTATCCTAAAGTTTCTTGTAAAGCGGAAGTTGCTTAGACTTTCTTTTCAGTATGTTGATGTACTACTGACTGGAGCAGAATATTGAACAGGGAGCAGGGTTTTCTTTTGCGCGTCATTCCCTACAACGCAAACTAAAAGTAAGAGAGGGCATTAATATGCAGTTGCCATGGAAGCCTCCAGGTTGATGTCAACAGAAGGACCACCACTCCACCACAGAAGCAAATGGTCAGGCTTTCATTGAAGATTACGTAACTTCTTTTTTCATTGCACATATTAATTATTCACCTTAAGGATAACAATGCGAGCTAGCAAAATAAACATAGTAAATTTTGATTTCGATCCGATTTTAGGGTGAACAAAATTAAAGAACACCTTTTTTTTCTTTTTTTCCGTTTTGTTCTTGGAATAGGCTTATTTTACACCTCCCCTAGAGTTAAACAGTTGGGTTGAACAATTTTAGATCCATTTAGCTGATCTTCGGGTCTACCTTTAGCTTAGCATAAATCATTGATTTGGATTAGACCATTAGCATCTCACTTTAAATGACCAAAAGTTTAGATAAAAAGTTATGTAATTACATCATTAACTAAGTCTGACGGAAATTTAAAAAAGTAGCTATTTTCTATAGGCCGATATAGTTAGGAACTATACTCTCATTTTTGCGTAATAATCAGGGAATTTTGATACCATACCACTGTAGCAGGTGCAGTGATATTATGCAGTGCCTGAAAATTGGCTGCTTGCACAGGGAGCACATCTTGCCACCATAGAGACATGAGAAACGCACTGTCACCTCTATTCAATCATAAAGACAACAGATATTGTATGATTTGATGTATTCAGCCAACAAGTTGCTGTGAATGAAACATTTATATAGATGAAACACTTATGTAGTGAACATGATATTTTGTGATTGTATATTTTACTAACACAATTGGAGTGATGCTGAAATGTTTAGAAAAAAAGTGCACTTTTGATGGTCTGTTGTGATTTAATTTGCCCATTTTGGTGTCTAAGTACATTGTAGCTTTTTTCGTAGCCTGTGGCTTTAAATGAAAATGAGCTGCTTCTCCCCACCCACCATTTCCACGTGTGTGTCTGCTTCTCATGCTTTACGTCAGATGAAAGGCACAGTGACAGAGACAGACTGAGATGAAGCTGAAATATAGCTCATTAGACAAAAATACCAAGTAAGTTTATTTTATGTTTTTGTGGTGGAGTTTATTCAAGCCTTTCTGAAATGATGAGTCTCACACAAATACTGTTTGCAGCACACACACACACACACACACACACACACACACACACACACACACAGTATGTGCGCATTTACTGGCACAATGCGGCCTTGGTGATTATAGCTGTTTAGAATTACACAGCAATTTTACTGTCTTTATTACAAACACTCTGTTTTAAAAACATTTTAAACTTATAAAACTTAAAAAAAAAACAGAGTTGTAACAAATATTTTAATCCCAGTTTATTTGCGAAAAAATGTTTTGTGAACGTGTATGCATGTTATTATAGAAATGTGTCTGTCAATCCATTCGGTGGGCAGGGGAAAACCTCATTCCTACATCATGGTGTGGTGAGCTACAAAATCACTGGGATTTGCGTCCGATTTTTAACGTAAATAAAAAAAAGAAAAAAGAAAGTTGTTAGGTTATATCACTTCCAATATGACTGTGGACACACGATACCTACACATAGTTCTGTCCAAACAGCTTACAGAAGTAGATTTTCATCATAAGTGCCCTTTGAGTAGGGCGCCACGGTGGCGTAGTGAGTAGCACGTTCGCCTCACAGCAAGAAGGTCGCTGGTTCGAGTCCTGGCTGGGTCAGTTGGCATTTCTGTGTGGAGTTAGCATGTTCTCCCCGTGGTTGCGTGGGTTTCCTCCGGGTGCTCCGGTTTCCCCCACAAGTCCAAAGACGTGGTATAGGTGAATTGGGTAGGCTAAATTGTCCGTGGTGTATGAGTGGGATTGTGTGCGGGTGGATGTTTCCCAGAGATGGGTTGCGGCTGGAAGGGCATCCGCTGCGTAAAAAATATGCTAGATAAGTTGGCGGTTGATTCCGCTGTGGCGACCCCGTATTAATAAAGGGAATACGCCGACAAAAAAATTAATGAATGAATGCCCTTTGAGTACTAAGGGTTTTTAAAAATATATATATTTACCAATTGGTTGTGAAAATTCTACCAAACGAATAATAAATAATAATAAGAAAAAATTGAAACCTGGAAGTGGTTTGAGGGTTTGAGCACTTTTAAAGTTAGCATTTAGCATTGCATATTACTAATCAAAACTAAAGTTTTGATATATTTGCTGGAAATTTACAAAATGTCTTATTTAAACATGATCTTTATTTAGAGGGTTGGTGAAGTGCTTTGAATTGTGCATTATTTTTCTTGAAATTTGACGTAATCTCAACTGAAACATGAAGAGAGGGTGGGACATAGAGGAGCTCCTCCCCTTAAAAAAAACAAACATCCAATAGCATTGTGTTTTTTTCACAGCTATGCCAGTGAGAGTGGTTGAGCTCAAGTGCATCAAATAAAAAGCAAATGAGAAGCATCTTGAAGAGGGCGGGACATGTCTGATACTAGAGAGCATTTGATTGGTCAAGATTTGATGAGGTGACATTAAAAAAAACCATTCCATGTTTATATCAGGATTATATACACGTTTTGTTACTGTTTTGGAGCACACTAGCTTATAGATATCCTTAAATCATACTGATATCAAGATCTAAAACGATTCATTTTAATTTTCAAGGGGCTTTTAATACTCTGCAATTGTAGAAATCTATAACAATTCATCATTTTGACCCCAGCGATAGCCAAAAATATACCAACGTTAATAAGACACAATTAATAATTCATCATTCTTACATGTACTGTATCTCTTTGAAAAACAAATACACACTCCATGGTGACATACTGTACAATCATCAAGCAGCCATTTCCACCACAGCGCATGCAGTATATAAGCCAATAAAACGGCACATCAGGAGTCGGTGTTACCTGTAAAACCATCCAACCCGCGAATGTTTCATAGCAGTGGTGTCAAAGATTGAAAGTCCACGACAGGCTTTTTGTCATGTTAACAACATTCCCATTGACCTTTAATAATGACCATGTCAAACAAAGAGTCACGGCTCTTGTACAGCGGAGGGCAGATGAGGCCAATAACGCCACCATTTCCGATTACATTTACATTTATTTTCTTGGCAGACGCTCTCCAACCAAAGCCATTTGCAAGAGGCTGCGTGCGGTGCATCAGCGCTGTTTGTGTGTCGTCTGACTGTGCAACGGAGTTCACATGAGTGCAAGTGTCATTAAACATATGCTATTCGAACACATGTGCACCCTATCGCTGATTTTATAGCGGGTGTCTGTGCATGAGTGTGTGCGTGTGGTCGCTTTGTGCATCTGTGCCTGAAATTACACGTTAGTGGGTAAAGCCAAGTGTCCACTTTCAAGTGTGTGTGTGTGTGTGTGTGTGTGCGTGTTTAGAGGCAGCCGCCGGAGGAAGCTGACAGCTGTGAGAGTGTATCAGTGTCCATGAAGATTGTGTTGATGTGCTCAGTGTGTATCCGGCTTCTTTTCTGGCACCCGGTGTGTGTGCGAGGACAGGCCAGATGTGGTGTGAAAGCATGCGTGTGTGTGTGTGTGTGACTGATTGAGAGAGTGTAATTTGATCTGTCCTTATTTCCAATCCAAGTTGTCAATGTGGATGTGTCAAGGAAAGTTTGCAAAGGAACTTCTGTTTGTTTTTTAGGAGTGTAGGCTACAGAAGCTGCTGAGAGTCTCTTTTTGTGGATTCTGTCCACACAGGAAACAGTGAAATGACAGTTTTTTTTAGTTTATTTGTGCGTTTTGTTATTTAAATATATTTTTCCTAGGGATCTAATTGGAAATAATGTTTTTAATCAAATTTTCGTAAGTAAACAATAATAAAAAAACAATATTGGGTTTTGAACAGAAAGAGATCATTGATTTCATCAACTTTACAAATGTACTGTAGAAATTATTATTATTATTATTATTATTATCATTATTATTGAATTATATAGCCTTTTTAATAGTGCGTAGCAGAATATTTGATCAGAATCATTTGATCAGAAATGAAAAAAAAGAAAAAGAATATTAGCAGATGCAGAAAAGGGTTGGCAAATACACATTCCAATAATTTGTCTTGGAGTATGGTGCATGCACACACACACACACACACATACACTCATCAGCCACTTTATTAGGCATACCTTAGTAATAATAATATGTAGGCTGTGGTGTGAAACGATGCTCGATTGTTACTAGGCCAAACGTGTGCCAAGAAAATATCCCCCACACCATTACACCATAACCAGCAGCCTGAACCATTGGTAAGGGAGGATGGATCTATGCTTTCATGTTGTTGACGCCAAATTCTGACCCTACCATCCGAATGTTGCAGCAGAAATCGAGACTCCTCAGACCAGGCAATGTTTGTCCAATCTTCTGTTGTGTAATTTTGGTGATCCTGTGTGAATTGTAGATTTAGTTTCCTGTTCTTATCTGACAGGAGTGGCACCTGGTTTAGACTTTTTGCTGCTGTAGTCCATTCGCCTCAAGGTTCGACGTGTTGTGTGTTTAGAGACACTCTTCTGCATACCTCAGTTAGAACAAGTGGCTATTTGAGTTACTGAGTTATCTTGAGTTATCTGTCAGCTCGGACCAGTCTGGCCATCCTCTGACCTCTGGTCCCAACAAGGCATTTGCTCCCACAATTGCCGCTCACTGGATCTTTTCTCTTTTTTGGACCATTCTCTGTAAACCCTAGAGAGTGTTGTGTGTGAAAATCCCAGTAGATCAGCAGTTGCTGAAATACTCAGACCAGCCTGACTGGCACTAACAATCATGCCACGTTCAGAGTCACTTAAATCACCTTTCTTCTCCATTCTGATGCTCGATTTTATTACATTGATAGTGCAAATCTTATTTTACTGTGTGTTTGCGGTTATAACATTAGGAGTTGCTACATCAATGACCAACAAAAAGTAACATTTTCACGTCTGAAAATATATCTGTGGTCCTTTCTATGTTTAATTAAGTTATTGTCAATGAGGAAATAAATATTTTAGTTTTTAATATTAAGTTGTTTTTGTCATAGTGTACTATAGCTGCACATTTAACTATTAAGTAATATTAATCAGCTACAGGTATTAACTATGTGGTTATGGGTAAGATGAGGGATAGATGTAGAATTAGTTGCATGCAATTATGTATAGTTGCATAAGTACATGGAACACCTCAAGGACACCTTAAAATAAAGTGTTACCAATACCTTTAATACTATAGTTATACTTCACTGCAAAATGCAAACCTTGGTCACACTCTATTTTAATGTACAATTCACACTATTTAACCATTAACTAAGATTTTTTATTGCAATCTACTGATTTGCTGCTTAATAATAGTTATTATAGTAGTAGTTGGGTTTAGGTATTGTAGGATTAGCGAAAATAAGATCACTTTATAAGTGCTAATAAACATTTAATGTCTTAATAATAGGCAGGTAATAAGCCAGTTGTTACTTAAACTAAAGTGTTACCCAAACTTCATTTACTGATTCTGGTGTTGTTTAAATTCTTTAAGACATTTTTTTTCTTAAATCCGCAATAGGAGAGATGTTCTGAAAAATGTTGAATGATAAAAAATGTTGAAAAAGTTCTGATCGTGCTCATCAATGCAAATGTAGTGAATAACAATCAGCAGAAAAAAAGACACAAAAATAATCAAATAGTGGAGTGCTTTGGTGAAAACAATTATATAATGTATCATTCGACAAAAAAACTTGACCACTGGTCTCTGTGCATAACTTCAGGTTTAGGAGACTCTATTGGTGCCAATGTTCACTCAAACTCACAGGATTAATCAAAACTTGACAAGAAACAGAAATATCCCGAAAAAAGAAAAAAATAATCTGTAGTTGCTCTGCTCTCAGGACCAGAACTCTAGTTGTCAGATGAAAGTCACAGGACTCTAGACTGTGACTAAATGGTCGCGCTGTACAGGATTTTTTTTCCGCTCCCAGCCAGTTTGACTAGAGTTTGTTAGAGGTTATGCTGGTGCGGCTGACAATTTACAGTACATTCTTTTCCATGACATATTAAATGGCAAATGCAGCAAGAGCTGAACAAAACAGAGCTGCTCTTTTAAAACATGAGCTCTGTGGACAATTAAGTTTGTTTCAATAGAAATGCATTTGCAACATTGACCAGTCATGATCACATAATATGTGATGCGCGGTCCAAAACTAGGGCTATTCTGTTCAGCTTTTATGCACGTTTGTCATTTATTTTTCTAATATTAGGCACTAAACAGTCCTGTGAAATCAAGTGAGAAGTAAATTTAGCAAATACAAATCGTCACCTTAGAATTATAAGGTTCTATCTGACATTTTTGTCAAAATTGGGTTATTGACATATTCTTATTATTTGACAACTTATTTACTTTATGGTATGTTTTTGTTTACGTTTTAAGACTTTTTATTAAAAATAAATAAATAAAAACTAATTTATATATATATATATATATATGTATATATAATTCACTATATAACTATATATATAAATATATATATATATATATATATATACAGAAATTAGTGGTTTTCTATATTTTGTAATTGTTTTGTAAATATTTAGTAAATTTGTAATTTATTTATTTTTTATTTTATTATTTATTATTATAATTTTTTTATTTATTATTCCCTTTTAAATTGCATGGGATCTTGATCTGTCTTCTAACAACTTTTAACCTTGAAAAGTAAAAAAAAAAGTTACATATTTCTCTATATATTATTTCTTATTTGAGACCAATAAAATGTCAATAAAAGTCATCAGAGCAACAATCAACATCCCATGCAATTCACAACCGTAAATAAACTACTTAATGTATGGAACTATTAAAATATTGAAACTGTTAATTAACTATATTTTTTACAATGTATTTAGTACGGACAATTTCATTATCGATAATTAACGTTTTTATCGATTAGTTATTGCAGTCCTAATCGTCATAATCAATCATGGTTTTAATGACAACGACATTTTGCACTAAATACTTACCGTCAGAAAACCGTGGTTTATTTTAAAACTGGTAATTGTGACAACACTAGTGAGGTGCTGTACTGTACCTCCGGTTAGAATTATTTAAGATGGTACTGTTTTTTATTTTATTTTATTTTATGAAATTAACATTGAAAAGCACATATTTTACTTTTGTAAAGTCTTTTTGTGTCTCCCCAATGTGTCTGTAAAGTTTCAGTTCAAAACAGCCATCAGATTATTTATTATACCATAATGTGGGAAATTTGAGCTTTTAGGTCCCTGTAGCTGTTTTTATTACCCATGCCTTTAATGCAAATGAGCTAGTTCTCCCCGCCCACCGTTCCCACTTGCATGTCAGAGCCACATAGATCTCTCCCTATTGCTGTGACGTGTGTAACCTACATCTGCTGCGTCTCATGCCAGATAAACAGCACAGTGACATAAATGAATGAGAAATACTACTGTAAGAACTTGTAGTTATTTGATGTATTTGTGGTGGAGTTAATTAAAGACTTTCTGGAACAATGAGTCACATCAAGTTTAACTTATTGTATTATTATTGCATGGCAAATGTGATAGGATACAGGGTAATATTCTCTGCTGTATGGATATCTTTTATGTTAATGTACAAAATAAACCTGATTTAAGTCCACAAACTTTTTTTTATAATTCTACTGACACTAGGTGCCTGTGGTGATGAATTACAGCATTTTTACTGACTTTATTACAAACATGCACTGTTTTAAAAATGGTTTAAAATGATAAAATTAATTCTTGAGGTGCAAATGATCACAGATAGCTAAACAGATCTTTTAATTCCAGTTGCTTTGCGCAACTGTGAATATGATTATATGTGTTACTACGGAGACATGTTAATGCGCAGCTGTCAGTCAATTTGGTGGACGGGGAAACCGCAGTCCTATGACACGTTGCAGTGGGACTCAAAATAGAAGGGTTTTGGGTTCCATTTTAACGTCAGGAAATTCAAATATATATATATATTTATTATATCTTATTATGTCGTCATATCACCTCCATATGACTGTGGACACATACTATACGTACACACTTCTGTCCAAAAAGCTTACAAAAGATGATTTTCATCATAGGTGCTTTTTAAAAATGCATCTTAACTTAAACTACTCTCAACTCAAGCTGTCAAATGTGCATTTCTAACAGGCACATCTTTTGAATATTAATGTTAATACCAGTGCCATGGTTGCAATGAACACAACAGACACATTTACAGCAGTGAACAACTGCTACATGGATTGTATTTTGTGTTGTACTTTGATCAATTTTGATCTTCCACAGCTTGTGTGCTTTTCTGTGTGAGGTGGAGTGAACATGTGCGCTAAAAGAGTTTCATGAATGCACCTTGGCACAAAAATCCAATAGCCAAGGTCAGGATTTTCGTTAAATAATGCATTCAATTCTTTTTGTTTTACCTCAAAGCCTATTGAATAATACCTGAACACTACAGCATGTGCTGCATAGCACCATTCTCTTATACGTTTGCATTTTTAAACTTTTTTAAAAGAAAAGAAAGCAAATTATCACTTAACTTTAATTTTAAGTGAAGTGAACTACACTGCTAAAAAATATTTTCCAAATATAAAAAGAACTGCATAATATGGAGCTAAAAATGGCAAAACAATCTGAAGTTGAATTGTGTTCATTTAAATAATAAACAATTGTAATTTAATAAAACTGAAAATTATATTCCGTTTAAAAATTCATGGTTATGCAGAGATATTTTTTATTTATTTTTATATACTGAAGTTTTAATTCAAATATAATAATATTCAGTTTTATTAAATTACAATTGTTCATAATTCAAATTAACACAATTCAAGTTTAGTTTGTTTCGACACATTAGCATAAAACAAGCATTTTTTAGAAAAGTTTAAAATATTGTTTTATAAAGTGATAAAGTGATCCCCCATAAAACAAGCAAATTAATGTGCCAGTGGGGTAAATAAAATAATCTTGTTTTTAGTTTGAAATTTGAATATTTTGCTCGCCCTATTGGCAGATAATTTTGTTTGTTTCAAGGAAAAACTCACTTAAATATTGACGACTTATTCCAGAAAACAATTTGGACTAACAAGACAAAACAATTTTTTTGCAGTGTATGCTTTTTAGTCCAGAATTAAATTCAAACATAATTATCATCTGACTCCAGCAGATTCAAGGGTTTTTTTATTTTTATTTATTTTTTCTTTTTTGGAAAAGTTTCTCCAAAGTATCTTTTCTTCCCCCTCAGTGCAGACACTGTTGCTGTGTGCACGCGTGTGTGTGTGTTGATAGTTATTATGCTGCTGTTGTCAGTGAAGCGGTGTGTGTCTGAGAGGTGTGAGGACGGCTGTGCTGTAATAGGGTCGTGTTTCTCCTCTACCCCTCGTCCTCTTCTTCTTCTTCATATCCTCTCATCAGCACCTCCCACTCATCCTGTGCCACTCCATCCATTCACTGAACAGATACCAGCACCACATTCACGCACAACTGGAGCTGCTTCTCACTTTTGGATGCTCATCAGATGCTCCATTAGGTTTTTTGAAAGACTTCATTGTCGATTTGCCAAAAATCGTAAAAACAGTATGCCTGTTTGGGCTGGTCTTGGAAGAGAAGCATACAGCGAAATTTGAGATTCGTTTCTTTATCACAGAAAGAGATAAAGAAGTGGTGATTCCATAAATGAGTCGATGGTTATGTAAGATGCACAATTCATGCTATTAACTACTGGCTTATTAACTACCTATTATAAAGATATTAACTGTTCATTAGATGTTATAAAATATGACCTTATTCTGCATCCCTAATCCTACCCAAAACCTAAACCCAACTTCTACCTTATTAACTATTAATAAACAGCTAATTAGTAGTTTATTGAGCTAATAGTGTTAGTTAACGGTTTGTTAGTACTGTGATTTGTGATCAAAACTACAGTGTTACCAGTGTAGTTTGTAAGTACATAATTTAGTTTTATGTTGCAGGTAATAATTTAATCATACACAGTGTTGGTTTGCTGTGGTTTTGAAAGAAAATAATTTATTTAGAAATAAAAAGTAATAATATACAACACCCTCTCCCATAGTATTGAGACATTGGTAAATTATGAGCAAAGAAGGCTGTGAAAATAAGTTTATTGTTAAATATTTTTAATTTTTGGCTCATAATTTTAATAAAAAGTGAAGATGCTTCAGTTTGTTTTTGGGAAGGAAGTTAAAATTAATAAAAATCTATTAAAATTAAATGAATGAAAGTTGTATTAAATATATTTCTGTCTTAAATATTGTGTTAATTGTAACACTGTGTATTATGACTATATATATAGCATGGATAAAATAATAGTTTTCATATTAAAGTATTCTATATCGTTTATTTCGTTGTGTTGCTAAATGTATATTGTTATCAGGAAATGAGGTGACATATATACAGTTGAAGTCAGAATTGTTAGTCTGAATAATAAGCTTCCTGTAGATTTTTTCCCCCAATTTCTGTTTAATAGAAAGAAGATTTTTCGTCACATTTCTAAACCTTTAGTTAATAGTTTATATAGTTAATTTATAGTTAATTTAGGTAATAGTTTGAATAACTAATTTATAATATCTAATTTCTTTTATCTTAGCCATGGTGACAGTACATAATATTTTACTAGGTATTTTTCAAGATACTAGTATTCAGCTTGAAGTGCAATTTACTTAACCAGGTTAATTAGGCAAGTTAGGGTAATTAGGCTAGTCATTGTATAACAGTGGTTTGTTCTGTAAAAAAATAATATTGACCTGAACTTTTTTATTCATTTTTAAAATAAAAATGCTTTTATTCTAGCCGAAATAAAACGAACAAGACTTTTTCCAGAAGAAGAAATATTATAGGACATACTGTGAAAAATTCCTTGCTATGTTATACGTCATTTGGGAAATATTTTAATAATTAAAAAGAAAAGAAAAATCTCGTAATCTAGGGCTATTAATTTTGACTTAAACTGTAATATCACGTTACTGTATGTGTTGTGATTACAAGATAACAATATAAGTAGAGACTTTTTTACTTAAGCTCTCAAATTATTTGTGGGGATGTTGGTGTTGTCAGATTATAGTTTTTGGAGAGTTTCTGACCTCAAAACTCATCTAACTTCTGCAGTTCTCCAGCTGCGATGCTTGGAAATGTTTTGGCCACATGAACCGTCCTCCTGACACTGGGCTGGGATATGTTTGTACCTGTCATTTTGGACCTGGCTATGTATTGAGCACTTTTAGCTGCTAAATCTACCTATGACATTTTATCTGTGTAAAATGAAAAAAAAAAAAAAAAAAATAAATAAATAAAATAATTTATAAAAAGTGTCTCCCACACTTTTTAGGGCCAAATTATGTTGATAAATGTATGAGAAGGCCTATTTATTAATTGCAGCATGAAAGATGTAAATATTTTTTTCATAATAATTATGCAAGTAAATAATAATGTAAATAATTATGTAACATAATAATTGATGCAAGTAAAATTTATTTTGTTTGCTAAGTTTTTACTGCAATACTTATGTTGTTTTGATTGTGTTTTGTTAGAATAAATAGTTTATTTATTAAGATAATTAACAAGCAGTCACAAGCTATAAAATTATAGGGGTTTAATTAAACTTTGTTTATCCGAATGGGGATAGCACTGGTAATGCTTACATTTATATTGTATGCAGATGCATACAAATGTGTGAAAATAATCAGAAAATCAGATTATGAAAAATAAAGTAAATGCATTTTTATTCATTATTTAAATTTTATTTAAACGTTATAAAAATGACTATTTGTTTAATTATCGGTTATAAAAATATAAATAATTCATTGGTAGTTTTGGTGAGTCACACCACAGCTAGAACTTGGCTTGCCTTGACATACAGGGGGAGTTGGATGAAACTAAAACGCCTGGTTTTAGACCACAGTAATTCATTAGTATGGTGTAGGGCCTCCTTTTGCGGCCAATACAGCATCAATTCATCTTGAGAATGACAGATACAAGTCCTGCATAGTGGCCAGAAGGATTGTGAGTCATACATCTCACAGAATAGTGGGCAGGTCACTACATGATGCTGGTGGAGGAAAACGTTTCCTGACTTGCTCCTCCAAAACACCCCAAAGTGGCTTAAGAATATTTAGATCTGGTGACTGTGCAGGCCAAGGGAGCTGTTCAAATTCACTTTCATGTTCATCAAATCACTCGGTCACCAGTCTTGCTGTGTGTATTGGTGCATTGTCATGTTGATACACTACACTGCCTTCAGGATTCAATTTTTGAACCATTTTGTGCATGTGGTCCTCCAGAATGGTTGGGTAGTCCTTGGCAGTGATGCGTCCATCTAGCACAAGTATTGGGCCTGGGAAATGCCATGATATTGCAACCCAAACCATCACTGATCCACCCCCGTGCTTCATTCTTGGCATGCAAGAGCCTGGGTGGCATGCTTCTTTAGGGCTTCTCCACACCATAACTCTCCTGGATGTGGGAAAGACACTGATGTTAGACATTTACTATAGCAAGATTTTCGCTGCTGCCACCATTGAAACAGACCTTTGGCATTGGCTTGAGTGACCAAAGGTTTGGCTATAGCAGCCTGGCCATGTTTATTGACCCTGTGGATATCCCGACAAACAGTTTTGATGGAAACAGGAGAGTTGAGGTGCACATTTAATCCTGCAGTGAGTTGGGCAGCTGTGGTTTGATGTTTTTTGGATACAAACCAGCTTAACACTTGGACATCCCTTTCAGACAGCTTCCTTTTGCATCCAGTTACTCCTGTTGGATGTGGTTCATTCTTCTTGACTTGTGGTTTGCTGACATTACCCTGGATACTGTGGCTCTTGATAAATCACAAAGACTTGCTGTCATGTTCACAGATGCACCAGCGAGATTTTGAACCATTTTGAACTCTGATATGTTACCCTTAATGTTGTGTGCATTGCAATATCTTAAGCAAAACTGGGCTATTACTCTGCTAATTAAACCTTCACACTCTGCTCTTATTGGTTAAATGTGCAATCAGTGAAGTTTGGCTGTCAGGCTTGTCAAATTTCAACATCCAACACTAAATCAGCCAGTGCTTCAGTTTCATTGTCCGACTAGGCATGGGACGATAACCGTTTTCAAGGTATAAAAAAGTTTGGAAAAGTCAAGGTTTTTTATACAGCCAAAATTTTCTGCTATATCGTTCCTTAGGTATGAGTAAGATTTTTTATCTACATTTTTTTGTTTGTTTTTTTTAGGTGTAAATTGGAAAGAAATCTGTGTTATTGAAACTAATGAAGCCAGCAGAAGTAGAAAGTATATTGTGTTCAAAGGGGAAAAAGATTTTGTTTTTTAGCCAGATATTTTAAAAGAATATATTTTAGAGCAGTAATCAAAACCGTCACACTATGAAACCGTGATATTTTTATCCAAGGTTATCATACCGTCAGAATCTTATACCGGCCCATGCCTATGTCCGACACCTGTCAAGTCAAGTTATTACATATTTTAAGATTTTTATTGACCTTCTCACACTGGAGGGGCTTCCGGTGTTTATATCATATCTTGTTTATTTAATTGTTTATTTCTTGATTTCCAAAAAACTTTTTTAGTGTTAATGGTGCCACAATTAATTGAACATTAAGTTGGGAACAAATCAAACATAATTTCTTTTTTGCTAAAACACGTTTTCAACAAATATTTACTATTTACTATATTTACAACTATTTACATTTCAGTCATTTTATTCTTTCAATCATTTTTTTTTTACTTTGGCACTAGCCTTTTTGCTTGTTCCGTGTCAGATTATGTGTGCCTGGGCTATCTAGTGATTTTTATCAAAACATAACATTCTGATAGTAAAACCACAACTTTAGTTCTTTCAAACTTTCAAAAACAACATTTTCACTGCAGTGAAAAACTCCCACTTGCCTGATAAAGAGAGATGTATGCACTTTTGGAGACAGTGTAGTAGCTAATTATAGGCTATATTACAATAAAAGATTGGGGTAATGACTTCATACACATGACAACAGACATTCGTTGATTCATTCGTTTTCTTTTCGGCTTAGTCTCTTTATTAATCTGGGGTCACCACAGCAGAATGAACTACCAACTTATCCAGCATATGTTTTACGCAGCGGATGCCCAACACTGGGAAACGTCCCATTCACACACATACACTATGGATGTATTAGTTTACCCAATTCACCTATACATGTCTTTGGACTTGTGCGGGAAACACCCGGAGGAAACCCACGTGAACACGGGGAGTACATGCAAACTCAGAAATGCCAACTGACCCAGCCGAGGCTCGAACCAGCGACCTTTTGCTGTCAGGCGATTGTGCTATCCACTGCTCCACCGTGGCGCGACAACAGACATTCAAAACTTAATTCTAAAATCTCAGTAGAAGCTTCCAATGTGAACATGCCATGGAAAAAATTCACTACGTTACAGTCTTATATGAACAGTCAGAATGGCCATTCTAGTAGTTAGAGATTTCTGGGAGTTCCAGTGTTTTATCCAGATATTAAAACATGCTCATCAGGTGATACGTATGCATTCAAGTGAATAGCATTTTAACGTAAATACTATTTGAGTCACTTTATAAATCCAGACAAAAGAAATGTCAGATTGCTGACCCAACTGTTGTGTTATCATTGCATCTAAATCAGTGTGTTTTTGCTGGATAATGGTCTTTTCGCAGTGCAGCGCTGAGTGAACAGGCCACTCTCCCTGATGGATTGCATCTCCTGGCTTGCTTATTTCCCCCGCTCTCAGGAAGTCAGGTCTCCTTCTCCAGGGCAATTTCCACTTTAAATCTCAATCATATTCAAATGGTAGAGTGGCACAACAAAGGGCAACTGAGTTTTTTTTTTTTTATTATTAAACCTCCAACCAAGCTGATGAGGTTTTCCAGGTTTTTTTTTTTTTTAAATGAAACTGTGCGATTAATCTTGGCAACCAATGAATAGCTAATGCTTATGGTGGGCAGTCAATTATCTGTGGATAGAGGCAGGAGGAGGCCATTCCTGGTCATTTATAATTAAATTTTAGTTAAGAGAGCGGTTGAGAGCTCTGTATCTTTTTTTTTTTTTTTTGGAGGAGCCTTTGATTCAACAGCTGAAGCTTGACTTACACGCATCATTTGCCGCCCTTGTTCGGCGCTAACAATCTTTTAAAGCTGCTATAAATTAGCTTCTCTAGTTTAATCCACCTGTTCAAGGAAAAAGGATATGCTGGTTAAAGAAATCCATATCCAGCCTTGAGCCGCTCGGATATTTTTTAAAGGCGTTATCCGGAAGCTGGGATCTTCTGAGGGCTGCCGGTGTTATGGAGGGTGAAGGCAGATCTTAGGGCAGACGTTGTCCGGGGGCTCATAGATTTTGGATGGTTTATGATCCAAGTTGACTCACGGCTTTTCCCCCCTGGTGTGTCCATAGAACGGCTCTAATCCTTAAAACACTCCATTGTGCTTGACAGAAAGGCAGGATGCGGGATCTCAGTGGGGTCTGGAAGCTTAAGGGATGTGCTGGATGAGCCAACCTCAGGCACGGCATCTTGTAGAGCCCGCCACAGAGGTTCGTGCCGCTGAACTCCTACTCGAGGGTCCTCGGAGCCAGCTGCCGGCTACCAAAGCACTTTCCAGGAGCCCATTCATCAATGCAGAGCCTCTGAATAGCAGCCAAATATTCAGCCTGGGCTCAATGGAGGAAAGAAATATAAAAAACGTGCTTCTACATACAGTACAAGCCTATATATTAGGAATGGACGATAAGGGAAATAGATTTTATATAAAGAAATCACAAAACATTTGACAAGTTGAATTTTTAAAATTTAAATAATCAACTTAATGTACCTATAACATGATGGCAATACTATTTTTTTTATTAACCATATGACTGAATAGAGTTCTATTTCAAGTGCACCACACTTGAAGTTAGGGGTGGGCGATATGGAAAAAATATCATATCACGATTTTTTCTGGCGAAATCACGATTCGTGATTTTTATCCCGATTCTTTTTCAAGTTGATTTTTAAAACTATTTTGCAAATTACAAAGGTACAATACAACTAAACTAATGTCCTCATATAAAAATATACTCTTACCATGTATGTTTAAGAATATTTAAATCAAGTGAAGATTTAATGCAAGTGCTATTCTGCAAAGAGAGAACGTTCAACAAGACTTGCATTACAATTACTGTACCATCAAAATGAACATTTAACAAATCTAACAAATCTTCAAATCAGAGAGCTTATTAGACATAGATCCTCAGCAACACCTTCACAAATGTAAATGGCTTTTTTTAAACAAAGTTAACAAAACTAGTGTTTTGAATTTAATAAATGCATAATAATCATGATAACCATGATTATTCTTCAGACTATATAATCATAAAACCAAAGTCTATATTCGCTGCATCCCTAATTCTTACGCAGTTCAAAACAACATATGCATTTATGTAATATGAGCATGCGGGTCTCTTTGCTTGCGCGGCGATTTCCTCAGTTCGCGCACACAATTTCTTGCGCGTCCTCAAATAAACGCTACTGAAGTGTGATTTTGTGCGTTTCTGTAAAGCGTATATCTCTAACATTTATAAGATTTGCTAGGAATATTTACGAATGTCTCCAATAGACCTACAGAGCGGCATTAATGCGTCCTGAAGTAAAGTGAAGCGGCTATAAACTCCACCAAGAGAAAGTCATTGCATGCAGAACCACAGACCTTTATTTATAAAGCATATTTATGGAAACTGTTCATCATAACGCAAAGCTGTGCCTGTATGCTGGCCTCACTCATCGCGCAGCCCTGTCAGCCAGTCTGTCAGTCAACATGTCACCTTAAAGCGTTAAACAAATGACGCACATCACTACGGTTACAGAAAAGTTTCCGCTGTTATAATTCACTTAACTTTTAATACGTTTTAGTGCGATTATAATCCGCTATAAAAAAAAAAAAAAACATCGAAAGACGACTGACTGTTTTGAATGAGAAGACAGCCCTACTTGAAGTCTACAAAAGTGTCTTTATGGAAAAATGCTTGAAGTATGTAGGGAAATATTGTGCACATGTGGATTAAAGTGGTGCAAGGGCATAGATTTGTTTCGATATTATTGGGGACCTAGTTTAATGTCTTGCACAGTAAGCCTGGCTGGAAAATTTTCTTGCAGTTTTGGCGCTGTACATCGAAAATTATCATAGCAGTATCTCACTGGACAGCAAGGAAAGGCACAGGCAATCACACTGTCTGTATGCGTTTGGGAGAGATAGGACTCAAGTAGACAACGTGATTTTAACCCTTTCTGTTTATCTACGTAAATGAGAGTTGAGAGAGAATAATTTTAGTTTTGAGGCGATTAAATTATTGGTAGATATTTGTATTGTCCATACAAATTCTACACCGTTGAAGTGGAAGTTTAAGTACAGAAATAATAGGAAAGACAAATTTACCTTTCTCAGTGATAAACATACTTAATGACAAAAGGTTGAACACCTTCAGTAGTAGTAGACTTTTAAAATGAATGAATAAATAAATAAATAAATAAACACCAACAAAGTTATCAGTGTGAATCGTGCACAACATGAATGATGAAACGTACGGTAATAATTCTACAGTTTTTCTTGCAGTAAAAGTTGCTTTATCATTGTCATTATCATTTTGCAATTGATTAGCAGCTTTGAAAAGTTTCCTTTCTTCCATCCCTAATTCTTTGTGAATAGCTTAGTATTACAATACTGAAGGGTAGAATTAATAACTGATCTGTGCACAATTGTGGTTGATAATGGTACAACAAGAGTAAAATAATAGCGAGTGAAAATGAATCTAAAATATGTTGCGCATTTCAACTGAAAAATATTACTTTTTAATTCGTTTTTCCAACCCATGCTTGTGACTGATAACCAGGTCTACATTTTTGCAGACAATGAGATACGTAACTGGAGATACGTCTGCTCACAGTTTTCGTTTTTGCAAATCTACCAGAGGCCGCTGTGTACTCTTTTGATGTTCTGGTGATCTTAAATTTATCTCGTGCGTCCTCTTCTTGCATAAGTCCACCAGAGGGCACAATATGCACTTCAGTCGGTCAGGCTAGCTTGCTGTCGACTGATTGACTGACTGACTGACCCACCGCTATCCCTAAACCCGACAGTGTTTTCAAAAACAATCTTTTTTTGCTTATATTTTACCTGGATTCTGAAACCTTTCTTCGCCGTACTCGAACCTTGTCGTCGCAGTCAACTCAGCTTTATGTCCCAAGTCCATCAGTGCACACGGCGAGATACTGGGCAAACTGGCAACACTGTAAGATGAGCTTCACACCGCCACGTAGCATTCATTTTAAAAACGAAATGCAGCCACATGTACCTCTGGTCACATAATTCACGCTCTTCAGAAGTGTAGATAGGTGTACATATCCACAATGAGCCTGTGTTTAGTTTTTCTTGCTATTGAGTTTAATGTCATTAAATGGCTTTTACATTAACATGATTTATTTTTAGAAGCTGTTGACTTGGTTTAGAGGATGAAACACTGAAGTGATTATACATGATACATTTTCAGAAAGCTGCTTTTCTTTGTAGTGTATCCAATTGTAAAGAGAAAGAGATGATGGCTTTACATACTGCTCACACTGAGGCGTTACAGGGATTTGTAATGTACATTAAGGAGTGCCAAAACCATGTTTATTCTTTTTATTTCAATAAAAAATGAACATATTTTAAAAGCAGATATTTTGTCTGCATATTGTCATTTTCCCTATTGTCCTTTGCTCTACAGTGCATTGTTGTCTATGTTAGAAAAATATATGTGTGACATAAGAATAGTGTCTTCTGCAGTTGGCAGCCCTACTGTACATATGGCATTTTTTTAAAATTAATTTAAATGGTACACTGTCTAACACTTAACTGGTTTGGTTTCATTTACACTCTGAAGTGCTACATCTTCTATTATATTGTAGTGGAAAGGGCCACTATTGCATTCAACTGGTCAAACTGTGTTATTTTATTGTTATTAAAGGGACAGTTCGTTCAAAACCAAGAATTTTGTTGGACACCTGATTGAGTTTTTATTTTTTGTTCAACACAAAATAATTACAGGTTTTTAACATTTTTCAAAATATCTTCTTTTGTGTTCAACATAAAAAAAAAACTAATAAATGGAATTATTTAAGTGAGAGTAAAGTGTCCTTTTTGGGTGAACTATCCCTTTTAAATATGAGACTATATTAGACAACTATTCAACAACGTAAAGTATTTGTTCACTATTATTATTATTATTGGGGCGACACGGTGGCGCAGTAGGTAGTGCTGTCTCCCCACACCAAGAATGTTGCTGGTCGAGCCTCGACTGGGTCAGTGGGCATTTTTTTGTAAAGTTTACATGTTCTCCCCGTGTTCACGTGGGTTTCCTCCGGGTGCTCCGGTTTCCCCCACAAGTCCAAAGACATTTTATTTTTTTATTATTATTTTTTTTTTATTGGTTTTTAACAAGACAATACGTCATAGTATACAATACAGCAGGAAAAAATACAGATTGTCTTATTTTTCTTATTTTCCCACTATCCCTTCAAAATAAAATAAATGTATGAATTATAAACAAACATATCAGCCAATTATATTTTCAAGGTTAGGACAGAAGCATAAAGGCGGTCGCACAAGTCCTTACAATGTTTTGTATGCGGTGCTCAGCAACATGAACACCTCTAAATGGTGTTAAAAGTCACATACTGTATTCATAAGGTAGAATTCACCCCAAAATGTCATTTCTGTCATAATGTAATGACGTATTTGCATACTGTTTTCTACAGAGAGGACGCATGCGTACCCGCCAATGATATCTACTTTAGTGAACAGAACCTGTATACTGAAGGCTGTGAATAACAGGTTATAAAGTTTGTTTCAAACTGAAATCGAAGTGATGGCAGTCATGACATGAGTGTACTCAGCAAGGAAAAGTGAAACTGAAAGTGCGCACGTCATTTACTGTAAATAATCATATTGCATTTTAGAGGTATGATTATGACAAGCATTTGATACATTTTTTTTCGTGTCGAACACAGTGTTGTGCATGAAAATAGATGTTTACTGGGTCAGTATAACTACTCTAGCCTATATAATGTTGAATATAATGCAAAAGGGAATCTGACAAATGTTTCACTTTATTAGTATACAAAATGGTATTACAACGTTGTAAATGACAAGCATATGTCTCAAGCATAATTATTCATCTTCAGAATTATGAATAGTTGTATCACTCGAATTAACAACCAGGACATATTTAAAGTCTGTTCAAGTCCACCATTCAAAGTGTATACAAAATTTAGTATTTTAACAAGCAGTAGACCTACATATAGGCCGAATATTAATGTTGGTTTATCGTATGTTTGAGAAATGACAATAATAAAAGCCGACTCATTAACTTTTATTCTACATCTACAGAATCATTTAGATTTTTGATTTTAAGCCAAAAAAATTGTGTTTCTAATTTTAGCCAGAATCATGCAGCCCTACTACGGGCACATTTTCCTATTAAGCCCAGTTTAGAAAAAATTTTGCCAGTTTTATTACAGTCATTGGTGACAATAGGAAGATACATTGCATGATCTTATTAGTTGGACTGTTTTTTTTTTTTTTCAAACTGAGGTTAAGGGATTCCTGTGATTTCCAGAAGGGAATGGAAACGAGGTGAATTTGCACCACCGTCCTTTTGTAAATGCTGTAAATGAATTACAGGGGATCTATTTGGTTTGAATGGCTTGTGAAATTGTTCTTTCTTTATGGATTGGAAACTTGTTTTCTCAGCATGGATAAATTGGGGCGAATTAATGTCTTAGGCTTAGCTTGTTATGTTAATTGAGGCCATGGGGGTTGTTTTTTTTTGTGAATGGAAGTTATTAGGGTGTTGATTTATGAATGGGAAGATTCATAGGTGTTCCTTTGTTTTGTGAATGGGGACAGAGGAGCCTGCTGGATTGAATCGGCTCAGCATAACTGCCGAAATGTGCACGTTTGAGGCAGAAGCACGGTGTGATCGGCTGGCACGCTACTCCAGAACATAGTGTTCTTCAACCTTTAAAGCAGTTCAGGGCCTCCAAACAGAAAGAGAGTGGGAAAATGCGAGCGAGGGAGAGAAAGTGAGCAAAAATGCTGCATAGAGTGCTGTGTGGAAAGGCCAGCTCGCAGATTTCTCATTTCAGCTCTCAGGTTATCTAGAATGAATTGAGAAAAATGATTCACACTGAGAGATTTTTTTTTTTTCGCCGTAATGTTGTTCTTGTTTATTTGTTCAGATGTGGCTGCTGTTTCAAACATCTCTGCTTCCTGCCTTCATCAGGGAAATAAATTACGAGATAATGAGAAAGAGGCCGCCATCGAGGCCCGGCTATTTCTGACAGTGAATGTTGTGGTGGTTTTGAGCCACGGCGTGAAGGCAAGTGGAATGGTTATTATTTAAAACCAATATCAACATACAGAAGATTTCTCGGTTTCAAGACCCTAAGAGAAATGTCAACTGAGCTGTTCATTTCTCAGCTATTTGTATTTCATTTATATGAATTGAATTCTGTCCAAGTAAAAACAAAAAAAAGGAATTTTATGAAAATATACTATATAAATAACTTAAAAAAAACTATAAAACATTTTTTATGTAGGTACATGTTGTGTGAATGCTATTGTCAAGGGATGCTGTGATCAGGAATTATGAAGCCAATTTCTGCCATTTTCAATTCTGATCCTGACCATTCAGGCTACTATTAAAAATATTTCAAGATTAAGGTATATCACGGGCATAGCTGTTTTAAGGCCAATTTTACTTCTGCATTGAATGAATGTCATTGTATAAATCATAAGCTTACATTGTGAGCCTTTCTGCTTAGGCTTTCTGTCTGCGTTTCTGACCACCAAAATTTGTTATTTGAGTTTTATGTTTTACTGCACTCTAAAAAAAAAGGTGCTAAATAGCACCAAAACTGGTTCTTTGGTCGTAACGAGGGGGGAACCTTTTTTGGTGCTATAGAGCACCTTAAAAAAATAGGTGCTATATAGTACTTTTGTCAAATGGTGCTATATAGCACCTATATTTTAAGGTGCTCATAATGTTACTTTACCCTTTCCGCAAATAAAACCGGCATAAGAGTTATGAGAATTAGCTATAAGAACAAGTGCTTACCAGTATTAGTTGTGCTATTTAGCACTTTAACCCCCCCCAAAGAACCACAAAAAAAACCTTTATGTTGCTTTAAAGGTTCATTACACAGTAAAAGTGCTATATAGCACCCTGACCACCTTAAAGAACCACTGAAGAACCACTGAAGAACCTTCATGGGGCTTAAAAAGTTCTTTACAAAGTAAAAGTGCTAAATAGCACCTCAAATATCGTAAAGAACTACTGAAGAACCACTGAAGAACCTTTTTTTTTAGAGTGTGTGTTACATTTCTGAAAGTGAGCTGATCATGTTAGAGTTTGAGCTGATGAATGTTGAAAAACACTAACTTTGTGGATTTTCTGTTTACATGCTGTAAAAGGCATACTGTAGCACAGGGGTCACCAAAACGGCACCTGCTAGTGCATGATTTGTCAAAAATTGTTAGTGGCTAATAAAAAATATTGCCAAAGTGATCACTTGAAAATGTAAATACTTGCAGAGATTTATAGAAATAAAGTGTTGCATATTGATATTCATCTGTTTCCTGCATACAAATCATTGTTGACAACTATTGCGAGAAATTATTAACATGATCAGTGTCTTTACATAGATGAATATCATAATTATATATAATAACATATAATTAAAACTAAATTGAGCAACTTTGTCATTTGAGAAGTGTGTATCAAACTGGTAGCCATTCACATTAATCAGTACCCAAAAAGTAGCTTTCGGTTTCAAAAGGGTTGGTGACCCCTGCTGTAGGAGCAAAAACAATGGTTCCAAGTCAACCACTGACCAAAATTGTCAATCTGTGATCGATTTGTGAGATAAAGTGATATCTACCACAGAAACACTGCTTCTGTTGAGCATAAAGAAAGATTTGGGGCCCTGTCACACACCTGGTGCAATGTGTGTGCAAGGCACGACTCAAGTGTGTGTGTGTTTTTATTTTTTTATTTTGTTGTTGTCATTTTCACATAGTGCGACCAGTTTTTTAAATACAAATGTGTTTGCATCCGTTTTTGTGTCCATGGGTGCATTGGTCTGAAAAGGAGGTGTGTCAAAGCACATTGATGGTGCATTGCTATTTTGAGTCAACTGAAATAGATAGTGCCATTGACCAACTCAAAGCTGGTCTGAAATGAATGGTGCATTTTTTGTATTTTATTGAGCTTGTCAGTGATATGTGCATGCATGTACATGCTGCTTATTACACACACTGGGATGCACAGCAGCAAACAAATACCTTTAAATTTAAAAAATAATTAAATGTGAAAGATGACTATAATCTACACAAATATACACGCTACTTCCTCCACACCTTCACTTCAATGGGCTTGTGTGCAGGATCTGTAGCTCTGCTTGCACACTTAAATCATTCACAAACTGATCTGTTTCCTCACTCGGGAAATTTTCAATGTTTACTGCACACAAAGTCCACCATGTATGTAAATAGTGAATGTCTGCCCTGAATTGACAACAACTCCATCTTTAAGGCAGTGAGAGATGAGACACTGTTTGGTTTAATGCATATTACGGAGAAAACACACACAATATTTTTTTAAGAGAGTAAAGACAACCCTTTGACCATGTGCTGGGCATGCCGACTGTTTTTCCAGTCTTTAAAATAGTATTAGACAAGCCTCAAAAGTAAGTAAATAAGACATGGCTCGAATAGGACAAGTGCACCTCCACTGTGCGCTTTAGACCATTCCCTTAATTGTTAAAAAAAAACAAAAAAAACATAGGCTACTGAAAAATGGCTACTAGTATTGACTTTATTGTATGTTTTAATTCTGTTTCGGATGTCATTGGCTGCTGGTTTCCATAAATCTTCACAATATCTTGCGTTGATTTTAACAGAATAAACAATGAACAACAACAAAAAAAAACTTAACCACTTGAGTGTAAGTAAATGGAGATGAAGTTTTCATTTTTGGTTGAACTACTGTAAACCTTTAAGTCAAAGATATAATTACTGATCTGTGGCTGATTCTAAATACAGGACTTTGTTAGATTTGTCATGATGTTATCCATCAAATGCATACTTGAGAGTATCTTTTTTCAACTTTTGAATACTTTGCGTTTTGATATATTGCTATTTTATTGTAGTGTAAATATTGTCATTCATATTTTAATTTAAATGTCCTGTTTTTACAAGTTTAGATTTTGTCAACTAAATGTCTGGGCAGTTTACTGTAATTTTGGTCAATGAAAAACTTTTTGTCTTGCTGCAAAACAACCGTTACACTCATAATCGAAAATTCAAGAGTTCACACTTAGCTGGTGATTGATTATAAAGCTTGTTTGGCATGCTGTCCTAGAAGAGAGAGTCCTTAGCTCATGAGATCCTTGAGCCTCCCATTTGCTGGGCGAGAGGGGAGTTTGAGCTCAGGTAGATCTCAAAAACTCCCCTGCTGTTTGAAGCTAATGAGCCATTAGTGATTGTTATGAAGTTATGAAGAACTACTTACTAGCAGCATGTCTATAGTGCCAATTTGGATTAGTCAATTAACTTAAGTTGCATGTTTTTGGATAATGGGAGGAAACCCACACGAGCACAGGGAAAAACTCAACATTGCTAACCACCGTGGGCCGCCGTTCACCGTGGCGCCTAGGAAAGGAGGAGTAGGGCAGGAAGGGGGATTCTTCCGAACGAAGATGACTATGTTATGGAACTTATTATTTATGGAGACTTAGGAATCGTCTGATTGGTGAATCATAAATTGGATAATGCGGGACCAGCCATGAGTAATCATAAGCATGTGATCCTCTTGAAATTAGTTTATGAATAAACTTCACTTATATGTTTCAGGAGAACGTAAATCAAACGGTCCATATTGGTGCCTTGAAGGTACAAAATAGTGGCTATAAATTTCCAAAAAGTACACTTTTCTGCTGATCAGATACTAATTTTCACACTTTTATGCTAATTTAGACAGCTACAGTGACAGCTTTTGTACTTAAATCTTTGTGAGTGTTTAATCTTTTGATTACTCGGTCCAAAATCTAATTGCAATGATTGTTGTAATTGTAAGAAATTAATTTCCTTTTCATTAGAAATATTTTCTCCTGTAAGCTCTAACTCATACTCAAAGTGATTATTTATCATATAAATGAACATTATTACTTAACATTAACATCATTATGAAAACTTTCAAAGTGAATTAAAAGTGAGAGTTTTAATAGTACTTTCAATAATTATACATCACATTAGTTTTTTCTATTAGAACAGTATAATTTTTTTTTTTTTACACAGAGGTTGCATAACTGCATTGTTCAGCAACAACAATTGCAAACAACATAGTTCATAGATCATTTATATTTCATCACAGAGAAGCTTTGATTTGTTTGTCAGTATATTCAGATCATCAGGACTTTCACAGTGTAGAAGAGAGTGTGCGCATGGCTTCCTTCATTCATTCATTTTCTTGTCGGCTTAGTCCCTTTATTAATGCGGAGTCGCCACAGCAGAATGAACCGCCAACTTATCCAGCAAACATCCATACACACACACATTCACACTCATACACTACGGACAAATAAGCCCACCCAATTCACCTATACCACATGTCTTTGGACTTGGGTGGGGGAAACCAGAGCACCAGGAGGAAACCCACACAACCACGGGGAGAACATGCAAACTCCACACAGAAATGCCAACTGACCCAGCCGGGGCTCGAACCAGCGACCTTCTTGCTGTGAGGCGAACGTGCTACTCACAACGCCCGCATGGTTGCCTGATTGTAGTTATATTAAGTGAATCGCCAGCAGAAAAAAATGACCTTTTTGGATTGCAAAGCTCAAATTTGGAGCATTTCAGCTTTTGACATTTGACAACTACAAATACATACCGAAATCTTTAATCATTTTGGCTTTTTAGTATGTAATGCTTTTTAGTATGTAATAACCTTATCCTAGTCATGGGAATAAAGCTCATCAAATTTTTTACTATAAATTGTTAAATTGTGAGTGAACGATTATATATGAAATATATATGAATGAATGATTCATAAATGAATAATTTTAGAATGATATAAGGAAACAATCTCTTTAAAGCTTAAAGTGGATATTTGTATATATATATATATACAGTGTTAGATTTGTGGATGCATTTGAATTTCTTTTTAGTATAGAACAGTAATTAATATTACTTTAAATGTATATCTACTAATAAAAGTACTGTAGTTTACCTAATTTATTTGTTTATCTTTTGTAAATGGATAAAATAATTAGATGAAGCCAATAATGATATGGGGATGGTTAGGAGGCCATGATGGACAGAGGCCAATGTGCAGATTTGGCCAGGATGCAGGGGTTAACACCCTACTCTTTTTCAACTGACCAGGCGCAGCCCTGCTTTGCTTCAGTGGGCGACCATGTGAGAGTTGCAGAGAGCTAGCCGCCGGCTACACAAATAGGGCTGGGCGATTAAAAACGGTATCGGTATTTATTGACTGAACACCATTGACAAAACGATAAAAAAAATCAGTATGAAGCGATATATAGTTTTATTAAAATGCTGCGAGTGCACCATGATTGATGTGCTGTCAGTAGAACTAACCAATTTGCTTTAAACTTTATATGGAATATACACATTTCAGTAATAACGGTATACTAATTACCTCAGACAAACACAGAGCACAGAAACATTGGATCGCAATTTGATTTTCTCTATAAGCTTGTATCTGAACTTGAGCTGCAGCAATGGTTCGTTTGTCCTCCTCTAAGAAAACGGTTGATGGTCACCTAGTTACAGAAAGACGCCAGAGGAGCACCAGCGCAAAATGCAAAGTGCATTGAATGCTTTTCATGTGCAAGTTTTGAGTTGCGTCATCGCCACTTTAGGTCTGAATAACAGCATGTGCGAAAATGAGAGCAGTTTAGCAGCAGTGAGGAGATTGTAAATAAAAAAAAGGATGTCACTAGAGTGGCTTTTTGGTTTCTTTTCTTGTGCATGCCAGCTACTAGCACACCGTCTGAAAGATATTTTAGCATAGGGGGTAATGTAGCCATCTGACTTAACAATTTGTAATGTTGCATTATGTATTTGAATATCAGTGGTCGACTTGAAGGCTCAGATTTGATTATCATAATTTGTATTGTTTATAGAGTTTGAGGTTTACTGTATCATCATTAATATTGACACCTTAAAGTTGGTTTTGTTCAGCATTTACACTTTACCATTGCACACACTTTGTAACTTTTTATTTATCAACTTTAAGAGTCTCCTTAACATTTAAAAAAATATATTTTATTATAAAGAGATCAGATATTTTTGTTTAAATATTTTTAAAGCTTTAGTAAAGTTGGTAAATTAAAATAAAGTGGGTAAACAATTCTATTTTAGAATCCTAATTTAGAAAATATTCAGTAATTATTGATACCAAATGATGTGAAATACGATATTGTGATTTAAATTTTTTTCCTCCCTGTATTGACAAGCCCTAACTACAAATTTATACATTTTAACTTATTTTTTTTACAGTGTATTTTAATATAAATATTTTCGTCTTCACAAATTAATTTCTAATAGTTCTGTGGTGGGCGACATGAGGGGTTGTGGGTAGCGCTGTCACCTCACAGCAAGAATGTAGCTGGCTCGAGCCCCGGCTGGGTCAGTTGGCATCTCTGTGTGGAATTTTCATGTTCTCCCCGTGTTGACGTAGGTTTCCTCCAGGTGATCCGGTTTCCCACACAGTGAATTGAATAAGCTAAATTGTCCGTAGTGTATGTGTGAATCCCAGTAATGGGCATCCGCTGCGTAAAACATATGCTGAATAAATTGGCGGTATATTACATTTATTATATTATCGAATAATTATTATGTTATGTTACGTTACGTTACAGTATGTCATGTTATGTTATGTTATGTTATGTTATGTTATGTTATGTTATGGTAT